>VXBC01009465.1:156847-205662 GCA_013399945.1 Ploceus nigricollis | reverse complement strand
TCCCAACAGTATGAGAGATTAAACCTCAGTGGGACATGGTTGAAGGTTAAAAACCAGCCTCTAAAATAGCAGAATGTGAAGGAGGATTTCGGCTTTCCCTTTACTCAGCTTTCCTCTTACAAAGTATGAACCAATGGAGTTGATGATCTTAAGGGTCTTTTCCAGCCCAAGTAATTCTATGATTCCATCTCTGTTACAATCAATAGTGAGCTTATCAGCTGTAATGAAGCGTTGGGAACGAGGTATTTGGATTTAACTCGAGAATAAAGTAGCATTTTCATAATAACAATAATCATTCAAGTTAAATTATTTTACCACTCAGCTGTGGAGAAAATGGGAAATGAGTTATCACAGAAGAATCATAACAGATGATCACTAAGTTCAATAGCTCCTTGCAGGGGACTGTTGCGGTTGGCCNCCTTCCACTATCCCAGGCTGCCCAACTAATGTGAAGAAGCCACAAAAAACCATTAAAGCTACGCTGAACCTGAATGCCCCAGAGCAGCACAAACCAAGGGATATTTAATCAAGTGCTCCCTATGAACAGCTTGCACTGCTCATTCACACCCCCCCCCATTTAATGGGGTTAAGAAGTTGCTTTGTTTCCTGCTGAAATAAACAGCAAAAATTATCAGGAATTGGATTCGGTCCCAGACGTGTCTGGCAAGTGTAACCCATTCATACAGAAGCATTTCTAATCCTATTAGCTGGCAAATATTAAAGAGTTGGTTGGCTGCCATAGGGCAAAACAACACCCTGATATTTCTTAAAACACATGATCCCTGTCAATTCTTTCTTACGACCAAAGAGAGACAAATGAGCCTCCTGAAAACTTACAAGTTTATCACACTAGCTTTGTGCCAAGAGACTTCTCTCAGAATCTCTGAGAAAGGGGGAAAAAAACCAAGGAGACTGTAGACAGAGCCACAAACACCAGGACTTGGAATATATAATTAACAATCTAACTATAGCCAGCACTCCAAAATAAATGTGCTAAACAAAACCCCCTAATGGCTCTTTGAAACTCCTAATGAATACAGAAAATCTAGGCAGTCAAAACAGTAATTTTTGCAACTAGTTCAACAGAAAACAGAGAGCAAAGCAAGAAGATGCAGCTTCAAATGCTCTTCTCCAAAATCTGACCAACAGCATGGGTAAAAAACACGTGCACGTCAGTATCTTCCACGTAAAATGTACAAATGTTTTGCCTCTTTTTTCCCCATGTAAAAATTACAACTGTATTTTTTTGCCTCCAATGTAAACATTAGAATGTATTGCCTTTTTATTCCATGTAAAAATTTGATGGTTTTGCCTTTTTTTCTTAATTTGAAGTGTCTTTTCACATTCCATTGCAAGGTGCTGATGTGACACTGCCTCATGTAAGCACAGGCAGAGCAGGACTTTGCAACGAGAAGCTGGCAACAAAACCCCCCAGAAACAGGGGGCTCTGAGAAGCATTAAAACTTAATTAATTAAGAAGATTTTTAGACACAGAAAACTGCTGTGATGAGGGGCTGACAAGTTCAGCCTTGAGAGGAGCCTGGTGAGAAGAGAAGCCAGCCAAGCCCCAGGACACTTGATTGAAATTCCACTAGAGGGGGCACAGATCCCATCTCATACAACTCCAGGATCATGGAATTACAGAATAACCTGATCTGGGAGGGACCCACAAGGATCAAAACCCCCTACACAAGACTCTCAAAGAGTCCCAGAATGGTTTGGGTTGGAAAGGAGCTTAAAGCTTACCCTGTCCTACCCCTGCCATGGGCAGGGACACCTTCCACTAGCCCAGGCTGCTCCGAGCCCCAATGTCCAACGTGGCCTTGGACACTTCCAGGGATCCAGGGGCAGCCACAGCTGCTCTGGGCACCCTGTGCCAGGGCCTGCCCACCCTCAGAGGGAACAATTCCATCCCAACATCCAACCTAGATCTCAATTTTTAGCACCCCATGAACATTACGGTACTCGAATGTAGCATTTTCAGCTACTCTGCACAAACAGCCCCTCAGCCTCTCCATGAGCACCAAAACCAAAGCAAAGCAAACTTTGTTACAATAAAGCAAGCACCAAAGAAAACTGAAAATTAAATAAGGACTAAAAATAGCTTAAGATGCTTAAGACGAGAGGTGCTGGTGGAGAACACATCAGCGCACATACGATGTGTTCGAGTTAAGGAGCCGCCTTAGAAAACACAACAGAAGTGCCTAAAAATCAGCATTTTTTTTAACTGAGCAGGCAAATATCTGAGCTATCCCAGAGGGGTCGTTACTTAGCAAGGACAGCTAGAGGATGGAGTGATGTGCTGGATGAGAAAAGGCAGCTGTACCGTCATGGAAGACTCTCTCCACGTTGAGCCCGTAGGTCGCGCAGGTCTCGTAGTAAGTGCATCTCTTGAGGTCGTTGGACAGCTTCCTGGCTCTGGCATCGTCGATGACGCGGGGGTTGGTGGAGCTGATGGCATCTGCAGAGCAACAGGGGAAAACACCTGTTAATGGTCACTTGGAAACACCAGCTTGGCATTCACAGAGTCACAGGAGGGGCGTGGAAGTTGGAAAAGACCTCTGAGATCACCGAGTGTAACAGCAACCCACGGTCACCACTAACCCGTGTCCCCAAGTGCCACATCCACGTGGTTTTTGAGCACTTCCAGGGATGGTTCCAATGCCTGACAACCCTTTCCGTGAGCAAATTTTCCCTAATATCCAACCTGAACCTCTCCTGCTGCAACTTCAGGCCAGCTCCTCTCATATTGACCAACACCAAGCAGTGAGTTTAAATACCCATGAAACAGGGTGCACATCACTCAAATTTACATTTCCTTATTAAAATTACCAGTACACTGATTCTACAAGCCAGGGGGAAAACCTCCAAGGCTTTTTGCTTTCCTTAAATACATATATTGAGCTCAGTTGCTGCCAAAAAAAAAAAAGAAATACACAATCACATGAAAGAACACGAGCTCTGATGTAAAATATATTTAGGGAAACAAGTGGGTGATTAGTACAAACATGTCAAATGGTTTTTAGATCTCTGTAAGTATCAGTGGCTATAGAGTGTGAAATATTAAACATGATGTATTTTAAAGAAATAGAACTTAATTGTAAATTACTTTCTCAAACTGTTGTAAAGGCACCCAGAGATGTTGTGGGAACATGTTGCAAAGCTGATAAAAACTGTATTTTTCTAAACAATCATACTTGGTAATTCTCTCCAAGAGCTTCTTCTCATGAAAGCTGAAAATCAGAAATTTCAGTTCCTAGAGCTTATCCAGATGAGCTGAAAAAACCTTACACCAGAGTAGATGAAGGAGAAGCTTCTTCCTTGCTACTCCATCATAGTGATGAGCTCTGTATACAAAGGTGATACTATTTGAAGTGCTAATCCTATTAACAGATCTTGAAAAGGAAATTTTTTTCCCAGGAGTACCGTGTTACTCTTCCGCCCCATCCCTGGAAGTGCTCCAGGCCAGGCTGGATGGGGCTTGGGATAGTGAGTGGAAGGTGTCCCTGCCCATGGCAGGACGTGGGAGTGAGATGATCTTCAAGGTCCCTTTCAGCCCAAACCATTCTGGGATTCTACAACAGGCACTAATTTCAGCATTTACAGCTGCCCAGAAAGCTTTCCTTAAAATCTGCAACCGCCCACAGCAGCAAAACAGATTTGTTCTTTGGGAAAAAAGCATCACCTGAACCTAAACGTGGAATCAGTGCCTCTTGCAACGCTATATGTGAGGCTCTGCCCCGGGCATGACAGGACCAGACCTCAGCTGATGCTGTCATTACCTTCTCATCAGATCCAATTAACAAAAATAAAGCGGCAATTAGGAAAAGCAGGAGCCTATTCTTTATCGGCAGAGGGCGCTGGTAACGTGTAACCAGGAAGGAACTGGCAGGGCTCAGCTCCAGAGCACCACAGCTCCCCAAAGTTTGCCTCCTTGTTCCCAGGTGGGTCAGGCTGGGGCACTGAGCTTGCTTTGGAAGTCAGGGGAGAACGTCTGGAAGCACTGGGCCAGTGTTAATGTTGTGGGAAAGATTTAATTTCACATCACATTTCAAGAAGTCCAGGTCGGACAGGGCTTGGAGCAACCAGGGCTGGTAGAAGATGCTCGTGCCCATGGCATGGAGCTGGAATTAAATGTGCTTTAGGGTGCTCTCCATCCCAAACCATTCTGGGATTCTATGATATGAAAGGTAGATTTCAAATATGTATTTTAACAAGTGTATTTATGTATTTCATATATTTTATTTCACTGTCAAACACAGACAAAAAGCTGTGTTTTTTCCTGATGTTTATTCCTAGAATTAGCATTATTTCCATTTTTTTAAAAAATCCCCTTTGCATCAGTGCTGCAACAAAAAATGAACTTTTCTTTTTCTGGAAGTAACAGGAAGGAGATGGAAAACCATACCCCCAGGCCATACCCCAGAAGGGGGTCAGAAGGGTACAAAGAAAAAAAAAGTTGGAGAAATGTTTCCCCTTCATCTTTTCAACTCCAGCTTCAAGCCCAAAACGTGGCCCTTCAAAGCAACTCCTTTCTGCTTTTTGGTGGAGTTTCTGCTGTCCTAAGACTTTTTCTGTTCCTACTTCCCCTTTTCCTTCTTATCATCTGTTTCCTCCCTCCAGCTGGGTTGTGATTCCTCCTTCCCTGCTGCCCACACATCCCCTCTGCACTGTCACCCCTTGGCAGGAGGCAGGGGAAGGCCAACTGCTCCCTGACCATGTGGCTGAAAAACACCAAAAAGCTTCAAGACCACCAAAACCACACTGGGACACACTAACAAGGATGCCCAAAATTGAACCAAGAACAATTCACAACACCCATGTTCTGCCTCTAGCACACAACAGTAACCTGGTGGGGCTCAGCCTGGAGAAAAGGAGGCTCAGGGGGGACCTTCTGGCTCTGCACAACTCCTGACAGGAGAGTGCAGCCAGGTGGGCTCTGTACCCAAGGAACAAGGGACAGGATGAGTAGAAATGGCCTCAAATTGTGCCCAAAAGGTTGTCCAGCCTTGGCACAGCTGCCCAGGGCAATGCTGGAGTCACCATCCCTGGAAGGACATAGAAGTTGTGTGGATGTGGCACCTGGGCACATGGTTTAATGCTGGTGCTGGCAGTGCTGAGGGAACAGCTGGATTTGATGATTTAAAAGGTTTTTTTCCAAGCTTAATGATTCCATGGTCAGGAACAGAACAGCCTCAGCTCCACCAATGCAGCAAACCAATCACAGTATGGGAAACTGGTGAAATATTACTGGCCTATGCTGGCACAACAAGGCAGAGAATATTCAAAAAACCACTCAAATGCCAAAGAAACTGAAACATTTTGGGTACCTTTCCCTTGCCATATTTCCCTTCAGGACAGCTGCTATTTCAGAAGGAAAAACTGGGGGGAGAGGTTGGCTCAGGTGCAAAAAGCTGCATTTCTACATGGTTTACAGAGGTCTCCCAGAGGCACAGCCTGAGGCCAGGGTTCACCTGTGCTTCCTGCTGTGCTGCTGGAGGTTTTCCACCTCTCATCCTTTTGCCTCTCAGCAGTGCCAGGGTGTTGAACCCTTCCAGACTGCCAAGCACATGGAAACTGGTCTGGCTGCAGAGCTTCCCTGCACAACTGATTTACCTGCCCAAATTCAACGAGGGCATCTCCCTGCTGGGCAAGAAAACCACCACGACCAGCATGCACTGAAAGTATTATTTAAAATTTCCTTGCAAGTCATAGAATCCTGGAATGGTCTGAGTTGGAAGGGACCTTAAAGCTCATTGTGTTCCACCCCCTGCCACGGGCAGGGACACCTTCCATTAGCCCAGGGTGCTCCAAGCCCCATCCAACCTGGCCTTGGACACTTCCAGGGATCCAGGGGCAGCCACAGCTGCTCTGGGCAACCTCTGCAGGGCCTGCCCACCCTCACAGGGAAGAACTTCTTGTGCATTCTAACCTAAACTTCCCCTCTTTTTTCACTGCTGAAGTCCTACCCTTCCTCTCCAAGCGAGCTGCTAGGACATTTTTCCCTCACCTCAAATACTGTCCTTGCAATGCCCTGTAGCAAAGGGGAAAGGACAGGACATGGCTTTGCCAGCTTGGAGGAGTCAATATGGTCTGAAAGCCCCAGCTGAGACCATTCCAGCTGGGAATCAGGGCTGCACTTACCCTGGGTGCCCACCAGGACCATGGGGATTTCACTAGTGTTGCGATAGTTGGCCATGCGGCTGTAGTAGTGGTAAACAGTCTGGAAGCTGACTTCATCCTCCAAGCTGAACACAAAGATAACAGCATCCACCCACATGGCAAACTGCAGGATAAAAATGGAAAAGGCCAACTGTGAGAAGAGCAGCGAGGAGGGGGAAGAAAGGAAAACTGAGAGAGAAACGTTCTTACCTTCCTGCAGGGGAAATACACACCAGAAAAACTCACACACAACCAAGGCCTCAACAGGGCTGCTACAATGATGAATCTCACCACCCTGCAAGCCATGGGGATCTGGGATACACAAGGGATTTCCCCACACGAGCACCCCTTCTTCACTGGGGTGTGTAACCAACTACTGTCAGTGCACACTGGGTTTGATTCCCAGAACACACAGCAGGCTGAGATTGCTGGGCCTGTGCATTTAAAATGAGCAGCACTCATCTGCAGTGCTGACTGAGCCCCCGTGCTGCCATTGGCATGCATGCATGCTGATGCTGCTGGTAATGCCAGGACAGGCATTGCTAGGAATTCTCACATCTTAATCTCATTCATTTGAGACTTCCAATTCTTCACCATACAGACACTCTCAGTTGAGCCAGCAGCACCAAGTGCCTTGTTCTGCTTTCAGTGGAAGAGCAAACTGCTCTCTTGGCATCAGGAACCTGCTGAGAGACATGCAGGTGCCCAGGCCAAGGCAAGGTGCTCCTCAGTGACCATGCAAGTGAGAAGCTTTTAGTTCACAAATGAATTAAGTTTGTTTAAAGACATTTAATTTAACAGTGAACATGAACAGAACATCAAGAAAAAACTCCAGCTTACCTCTCTGCCTTTATTTTTCCCTAAGTGGCTCCATTCCTACCCAAATTTAGAGCAATGGAAACAAGCTTCAGCCAGGGGATTTTCATGCTCTTTGTTATATTATCACTACAGCGTGCCAGGGGACACACTGAACAGAGAGGTTCACTGGGGAAAGGCTCTGCATATTCATGATGATTGTATTGAAAGCAAACACTGCCTGGGCTGTTATGGTGTAAAAATA
Source organism: Ploceus nigricollis (assembly GCA_013399945.1). Classification (NCBI taxonomy): domain Eukaryota; kingdom Metazoa; phylum Chordata; class Aves; order Passeriformes; family Ploceidae; genus Ploceus; species Ploceus nigricollis. The sequence goes on along the minus strand of VXBC01009465.1, from coordinate 198,440 downwards.
GACAAAAAATTGTTTTGAGGTTTTCAAGACAGTCAGGAGAACCATCTTCCAGAGGGGAAGGACAGGACTGGTTAACACACAGCAGAGTCACTGCCAGAATAAGGTCAACCACCACACTGTTAAACTGTTCAAACCAGAAGATGCAACCACAGGAACTGGAGACAGCATCATTACTTGGGAGATGTGGGCTTGGGTCTCATTATAAAATGGTTTTTGTTGACTGGACTCAGCAGCATCATGCCAAAGACTCTTCCCAACAATTGGGAATGTCCTTAAGGCATCCATTTGGAAGCCAACAGTCTCTCTAAACCCTCTGAATGTTTGAGCAGTGTGTACAGCAGCCTTCTAATAAGGATTATTTTAAAACACTTCACAGATTTACACAGTGCAGTTCCTGCAGACACAAAACATTTCCAGCAATTCCTTATTTCTCTTTTCATATTGAAATGCAGCTTAATCTTTCTGGATATCAGACCTGTGGCACAAAAAAACCAAAGGAATTTTGGGAAACACAAGGTCTGGAAACACTGGATGTCTCATCCAGATTACTGTACGGGAAATGGCTTGAAACAAGGACAAATCAGCTGCTGGTACAGAAATCCATTCTCAGACTTATTACTGTGAGTGGGCAGAGCTGTTAGTTCAAGGCAAGCCCAAAACCAAATTGTAAAAAAAGTTTGAAATTTAAAAAGTTACATGCAGCAGCTCATTGTAGGTCAGTCACTAGGTTAATTTGGTTTTACAATAGGAAATTGAATTATTTTCATCTTTGAACCGTTTTATCTTAGGCAAAGAAAAGAGAGAAGACAGACCCACAAAAAGAGTCTTCAGGGAAGTTTGTTTTTCTCCCTTCCTGCCAAAAAGAAGGGGACAGTAACCTGGGGAATACCCATGACCCAGTGCCAGAACTCCACATGTCAGCTCCTTACTTACTGCAGTTGGAATTCAATCCCAATTATTCATGAACACACAAGCAAACTTTTCATTGCAGGAATTAATGAACATATTAAAGATTTTTAATAGACATATAACTTGAAACTACACCCAAAAACTCAAAAAGGAATTTACAGGAAAGCCTCGTGCTGAAAGGTGAGACAGCACTGACACCTCAGACCTCTTCAGCAAATCATGAGGATGGAGAACAAATCTCAGCCACCACAGAATCCCAGAATGGTCTGGGTTGGAAGGGACCTTAAAGCTCATCTCATACCAGCCCCCTGCCATGGGCAGGGACACCTTCCACTGGGCAACAGCAGTCAAAGCCCCAAATTCAGCTGGCACATCCCGTGCTGTTCCTCAGTCTGCAGCCAGCTCCTGTGAGCTCTGCAAACCCAGCTCTTCAGGCACAAAACCGTCTCCGATTGCTGCGTGTACCTTTACACCTCCACTATTTACACCTCCACTATTTTACACCTCACTCATTTTTAGATGAGTGAATGCTCTCTAAGCATCAGAGGCTGGAAACCAGGGGGTGCTTCAGCCAAATCCCTCCCAGCCCCAGACAGAGCTTTCCTTGTTGCTCCTGCTGACACGGCTGCAGATGTGCCAACGCTTTATTTTGTCCTGTGACTTCCTTCCAGGATGTCTCTCTCAGCCTCCATTTCCTCCACGTCCTTTCTCTTCCCCTTTGTCCTGGCACCTTCCCCCACGCTCTCACCCTCCTGGAGCTGTGATGCTGCATTGAAACCCAAGCTGCTGTGCTGGCACCGCTCCCCCTCAGCTGTTTGGCCACAGCGCAGCTCCTGATGCTAAATTATTGCTTGTTTGGAAGCTGATCCCTCCCGGAAGAGCCGGGCAAAGCAAGGCCAGCAGCAGCCAACACTCAGGAAATCCTGCCAGTGCCCAGGTGAGGAGAGGTAGAGGAGGATGCCCAAGATAAGGATGTTGCCTGCAGAAAGCACAGCTGGGGCTGAGGTGATTTAAGCAGCACATGAGCAAACTCTTGCTCAAAATAGAGAAAGGGTCAAGCACTCAAACCCTCCAGTGTCCTCTCCACAGCCAGTGGCTTGGACAGGCTGGGAGAGCTGGGGGTGTCCAACCTGGAGAAGAGAAGGCTCCAGGAAGACCGCAGAGCCCCTTCCAGAGGGGCTTCAAGAGGGACTTGGAACAAGGGCCTGGAGCAGCACAGGACACAGGGAATGGCTTCCCACTGCCACAGGGCAGGGTTAAATGGANGAGGTAGAGGAGGATGCCCAAGATAAGGATGTTGCCTGCAGAAAGCACAGCTGGGGCTGAGGTGATTTAAGCAGCACATGAGCAAACTCTTGCTCAAAATAGAGAAAGGGTCAAGCACTCAAACCCTCAAGTGTCCTCTCCACAGCCAGTGGCTTGGACAGGCTGGGAGAGCTGGGGGTGTCCAACCTGGAGAAGAGAAGGCTCCAGGAAGACCTCAGAGCCCCTTCCAGAGGGGCTTCAAGAGGGACTTGGAACAAGGGCCTGGAGCAGCACAGGACACAGGGAATGGCTTCCCACTGCCACAGGGCAGGGTTAAATGGAATAGTGGGAAGGAATTCCTCCCTGTGAGGGTGGGGAGGCCCTGGCACAGGGTGCCCAGATCCCTGGAAGTGCCCCAGGCCAGGCTGGACATGGTGACTTGGATCACCCTGGGATAGTGGAAGGTGTCCCTGCCCATGGCAGGGGGTGGGAATGAGATGAGCTTTAAGGTCCCTTCCCATCAAAACCATTCTGTGCTTCTAAGAAATCCTGATGTGTCACCAGGGGCAGCTTGGGAATTTCAGTATAAATGAGCTGTATATCCCTACTTGCACGGTCTCAATCAGAATCCCAAATATTTGCTACACACACTCATCCATCCATCCTAACTGAAATCCCAACCATTTGCTGGACAAAGTCTTTTTCACCTGAGGGTGATGCTGGAATTCTCCTGGCAGGAAGATGAGAAGGAGCCAGGACAGAACAAAGCAGAGCCAGTTCTTCGAAAGGAAGTTTTGAAAAACAAGGAAAGCAAGGCTTTGGGCTCACCTGTGCCTCCGGAGGGCCTCCTTCATCTCTGATCAGCAGCAGGTAGCTCTGTCCATCAACCACTATCTCCTTCTTGAATCTCCCACCTGCCACACAAAGCAGCTCGTTACAGACAGCAAAGGTGCAAAACACACAACAGAAAAAGGCTTCGCTTGTGGAAAAAAAGGTCTTTTCAAATTAACCAACAACTGGAATGTTACTGAAGTTCATATGCACATACATGGGAATTACTTAAAGTTAAGGCATGTACTTGCCTTATTTATATATATATATATATTTTTTTTATATATATATATATGAAGAATAAGGATAATGTGGGAAAAAGGCAGCAATTGCATTACAACCCACGTTAGGTGTCCTTGGGTTGATACATACAGTTAAAACCCTGTATGTGTCACCTTTGTTATTAATAATTGTGACAGAAGTGTCTCTAAGAAAGGCAAAGTGCACACAAACAACGTCGTGTCTCGTCACCAAAACCAGCTCCTTGTGGCATCCAGCATTTCCTCAAGGGAAGCCCAGTTCTCAGAGCACACGTGGGATGTTATGGGAATGAGAGCTCTACACTCACACACCACAGTTAGGGGAAGATACCACACACATGTTAGACAAAACAGCTACAATGGTGCTGCCTCTGGAGAGATGTGCTAAACTAGCAGAGAGCCCTGTGCTGCTGGCTTGGGATGAATCCCACACCTGCATAAAGAGAGTGCAGCCGTAGCCTCCAAGCACATCCTATTCCTGATCCTGGATTTCCAGGGAATGCAGAACAAGGAGTGCCTGGGACCACCAAGGAGGCTCCAAGCCCAGCAGCTGGAGCAGCTGCTCTGTCACCTCCTGTCCCCTGGCTCACAGGGACTCAGCAACCACCACAGGGCAGGGCTGAGACTGCTTCTTTTTGGGGCTAAAAGTGTATTTTGGGCACTCTGCTGCCTCTCTCAAGAACGACAAATCCCATTTAGGGCTTCTGGTGTGACGGAGCCTAAGCCAGGATTAGTGAGCTTGGCCTAAGCACTGGGGAGGCATTTAGGCTCCTCTCCTGGAGCAAACCCACTGTTATCTCCCCACCTAAGCCCCAAAGCCCCCAAGGCCTCCAGCTTAGCATCACCCACCCTCACAGCTGAGCCTTCCATGCTGAATAAAACACATCCATTAACACACCCCAAACTTCTCTCTTCTTCCTATTTTTAAAAACTGGAATTAGTTTCAATTTGAACCCTATTTCCCAGCTTCAAAACGTGTCATCCTACCAAAACCAATGGTAGAGAGCCAGCAGCTCTGCCTTGCTCTCCAGACAAGCTCCCTAAGCAAGTAAGTCAGCACTCCCAGGCTAATGCTGATCCTCAAAACACAACAATCTGCACAAAAATTGCTGCCTTGGGGGAGCCCCACACTGGCTTAGAGCCGCCATTCCCCCCCAGCCCAACCACAACAGCAGCTTTCAAACCAAGATTACCCCACAGCTCAGCTCAGCTCTGTGCAACATTTAAGCGTGTTTAAACACATTTTGTGTTTAATAAAAGATGTAAGAACGGGAGGTTTCGTGGGTTTGTGTTGGGGTTTTTTGTTTGGGTTTTTTTAAATCTTTTCTTTATAAACTTATCCTATTAGCAGTATTAAACATGCAACAGTGAAATCTATCACATTTCTGGTTGTTTAATGGCACAGCAGGAGCAGAAGAGCCACGTATGGATTTTCATAATCTTGCTCACAAAGTGGATTTCAATCCTGCCCTCGCAGATCAAATGGCAGATAAATATCTATCATTACTGAACCTGAAAAGAACAATCCCAAACAAGTGTAAAACTTGTAAAGGAAACAGTCTCAGCTCTCAGGAACTGGATTTCTATTAATCAGGCCATTATTTCTATACCTTGTCGATTAATTGCACGCGCTTCCCAATGAAGTGTTAACTAAGATGAATTACTTAATATAGAGCCCTCCAGAGAGGGGTTTTAAAGCTGTAAGTAACAATGGAAATACAGTATATGCCTGATCAGAGAGGGAAAGTTCTGCCTAATTGCCATTTCCTATTTCCTTTTTTTTTAAACACTGCAAGTTCCCCCAGCTAATTATAAAATACCACATACTGAATGCATTTAGGAGCCAACTCATTATTCCCATGGCCAACAGGATGCCTTGCCAGTCTCACTGTACCTTCAAACAGTCCTCAGAGGCATAAAGAAGGTACAGACAGGGTGGATTAAAAAGCTTAAGTAGAGAATTGAAAAATAAAAAAAAAATATTTGAGTGCACATACCCAGCTCACAAACGTGAGCCCTACGAGATTTACTCTTCATGATTTGACTGTTGAGAGCAGCTTGGAAAAGGGTATTAAATTTAATAAATACAGGGCAAGTTAGCCAGCAGCTCTTTTCCTATGTGAATCCACACTAAATGATCACCTTGGGGACCTGCTCCTTGCCTCCCCCAAAAACACTGGGCGTGGAGCTCAGTGCAATTATTGTTATTTCCAGTATGAAATTCAGATCCTGACGTGCTGTCCCACTTCACCGAGGGCTGTCACCCTGCTGCAGCCAACAGCCACAGTCAGCTCAAATCTGCTCAAGTGCCTTCTTCACCCTTAAAAGCAGGATGTGCTCATTAGCTGGAAAAGGCACATCTTCACAATCCTTGATTTTTGCTTGGATTTAAGTATTTCATGACAAATAGTTTGAATTTAACACCCCTCCAACCAAACTGTTTCAAAGAATGCCCTGCATTTCCAAGCTGTACTAAATATTTCAAAACAAATCTGTAGGCTCAGAAATGGAACAGCAAACTCACGCTCATCCCTCGAGTAAGAATTATTTTATGCAAATCTCAGCTCACAGCAGGATTCATCCCTAATAACTTGTGCTTCTACACCATTAAGGAGCCCTTATCATGAGCACACCACAAAATCAGGTGCTGCACAGGACAGAGATTAAGAAAACCTACCTCAATATCAAGAATTTACACAAACAAAAGCATAAACAGGGAAGAATATAAAGAGCAAGGCTGTACCCTGCAGGTATCTGTGCTTGTAGGATTAAGGCAAACAATAAACTGCTTCTGCCTGTGATTTGATGAGCGTTGATGAGACCCGTGAGCAGCGTGGGCAAGGGCAGCGATTTTGGGGTGGTTCAGCTTGGACAGCACCACGTTCATTAGTTTTTAAAAAATACATCTGGGAGTTTGTAAAGCACCACAGGCAAAGAGGAATTACAGAGATCAGCCAGTTCAAATATTGGACTACAGCAACCCATGAGGAAGCCAAACACTCTCCCAGGGCTACAAAATACCCCCTATTTTCCTAAATATCTGCGTATGTGACGGAGCCAGGAATTACTGTCTAAACCAACAGCACTGAGAACAAAGAAATGACCTTCCTAATATGAAGAAGGAGCTCAAAACCCACAGCACCTCTCCCAGGGGAGGTGGCTGGCTTTGCTCTGGTCCCATCAGGATTATGACACACGCAGCTTTTTAATGAGGGAGCTCCTCAGCTCCCAGATGTACCTGCCAGGGGAGGCCACGGGGAGGGGACGACTGGTGGCCAAAGGATGGGGCACCACAGGCACTTCAAGACAGCTATTCCCAGTTTTCCAGGGCTAGAACAGTATCCATTCACACAGGCTCGTTGTCAGAGGAGCATAGAATTTTTACAGGTGACAAATACTGCTCCCTGTGCCCAAGCTCGTGAAGCAGCCCACAAACCACCCCAGCTCTCCCCGGTGCATCTGGCCACACTCCTGCTGTAAAATGCCCCACATAAATACACAGCTTTGATCAACACAAAGCTAAATAAATTCTGTGCATCAGCAATTTACAACCCTGGCTGAAGACCCAGCAAAAATTGGAATAGGGGGGATCAAGCACAGCTTCCTGATCTCATTGTCATGCACGGCCCTCCATAGGTGAGCGCGCGGAATCAGCGGCAGCGCAGAAATTAACCAGCAAAAATCGGTATTAATTTTAAACACTGCACACATTTGTAATCAGAAGTGCTCTCTGTTACAAAAGCTGGGTATTACATGGGGAATTCCGGGGATGAAGGCTTTAATCCAGGCTCTGACAGCCTGGCCACCCCCTCCTCTCGCCGAGAGCAGTTCCAGCGCGTAATTGCTCACCGGAGCAGCCGCTGATTTTCCTGCTGTATCCCCAGGCTCCCCTGCGCTCACCAGGCTCTTTATTCAAGCAAATTGCCACGGGGATGAAGTTATTTAGCCATATGAGAAGGATAAATTCGGGGGGCTGGCCGCACGACAAGCGCAGGCAGCAGCTGAACGTCTACTGTGGCAGGGCAAGACAGAAGGGAGGACTGAGGCAGCTCCAAAAGCCTGTATTTTATATTCCCAGTGACATGTGCATTTTGACAACAGCAGCCAGTTGTCTCACACATGCACGTTCTCTCCCTTTTTTTTCCCCTCAGTGCCAAGAACCTGGCTCCTCTTCAGGGAAACACGTTCAAAAATTCTCCGTTCGAACAGATGGCCAAATAGTGGTCTTCTGGTTTGCTACTCACGTTTTTTATTTAAATAAACTAATTTTAAAATGTTTTTCACAGCATCTCCATAAAAGAAAAAAAAAAAAAAAAAAGAAAAAGGAAAAGGTTCTTCCCCCAGAGGGTGTTGGGGCACTGACCAGGCTCCCCAGGGAATGGTCATGACCTCAATCCTGCCAAAACTCCACGAGTGTTTGGACAAAGCTCTCAGAGATGCACAGGGTGGGATTGTTGGGGTGTCTGTGCTGGATCAATGAACCTTCCAGCTCAGGACACTCCACAATTTTCAGTATTTCCCGAATATAACCACTGTGCTAAACAAAAATTCAGAATCCGTGAGCAGCTGAGCTGGGTCGAGGATCAAAGACCGAGGAACCATCACTGCCACAGGAGACTGAAGCTGCAAAGGGAGCCCTGAGCCATCTTCCCAACAGACTACCTGGGTAAACCAAACCCCAAAAGCCAACAAAAGGAGCCTAGACTGAGCTTTTCAACCCCCACCATCTGCTTCTCTCAATAGGTTTAGGATATAGTTCAGGAAATAGGTGGAGAGATCTCCTGGAAGTATCAAGCCATACCCAATTAAAGCAAGGTACCCCCACAGGCACCATATATAAATGCAATATTACATCTTATAATGTGATCTTTACCTAAAAACTGGCAAGGAAGCACTAATACATGATTTTGCAACTCCATGGAAAGAAGGTTCCCTGCTGGAATTTTAGTAGCAGCTGCAATGACATTTAACAACTGAATTCTGAGATGCACTCACTGATGTATTTGCAGTGCCCCTCCAGGAGGGCAGATGTAATGGGTTCCCAAAACCTGGCAGTGATTTGAAGGGAGATCAATGGAATTTTAGGTTTTTAAGTGTTTAGGAAAAAAGCTTACACTTCAAAAATATATAAAAATTACCTCAAGCTGCATAGAATCTCCAGGGTTGGATGGGATAGTGGGAAGAAACTGTGAGGCAGGCCCTGGCACAGGGTGCCCAGAGCAGCTGTGGCTGCCCCTGGATCCCTGGAAGTGTCCAGTGCCAGGCTGGATGGGGCTTGGAGCACCCTGGGATAGTGGGAGGTGTCCCTGCCCATGGCAGGGGTGGAATGGAATGAGCTTCAAGGTCCCTCCCAAGCCAAACTATGCTGGGATTCCATGATAAACAGGCTGAGCTAGATGCAGTGTTTTATCTCAAGCAGAAGGAGAGGAAGGTGATTGATTNACCTGGCAGTGATTTGAAGGGAGATCAATGGAATTTTAGGTTTTTAAGTGTTTAGGAAAAAAGCTTACACTTCAAAAATATATAAAAATTACCTCAAGCTGCATAGAATCTCCAGGGTTGGATGGGATAGTGGGAAGAAACTGTGAGGCAGGCCCTGGCACAGGGTGCCCAGAGCAGCTGTGGCTGCCCCTGGATCCCTGGAAGTGTCCAAGGCCAGGCTGGATGGGGCTTGGAGCAACCTGGGATAGTGGGAGGTGTCCCTGCCCATGGCAGGGGTGGAATGGAATGAGCTTCAAGGTCCCTCCCAAGCCAAACTATGCTGGGATTCCATGATAAACAGGCTGAGCTAGATGCAGTGTTTTATCTCAAGCAGAAGGAGAGGAAGGTGATTGATTAACCACCAAGATAAATGAGAACAAACCAGAGCCAGCCTCTGAGCAATTAGGTTTCCCTCATTACCCAGAGACAGGGCTCAGGAGCAGAGCAGTGCATGTTCTACTTTCACTGCAAAGCTCCTGACAGCCAGGGCAGACTGTGCTAAGCCAATTAGAGAGGGCCAGTCTTAAAAAAATCACTGTAATGTGAGTGCAGAGAGGTAAAGCACACTCTGTCCCCATCAAATGACTCATCTGAAAGAAGCAGCACAAAACCAATCCAAGTTTCTGCAGCAGTTTCAGCTCTCCTGCACCCACTTTATTAATAACCTAGAAGATGGAAGTAACAGGCTATTTAGTTTCTAGATAATGAAGCAGGAGGGACTGCAATTATGGTAGAAAATTGGATTGTACTTCAACATGACCGTAATGAGTTTGAGAAATAGAGGGGAAAAATAAAAGCAGCATCACAGGGACAAAAGTGGGGACAAACCAGCTGTGGAAAGATGGGGCAGGATGGCAAAAACCTCTGGCACAAGAGAGAAAAAGCAGCTGGGAATTCCTGCAGAGTGCAGAGAAGGGGACAGCTTGTCCTAGCCCATGTCACCACGTCAGCCTCAGCCTGGCTGATCTGGATTGGGCATCCCATGGCAGATAAGGACCAAAATCTGCCTACAAAACACCCAGTCAGAAAAATAAACACGTCAACCCTGGTTATTTAGGAGAACAGACTAGGAAGGGAGAGGAGGTGTTAGTTCTTACTAAGAAATAAACTGCTGACCCCATTTTAGGGCAAGGGAAATGCTTTTCCCATCTTTCCAGTTATTAATCATTATGGTCCAAGGTAAACAGGCAAGAACATCTAGTGGGAGCAGACATACAAAGTGCTGCACCCCAATTCCAGGGATAAACCTTGGGTTCAGACACCCCTCAGCCCAACAGGAAGCAGGAACCCATCTTTATCAGACACCCACTGCACATCAATACACAACAATTGTGGCACCAAGCAAGTAAACACTGAACATGTTGGATGTTCTCCTAGTCCAGAAGCATTTCTGACAGATTAAAGGGGAGGAGAAACAACCCCCAGGAACCTGGGGGGAACCTCCTCCTCTGAAACCCACCCAGAGCCCTCACACCCACCCAACCTCCCCAATATCAGGAGCCTCCTGCAGCCACAAGCTGACAAGGACCTACAATTCAATCACTGCTCCCATTTCTACCAATAGCTCATTTTTCATCTTTTTTTTTTTTTTTTAATTTCCTTCTCTTGGTTTATTTTACTGACAGCAGGTGCAGAGAGTTGCTTACACCTCACACCCACTAATTGTATATACACAAGTCTAATTTTAAAAGCTTATTTTTATCAAAGCAGTCAGACAAAAAAAAAACCCAGCGAGTCAGCTCCTTCAGGCAGGATGTGATACCACTTTAGCACACTCCTACCTCTTCCACCACCAGTCTTTTCCAGTTTTAAACATTTACAGCCCAAAACACTGCTTTCCAAACAGAGTTCCTTACAAAGTCAGCCCCATGATTTAAAATATCATCCTTTTTTTTTGCTGCAGCTCCTTCTAAGTTGGCTTCTCAGGCATTTCATCTTCCCCACAAACCCATCCCAGCTTTCAATCCAACACAAAATTCAACTGCTCAAAATTTCTGCTTGACCTCACAAGCTTCCAACATAATTGCAAAATCCTAATGTGCACTAAAAAACCCTAAACAGCTCGCAAAGACAGCCCAAAATATAAGCACTGAGGCACAGCTCTCAGGCCTTTTCTTACCCCTCTTGCCTTTTCAAACACCCCTTTGCTTTTTATACCTAGCCAGCTTCTCTAATACCTGTCCTTTCATTGCAGTTTTACATCACAAATAGCAACCCTGAAGTTAAAACTGGACTTAGCAGTGATTACACCATAATCTGCCTTCCCTAAAATGGGTACAAACACCTGGTGACAGCCTGCTGTGGCAGAAAATTGAGGGGTCTGTTGAGAATTCAAAATACTGTGAATATTTCTTCTTGATACAACTTCCCATAACAACAACAGATTCAGTGAAGGGGAAAAAAAAAGCTCACAATAAGAAATCAAATACAAGCTCAAAGAAAAATATTAAAATCTGGCTTTGAGATCAAGAGTGAAACAGTGTGCTGTGATTTAGAAATACATCCAGAAGGAGTATTTGAGAAATAAAGCAAAAGGCAGGGCCAGCAGGAGCCACTCCAAAGTGGCTTCAAAAGCAACAGAAAGCAGGGAGCACTGCAGACTCAAACCCATGGAACCCCAGAAGAGTTTGGGCTGGAAAAGTCCTCTTACATCACCAGGTCTGACCCCTACCCAGCATTGCCAGGGCCACCACTTACCCCTGTCCCCCAGTGCCACATCCACGTGGTTTTTTTTGAACACGTCCAGTGATTCCAGCGCCACCCTAAGCAGCCTGTTCCAATGCTTGACAACCCTTTTGGTGAAAAACTTGGCACAACTTGAGGCCATTTCCTCTTGTAGCATCACTCACTACTTGGGAGAAGTCACTTTTATTCCTGTTGAGAGCCTAAAGCTCTAAGAGAAGTTATAAATCTGCTTTACAGTTTTCCCCTGAGACACAGCCTTCAGAGGAGCCTGTTATGAGGACACAAATGCTACAGACATTATTTCCCAAAAATCCCTGGGCATTCAAGGTGTTAAAGAGAACACCCTGAAGACCCTCAGGGAACACAACCTAAAAGGGAAGCTTTTCTGGCAATCTGCTTCCTCAGCACCTCCTAAAGAGCAAATACTTGAGTTTTTCCTTTAATTAACAGAGCTCCTTATTTGTGTGACACTTTAGGCAGCCCCCAAGCCAACAGCTGGAACAGAGAGTTGTTCAAAGGCTCTCCAACCCACCCAGGCAGTCCCAGGAGGGCAGGGAGAGGGAAGGGCTCCAGAGGGGAGAGGGCAGAATGCATAAACACCCTCTTTTATGCTGAGCCTGAAAGGCTCTAAAAGCCCAGGAGACCCCTCTGCAGCAGTGCTTTAAAGGGATCAAAAAAGAGACAAGTGTTGTTTTATATCTGGGTGTCAGCGTGAAACGCCAAATAAAAATAATCGCTCGGCGCTATTAGAGCAAAAAGACAGACAAAGAACTGGAAAGAGGTAATTTGGAAACACATGTCCCAAGTCATCACTGTCTTCTGAACACGAGACAGAGTCTGCTTGTGGATTTACAGGCCAAAAAAAACCTTCATCTGCCCCAAAGTGCTGAGGGGGCTCATGAAAACTGCACCAAGGATTTGAAACCAACACGGAAAATTTCAGCTTCCTCGGGTTTTGCAGCCCAAAAACCACAAATGCGGCTTTAAGGTTAATGTGGCTTTTTTAAACTCATGTTGGGATTCTTGCAAAGCCTCCCTGTGTAAGCTCTGTGTACATTTTTACACGTATGATGGTGATTTTCTGGAATTCCAAAAAATCCTCAACGAAAAGGCATGAATGATTGCAAGGAAAGCACCAAGAACATCCTCACAGGAGACATTTCTGTGCTCTTCATTTACATTTCAGCCAGCTGCTCACCGAGAACAGAGCTCACAGATTAGTCTGGGACACATCCTCCCTTTATTCATCAAAGATCAAATTTGGGTGTTTGGTAAATATGGCCTTCCTACGTATTTGAAAAGTATTAACCAGATAAAAATAGCAAGTGGTTTCTGCAAAGAGACTGGCAGCCTCAGGAACCTGATTGTTCACAGCAGGCACAATTGCATGAATCATGTGCGAAGGGGACAAGAATCCCAGTGCTGCAGAGGGGACAAACTGTCCAGTCCTGCTGCAGCTCCCATGTTCTGTTCAACCCAAAACACAAACTGTGACCCCACCCCGAGGTTACATCTCCCAGCACAACCCCAGCAAACAAAGAAGGATCCCAGAGTGGTTTGGGTTGGAAGGGCCTTTAAAGCCCATCCCATTCCACCCCTGCCACGGTCAGGGACACCCTCCACTATCCCAGGGTGCTCCAAGCCTGGCCTTGAACACATCCAGGGATGGGGCAGTGTTTTTATCCCATTTTTTTATCCCTTTGCCTTTTTTCCCCCAGGTCCACACTCTTGGAGCCAGCCCAGGATCAGACCTGAATGAAGACACCTGGCAGGTCACCCCAGTTAACAGATTATGCCTGAACTTTCTGCATACATATTGTGTAAGGGCCTGTGACCAGGAGAAAATCTCTTAAGAGGATGTGAACAAAAGCAGCTGAAATTTTAAAGCACTCTTCCTCAATCCTCCTTGCATAATTACCCTTTGCTGAGGAAGCATCAGACAGGAATAGTTACTCAAGATAAACTGAAAAACGTGGACATCCATCCCTCAAGATGTAATTTCTACCCAGAATCAGAATCCTTTAGGTTGGAAAAGGCTTGAAGATCATCAATGCATGCTTTTGTTACAGGCTGACAACCTATTTTCATGATGCTTTCTTGACATGCTTCAAAGGGAAAGCTGAGGGGGACACTTCATTTAGTATTTTAATATTAAACATGACCATTCCTGCCATTCAAGTGATACCCTGCTCACTGTGGTACTGACAAAAGTTCTGTGGTGAAGGCTGCAATAGTATAAAAGTATTTTTAGGTCAAATTTGGAAAGAGAGTAAATGATCACAGCTTTCTGAAAAACACATTAAAGGCTTTATTCTGTATCTTTTACTGGGGGAAAATTTCATTTTTATTGTATGTTCCTCCACAAAGAGAGATGAAACCTCCACTGACTGCAACAGCTACTTGCTGCCTCAAGTCAGGATGGTGGATGGCTTTTATGCTTTTTAAACACTAAAAATAATTACTCCACATGAAATGAATAAATAATTCTTAAATATATCCCAGAGTACGTAGAGAAAAAACCTCCTTTTTTGTCATCCCAGCAGAAACACCCTGGACCACAGTTTGTCTTTTTTTTTGTTTTATTAGACTCACTGGAAAACAAAGTACTGCAATAATCATGACATGACTTAAAATATTCACAGACATGCCAGAGATGTGGAAAAGCCTTTAAGTCATGTTTCACACCTCTGTGGCTTTTTGGAAACAAAAGGCAAACAAGTAACAGAATCCTCCTGCCACTCACTACTCCTGTAAACTTCAGTTCACCTTGGTCTGCAAAGATTCAGTCTCAAATTCCACATACACCACACATCTCACTTGGCTCCTAGAGGCAGAATTAAATTTTAGATGGGGGGAATAAAGGCACAACATTCCCCACACCTTACTTGTTGTTTCAGCAGGTAAAGCACCCAGCAGTAGTGGTTTTCCTTCCAATTGCTTAGAAGGTCCCTAGAAGATCACAAATCTCTAGGATTCCTTATCTCCCATCACTTCTGTGAAACACATGTTTACTCTCTTGTGAAAATTTTAAAAGTTTAATAAAGGATAATAGGAGGTAAGGATTATAGAGTAAAGGTTATTACAGCTAAGACTACACTGTTATCTTTGGGGATACCCTTTAAATACTTTTACATCAGCTTGTTGCATATTCACAGACTCTTATGCACAGTAAACCTTGCTTCAAATTAGTTTACATGTTCTAAGAACTGTTTAGTGTATCTTCTTTTTGGGTCTATTTTTTTAGAGTATGTGTGTTCTTTGGTTATGGTTTTAGTCTGTTCTTATCACCTCCAGTTTTTGGGCTTTGGGCTACACTGCCTTCAGACTGAGTGTTGATAGTTGGCATATCTGTAGTAGGGTCTTCTTTATATGTTTATTAGATGTTACCTTCTCTAAGTAGGTATTTTAACACAAGCATACTTATATCAGCTATTTCACTACTATGTCTAAGCTTAATTAACAACAGAAATAAAAACTATATAACAAAGTTACTTTAACATCACGCATATAAAATCCATTCTAACGATATTAAAATATGTATCTATAACAATTTCCTTCTTGTATCATCACAGAAAAAAACTGAAAAGTCCCAGAGTACTGAAATTCCCCACTTCCAACAGGATAACACATTGCTGCTTTTCACACCTGATTTAAAATGTGTCACTCAGCAGCACAGCTGAGTGTGTGTTAAATATGCAGAGTCTCAAGGTTGTTTTTCTTCCTAATAAAAACTTATTCTTTAAGAAAATGAAGGTTTGGAAGTTGCAAACACATGAGGGACTGAAAAGTTCTGAGCAGAAATAAAAACTGGGGCAGGCAGTGAGAGAGAACTCCACTGTGAAGTGTAGGGTTCCTCCTCCTGGTGGGGAGGTGGTGATGGGCAGCAAGAGAAATCTCTCAGAGAGAGAGCTGAAGGAAACTTGAAACCATTTTTACATAGCTAAAATTCATTTACTGGAATGCTGAAGCCCTCCAGGCCTACAGAAGCTGTGGCACTTGTCTGATGCAGGGCAGGTTTCCTGGTAATTGCAGCAATTTAGAAGGCAGAGGCGAGCAGAAATAGCAGTCCCTGGCCCTAATCACCACTTCCACGTGAAGCAAATATCCATCACTGCCCCCATCAGGCACTGATTTTATGATGCCTGATAAATTTAGCTGTTAGGAAGCCATTCCAAGCCAGTGAACTCGGGTTTTCCTTAACTGATCAAGCAGCTGACACCTTCACATCCGATACACATCCTCCTCTTTATCCAATTTAACAATCTGGCATGTTCATAGTGCCTCAGAAAAGGAGAGAGGGGAGGATCCAACATGAAGGATTACACTTTTCTAGGGACTTGTTTGAAGGACTTAAAAGTGCCCAAGACCAGGTTGGAGGGGGTTTGGAGCAACCTGGGACAGTGGAAAGTGTCCCTGCCCGTGGCAGGAGGTGGGATAGGGTGAGCTTTAAAGGCCCTTCTAACCCAAACCACTCTGTGGTTCTGTGATTCTCTGACAGAGAAATAAAACACTACCAAATCACCACTGCAGATGTTTACTGAGGGCAATTTATATGGGTTGAATTTCCTTTAATGCTGACTTGATTGGAAACCTTGACCTGATCCCTCACAAGGCGAATCAGAGCTCTTAATTATTCCAGTTTTCCTCCTGCTAATGAAATGCAACACTGTCATTAGTGAAGCTTGTCAGCCACACTTATGTGCAGAGAAATGATTTGACACTGCTTTTGTCATCTAATCCTTTCAGGGGAAAACAGTCACAACATCACTACAGCACTGTAAATAAAAATCCTTCAAGACAAAGGGGACAGATGGCAACACTCCCAAGGAATATCACCTAAAATATTCATCCTTTAGGAGGAGAGGAGGGTTAGCCCTGTCAACCTTTTGAATCTATTCAAATCTAATAGATTTGAATCTATTCAGTCAGTAGATTTGAATCTTCCAAGGGAAAAAAAAAAACCAAAACCAAATATCCTCTGTTCATGAAGTGAGGGAAGAGATCTGTCAAGACAGTGATTTTTGCTGAAGATTTGCTGTACTCAGTGCCACTACACCCTCTGTCAGCATTTCTCACTATCAGCATCCAGAAGCATGATCCACACACACTTCTGTGCCCAGGCTCAATTGCTATCATCAATTATTATTGTCAGCTCTAGCTACAAACCAGCAAAAGCATTTAGGGCAAACTTACAAACTGCAGGACCTCGGTGTTAGTGCAATTCCACAGGAAAAGCCTTGTCCAGCCCTCCCTTCCCCTCTCCTCCCATTTTAACTACAATTCCAGGCTGTTAAAATGTCAACTACCAAGCTAAAGCAGCTTCCTGTGGTAAGAGTTAATTAGAAACAAATGTTATCAGAGATGCATGAAACTACAAACTACTGCTGAAGAGACAACTACAGCAAGAGACAAAAACAGTGAGATGTACTAAAGACTTGAAATCAAAAGGAAACAACTCAAAATGATACACAAAACAAGGGGAAAAAACGCTCTAGTACAGAAACCACCATCTGGCCCTTCAAAACGAGAGCTGCCATGAAGACAATGTATAGTTACCTGCATCCATATCTGCAAAGAAGGGAACAGCCAGTAAGGAAAAGAAGGAACCAGAAATTCAGTGTCTCAGAGTTGGATTTAAAAGTTCATAAGGAGAACAGATAAAGAAAAATAATCAAGAAAGTATTTACTGCAAGACAAACCTTGATACGGTACTGTGATATTTTTGATTTCAAGCTATAAACTTGGATTAATGTTAAACACTATAGCATACAAATTAATTTTCTATGCCATAAGAACATTTAAAAAAAAGACCAGATATTTAATATATTAAACAATAAGTAAGTTACACCTTTTTAGGCGAAGATTTTTGTCCTCCCAACATCCTGATTGTAAAAAACCCACCACTACAGACAGTAATTGTGGCTTTCAAGAGCCCAAGTGAAAGCAGCAGCACTACTGAGAGCAGGAAACTCCTCTCCATCAGGACTAATTCCCATATGGACACACACTGGGGGCCAAAGTATTTAAAGGATGCTGAGCAGTTGTGGAAAATCTACAATTATTGTACATACTTAGCCCGGTCTGGAGAACGTTAAAGCAAAAATCTCCATGCATTTTGAAGTAGCACATGGGATTTTTTTTTTTTGCCAATTCATTCCTGCATGATCAAAAATGAGTAAGGATGTAGTTTGTGGGGGGGAAAGAAGAGTGGGAGCTGTGCATGCCCCTACCTTCAGGGGACTCCTCCTGGACATAGGTGCCGGTCAGGTAGCGGTGCACCAGCGCCGACTTCCCGCTCGCCAGGTTACCCACGATCCCCTGCAGTGGGAATGAAAAGCAACAAAACATTCAACTGCAATTCATCCCTGGGAAAAGCAGCGTCTTCAAGCAAAATCTGCACACAGAAGTAACACCCCAAGCAACAGACACAGTGCAAAATACGCCAAGAGATGATAAAATAAACTGCACAGTGGTTTGGGGTGGAAGGACCTTAGAGATCACCTTGTTCCACCACCTTCCACTATCCCAGGGTATGGCTCTGCAGGCCCCACATTGGGCCACTCCCTGGGGGCTGCCCTGGCAGGGGAAACCCTCCTGGAGCAGTTCTGTGTAGGAAAAGGAGACACACAGGACTTTTTCGGTCTTCAGCTTCTTGTTTTATTGTTATCAAAACTTCAGCATGCTGTCTGCACCAGACCTTGCATGCAGGAAAACAGCACAAAAATGGCCAACAATGTTGTGTTACAAGGCCTTTTAAGTCTAATCAAAAACTAAACCACCCANCCAGCCCCACAGAGTTTTCTTCCTGGAGGTGCTCAAATAATAAAGGACTCGAGTGGGGTTTGTGGCTTTAAAGGGGCGCACAGAGCTGAGGACACCGTGCTCCCTTCTTGGGGGAGGGAGGTGATGGAAACTTCTTTCCCCCTTTGAAACAAGCCCAGCCTGCTCTGCTCTCTCCTGTTTACTTGACCCTCACCAGAGGTTCAGAACACAAGGTCCCTGGAGAGAAGATGAACTCTGCTGATCTGCCCACGATTGCCAAACGGGCCGAGGCCGCAG
This sequence comes from Ploceus nigricollis, assembly GCA_013399945.1. Classification (NCBI taxonomy): domain Eukaryota; kingdom Metazoa; phylum Chordata; class Aves; order Passeriformes; family Ploceidae; genus Ploceus; species Ploceus nigricollis. The sequence continues at coordinate 179,970 of VXBC01009465.1, read as the reverse complement.
CCACGAGCTGCACCTTCCCTGCCCCATCCTCTTAATCCTCACTGGCAGGACATCACCCTCCTTAGCAAAAATGGCTTGGTAGGAGCCAGCCACGTGTGCTGGCACCCCAAACTCCCCCCTGCCTCGGGCTGATCCCACAGCGTGGGCAGCAGGGGAGGGAGGGATCCTGGGATGAGTCACAGGAAGAAAATGACATCTCTAACACGTGTCCCTCATCCCCAGAACATGAAGCAACCTCTCCAGTTAATGACATTTCCCTCCATTATATGCCCCTGAAGTGCAGTACATTTGTCTACTCCCACTCTCACCACAAACCCACTGAGACCTGAGGGACCCCTGTGAATAAACAGCTTGGCCTTGGCACCTCTTCTCATCACCAAAGTGACACCACCTCCCCTTCCACACAAAGCTTCCCAAAGGGAAGCTCTTTCCCACTTCTTTTTGCCTACAATGTACAAAATCCCCCCCATTCAGGATTCACCACTGAAAAATAGTTCTTTTAGTGTGTGAAACTGTATTTTTAATGGTCTACATATTTGGCCAAGACTCAGTTTTCCAGTGAAACCTTCACTTACAAGTGATGAGCCTCATGTGGATGGAAATTAATGTTATTTTCTATTACACTCGTGACAAAACTGGAACTGCCAGGGACAACAGAAAAGCATCAACCTGGGGGTCCAGTCAGAGGCAACATGCCACAGCTGGGATGTCTTATTCTATCCAGAGAGCCCCAATATTTGAAAGACATCAGAAGATTCAAGAACACAATTTCATATTTTAATTTTTTTAAATATCCCAAAGGTCATACCAGGTAACACCATTTGACAGCACTTCAGGTTCTCTGACACATTCTTACAAAGTAGGAGCAATAAATTCTGCACTGGGAAAAAACCAAAATCTGACTTCTGATACAGTTTCTCTCTTTGTCAGCATTAATATTTGCTTTAAGGCTGAACCCCCACAGCATGACAAAAATGCCAGCCTGTTTTCACAGCAGTCATATTCCTCTCTCCCCTGCTTTACACACAAACAATCCCAGTCATCTCCATTTATTTATGGATATGTCTGAAATGCACCAAGTTATGACAAGCATGTTAGGGAACAAAAATACCACCCTAACCCAGTTCAGGGAGGAGAAAATTCAGCTACAACTCACTGCTCTTTTCAGTTATGACTTGTGCAACACTGAATCATTTATTTCCATGTGCCAGACATGCTGTAAAACAAACCCAAGCCACTTTGCCCACGTCTCCTAAAGCCTGTTGGGAAAAATCATAAACTGCATTGATGGCACTTGGCATTTTAAAGCTGTCCAGGAGAGGGGTCTGACTGCACTTTGCATATTTTTTTGCAAGAAATTCGGTGATTTTATCCAGAAATCTCTTGTGTTTATTCTGCCTAACGCATCCTCATTTAATATTTGAATAAACAGGACCCGGGAACACCAAAGGCAGTGCTCTCACCATGCTCTTGACCACAATAAAAGCATCCAAATCTGTAAGTAAAACCCAAGTACTGGATCAGCAGGAACCAGTTACAGAATCTCAGACTGGTTTGGGTTGAAAGGGACCTCAAAGCTCATCCTATTCCTCCCGCTGCCATGGGCAGGGACACCTCCCAGTATCCCAGGTTGCCCCAAACCCCTCCAAGGTGGCCTTGAGTATCCTTCTGAGCACTGCAGAGAAACCAAGCCTCGTGTTGCTAAAGAAAGGAGGCAAAGACTGGTGTTCTTTCCTCAAAGGCACACTGAAAAATACCTCCTTCCTTTATTGCAGCCCTGGGGGCTTTCTCTGCTCTCCCAGAGCCACTTTCTGTTCCCTTTAAAATTCTGCAGAGCCCAAAGGGTACAACAACAGCCACTCTAGAAATAAATCAAAAATACATAACAATAATAATCAATTTAAGGACCTCCCAGCCTGTACAGGAGGACAACCTCTCCCTTTATCATGGTCCTTATGTTCCTCAGCCCCAGGAGTCTCCAGGATGAGGCTGAAGTAAGGGAATGACAGAGGTGACTCACGGCCCCGACCCCTCCCCAAGGGCAGATGTGCAGGAAAGGCAGAGCAGATTTCAGCTGGGCTTCCTAATTTACCCTTCCCCTTGGAGCACAAGTTCACAGGCACAGCTGGTGCTGCTGGCTCCCATCATTTGCAGTGCTATAATCAAATTATTATTTTTGTAACAGCAGAAGTTCTGCTTTTCCCCTTGGACAGCTCTCGTGGCATGCTGACCACTGCAAATCAATTCTCTGCAGCAGCCACGCAGCTGAAAGCTGCTTTCCCAGCCCTGCTTCACACAGCTCAGGGGCAGGACACCCAAGGTAAGCACTCACATGATGCAGCCAGGCTAGCACAAGAGGAAAATGTACCCTGAGACCATCACCTGGTGCTCAGTAACTGTTTGTGTTCTGCATCACAGCATGGAGTGCCTGCAGCTCTGCTCTCACCTGCAATTCCCAATTTTCTTGGGGGGCGTGGTGCTGTGAATTAGCAGGGCTCAGAGAAGGGGAAGGGATGTGCAAGGAAATCCAGGACAAACCAGCTAACAGTGCTGGACTCCCACCCAACCAACACCTTCCAGTCCTGAATTCCTGGTTTTTCATGGTGTGAAGTATTTGGGGCCTTCCAAATGACACCAGTTGTTTAACAAAACCTGGTCACCCTTCCTGTATTAGGGAATTACATCCACTGACTGCCAGATTTTTCTTGTACTCACCTTGAGCACTGCTAAAATCAAAACAGCCACAGAACTGCAGTTGTGAGGATGCTGCTCCCATTAAAATGCCTCTCTAAGTGCATTTATCCTGCTAAATGTGGCCTTGCAGATTCTCTCACCTCCACAAAACACTGCTGGCAACTCAGATTTTGGAAAAGGTTGAAATTCTTTAAAGAGAGGGAGAATAGACATTTGGTCCTTGAAATCATGAAAACTTATTATGGGGAGATAAAACAAGCTTTACATGTCAGCTGCTAACTTCCACTGCCCTCATAAGACTTCCCTGCTGAGAAGATCCCCCTTGGAAGCTGGTTCATGGAGCAGAACAAATTCAAACAGCAATAAAATACTGAGAGATCTTTGAAGTACGATTAAAATGAATATTGAATATACATCATCTTCATAAAGACAGCCTCAGCCCTGGAAGTGTTCAGGGTCAGGTTGGAGGGGGCTTGGAGCAACCTGGGATAGTGGAAAATGCCCCTGCCCATGGCAGGAGGGTGGAATGAGATGAGCTTTGAGGTCCCTCCCAGTCCAAACCCTTCTGTGAGCCTATAATAGATATGTAAAGAAAAATTCTTTACTCATTAAACCTGCTCTCTCCATTTTCCCCCAAGAGCAGCTGGAATGAAGCATGGAAGATCTCCACTTGTGTGTGACATTTCCAGGATGTTCCAAGACAGGAGCAAACATGAACTCACCACTTTCAGCTCGGGTACAGATCGGCTCAGTGTCCATTCCTGGCTGTTTACAAAGGCATCTGTGGAAGAGGAGAACATTCCCAACATCAGGATAATGACATTTAATGCTCTGCTGCACACAATTTCACACCACAGCTTTGGGAACGCGAGACCAAAGGTCTGATTCCTCCTGGGAGGCTGACAGTCCAACTTGGCAAAAACCAGGGGCTTGGGGAATGGTATCAAAAACCCCAGGAATTCCCATTCTGCACGGATCTGCTCTCAGCAGCAGGTGCTCCCACATCATCACTGAGCTCAGACTAACTCCAGATAGAGCAAAGGCTCTCCCAGTGTGTACCTGGTTAAGCCATTTCCCATCCACAACAACACATTCCCTCCCCACAGGAAAAGCCTTGGCTTTGTCACATTACCTGTCACTGACTGCAGCTGCCAGCCACCATCTGCAGTCACTTCTCCACCCAGGTAAATAAGAAAATGTACTGGTTCTGAAACATGTTATTTTCTGCTGCACATCACACTTCATGTCAGCAACTGCAGCAACCAGAGTCAGTGGGAACAGCCCTGCTCAGGCAGGGGAAAATCTCTATTTCTCAAACACATCATTTTTCCAGTAGCATAATCCAGGCAGAAATAAACCACAGAGCCATTTACTACAAAATTAATGAAAAACTACTTGGGGCAGGGGTTGATTTCTTGAAGAAAGGCAGGTTTATCACAGAAATTAAGCTCTTTGGGCTGCACCTGGCTCCCACCTCACTGACAATTCCACACCACAGAACAGAAATAAGGGCTCTATTTCTCTGTATTTAAAAACATTTATCATTTTGTTCCTGCCATAAAGGCCTGGTCAGCTGTAAGCAAACAGACAGTGATGTTCCTGTTACAGATCCAGTGTGGATGCTGATTTAACCCCTCCAGAAGCATGCAAAAGAGCTGAATGCCTGTGCTGCACAGGATGCTCCTGCTGAGCAGATCAGCTCCAGCTCCAGGGAAATGGAGCAGCACTGAGATTCCTGGTGCTCCAATCAGTCCCTGATGCCACAGGAGATAAGAGCTGCAAGGTTACACCTGACCACTGTTGGTTTTAAACCAGCCTCTCAGGGTCCTGCCAGCCCCTGCTTCCCCTCCAGTACACCCATCAGCAGGAGGAGAAGGCTGTTTCATTTGATTTTTTCATCTGGAGAGTCAAGAAATTGGAGGCAATTTCCTACTCCAGATGGGACCCTCACTGACTTCAGAAACCCATCCAAGCTTTCCCAGCACCCACCTAAAAACAATCACAAAGCAAACTTGTGTTTCCCAGTCTGTCTCTATGAAATATATTGCTTTTGCCTCAATATCCCAAAAAAGACCTATTAGCCAGGAATTAGGAAACCTTCTCCAGTTTTATCTAACACATCCCTGTGTATTTCAGCCCTGAATAAATCCTGTGTGTATCTATATGAAAACACATGGAAAATAATCAGTATTTTGGTACAGGTATGAGCTGCCTCCCACACACTCACTGGCAGGGGAAGGAAAACCAAAGGCTCAGAGTGAAATTGGGTTAACCTTTGGCATTCCAGGTGCCAGAGAAGACACTGTAGTCATGCAGCTCCTGTTCCACGACCTGAAGTCCCACTGGATCAAAACCCCCCCAGGAAAACCTTTCTGCACCACACCCAGGTGACAAGAACTTGAGATGGAGACAAAACAAGCGGCAGTTTCCATCAGGGAACACTGCATGCAAGACCTGCCCATGACTGAGACATTCCAAAGGGACCACAGCTTGGTCTGGGATGTTCTCCTACCTTCCTGTGGGAAGGAATGTTTTCCCAGACAGGGAGCAATGGAATGGGGAGCTTTAGATTGGGTATTGGGAAAAATGTCCCTGCCCTAACAGGAAACCATCAACTCTCATGGTTTGCTTTGAGCTGCTGTGGATTTGGGAAGGAGCAGCCAAGGCTGAAGGGGATGAGGAGGTTTCAGCTCATCTCCAGACTCTCAGGAGTCAAGGAAAACCATCAGTCTCTTATCCCTGACTCGTGGAGGTTTAGGTGTGTGAAACAAACTGGGAGAGCTCCCTATTAAATGTCAACAAGCTTCCATAAAAGAGAACCACTGGATTTTATCACCATGGAAGATTAAAAAAAGATGAGTGAGCAAATCACTGCTGCTGACTTGGAGAATGGCAAAAAAAACCTGCCAAGCCAAAGGGGAGCCGCACAAGGGTAACAGGAACATCACAAATCCTTTTCTCTATAATAAAAACCTTAAAATATTATTTTGGAAGACCTGTGCCTTCCAAAAGGACAAATCAGGGAGGCAATGAAAGCTAAAATCCCAAAAAGCACAGAGGCCAAAAGACAAAGCAGAAGGTGGGCAGCTGCAGAAAGGAAGGATGACCCAGCCTGAAGATGTGGATTTATTCCTCCTACTTGGTCTTTCCTTCATCAAAATGCACCAAAACCCCACACCAGGACCTTCCAAAACTGTATCAGGTCTCAAGGACCCTCAATATGGGCAATAGATGCATTTTAGTCCCAATTAGCAATATAAGAAATAAAATAAAATTCACTTGACAAGGTGCTAGATAGACTTCTTGACAAAGCTACCTTCCCCTTTCTTGCTCAAGCCCTTGGTTCCTGCCCCTCACACAGGTTTTGAAGGTCCAAAATGCTTGAGAATGGTTGAAATCCCATTTTATTGCCAAAATATGCCTTTAAAAAAAAAAAAAACCAAAACACCAAAAACCTAAACACCTTGACCTCAACCCAACTAATTTAAACTAAAATCTCCCACTTCTATTATCCTCAATTTGCAATTGATTTACATAAGGTCTTCCAGTGCCCTTTAAAAAAAAAATAAAACCATCTCATTTCTCTTGGGAGATCCATGAGATCCACTTGCACTGGCATGTTTAGAAGGAATTACCACAGCTAAACACAGAACATGGCATGAAAACAGCACCTGGTTTCTTGAGCAGTGTGAGGCTTGTGAGCCATCATTGGGGTGGACATGGAAGCACCCTCTGCCCAATTCAGCTTCTAGGAAAACCTCAGGAAAAACTGATTTATTCCAAGGACCACAGAAGTTAAGGTGAAGAGGTCAAATACTCACAGACAGAACGTGACAAACAGGTTTGGGGATTGTTTTCCTAAATAAAGAAAACTGACTTATAGCTACAGCATGAACCACTGGATCCATCGAAGTGGAGCAGAGCCCAAATTCCGCAGCCCACAAAAATCCTCTGCTGAAGCTGCAACCCCCCACCAGCACATGTTGATTTGAACACTTTGGAAGAGATTTGCATAATAAATAGAACCACATGTATGAAGCTGATCAACTGGGGTCTTGTTTGCATTACTGCCCAGCCCTGGAATTCCAGTGAACTCAACCTTCACGTCCCACTACAGGCTCCACACATGCAAGAAATGACTTTTGTCAATAATTAATCACAGTTGCATGTGCTGCTCCTTTCATTTCTGCATCACTGATCAAAAGCTTCAAATATTCATGGTGTCACTGGTGTCTTTTTAAAACGTGCCCCAAGATCATTAAAGCTGCATTTCCTTCACAAAGTTTACTTTGCCACAACAGAAGTCTTCATTTTTTTCCCCCCCTCAATTCTTCTGGTTTTGTTTCTACCACTACAGTAAAGCACGAACTCCAAGAGGATCCTCAGCTCTTTTAAAACCTCAGTTTAGTCACTCAGCCCCACCCAGAGGAACCTTCTTGATTCCAGTATTAAGAATGAGATGTAGATGTTGGTTCCACCACATGAATCCCAGAATTGGAAGCAACCTTAAAGCCCATCCATTCCACCACGGGCAGGGACACCTTCCACTATCCCATGCTGCTCCAAGCCCTGTCCAAACTGGCTCTGGACACTTCCAGGGGTGGGGCAACACATGTTGAGGTGAAATCCTGGGGTTTGGTGGCCACTCTTGCCCAGGTCCGTGCACTCCATGGCACAGGAGTAGCTGATTCCAAGGTCTGACTGTTCCAATATTCCATATTTAAAAGCCCTGCTTAGAATTTTCCAACAAAAAAAAAATCTACTTCTTCAAATCCAGGAATGACACTAAAATCTAAATAAATATCAGCAAAATAATGTTAATGAGAGAACACCTTAGGGTCAAGGCTAATCCCAGCACCCATGGCTCAGAAGAGGGGAGGGAAGTCATGAAAGCCAGCAATGTTTCCCAGCCATTACAGCAATAACCCCAGCAAGGGCCTGGCTGTCCAGAGCTCAGCAGCCTGGCTCATCCCATCCCATCCTTGGGTTTTCACACTGGAGACCCCCTCCTAAATGAACTCCACTGACTGCCATGGGCAACAGCAGCAAGGCAGCTCATGGGACCTCTGAGAAAAAGGTTCCAGCTGGGGCCCATCACATTTACAGCACCCTCTCCATCCTGTGGGTGGATAAAAGCCCCAGCAGGCAGTGCACTTTGTCTGTTTATTGTTTTAGGAGAGCCTGGGCAGCCCCAGTATTAACACAGCCCCGGGCAGTGCCAGCACAGCAGCCTGCCCATCACCAGCCCTTGTTCCACTAACCTTGTTTTGCCCTTTTTTTCACCCAAATCTCTCACCCTTGACTAGCAAAAAGCTGAGAAGCTCAGAGCTTTCTCTTCCTCTGATCCAGATGGAAACCCAGTGGCAACCTGAGCAAAAGGAGTGGTGAGGGAAGGGTGGGCAGATATCTCTGCAGGATGACATGAAAGGACTTAAATCTTTCATGATTCTTGGAAAGCTTCTTAGCAAGAGCTTCCCTCAGGCAATCCCAATGTTACTTTGCTGTCCTTCTAAATGAGGAAAAGCTGTAAATAAATAAAATATAGAAAAGCCAAGAGGTTTCCCTGGAAACTCTCAACTAAAGATCCTTTTTGCTAAGAACAAGAGCCCTCAAAAATACAGGAATGAAGTTAAAAGTACCAACAGCCACGTCACATGCTGCTCTCCCCCTTCAATAATTTCTGCATTACAAGCAATATTTAGAGTTTCTTCTGCTTTGAAATAAAAACCTGAGAGTGAACTGGTACAGAAAATATTCCTACAAGCTCCCACTTGCCCACCAGGATGCAGATAAGGCCACACATCTCTCTCTTGGAGCTGTATCAAAGCAGCACTTTCAGGACGTGTTTCCCAAAGCTCGTGTGCTGATTTTCTTAGCAAAGAGGGAAATGTGCAGCTTTTGGGTTGAGACTTGTGATCCTCCTAAAACATGCATTTTTCGGGGGGGGTAACCTCACAGCACATCCTCTCCAACCCAGCCCCCAGCACTTTAAGTCAAAGCATTGAGTCAGTTCCAACAGAAAATAGCAGGAAACCATCCTGACATGTTGATTTCTAAGCTTTGCATAAAATATTATTTGGAAGATCGTGTCATATTTCAAAAGGTTCTTTTTCTACATTTTATGGGGCTCTGAGCAACCTGGTCTAGTGGAGGTGTCCCTGCCCATGGCAGGGGGTGGAACTGGTCAGGCTTTAAGGTCCCTTCCAACACAAATCACCCTGGAATTCTATGAATTTCTATACCTGTTGTGTTTGGGTTTTTAAAATCAGTTTTTTATATGGGTCCTCTCTGCTTATTCACTCTGTTCAATTACACCAAACAATAACAAACAAAACCTTTAGAAAACCACCAGCAGCAGTACTGGCATGATTTAAGGTTTTATTTCCTCCCTACTGATTGGGATAGAATCATGGATTCCATGGCTTCCCACTGTATGCCAGTTAGGAATTACTGCTGCCACCACCCAGCTCCAAACAGTCCCTTTTTCCTTCCTGAACTGCAGATGTGTAATTTATAATTCTCAGGCAGTTTAGGCAAAAAGCAGCATTGCAGCTCCCTGCCCTCCTCCTCCTGTGGGTGGGAACTGCAGCCAGGCTCTGGGAATCCCATCCCACCCAGCACAATGCTGTATTTACACTCCACTAACAGCATCACTACACACACTGCAGGGCAAGCCACCAAAGTGCCACAGAGCAATTCAATCACAGCCCTAAAACCAGAGGGATTTCACGAGCTGTCAGTTTTAGGCTCCTCCCAGCCCCTGCCAGCCTCGTCAGGATGGATAAAGCCCCACGAGCTCTTCCAGCTCCAACAGAAATGTTTGATATTGGACAGATTTATCTCTGGCCATGCCCAATTGCTAATTATAAACAGGAAAACGAGGCTGAGCTCAGAGCAGTTCAGGCACCAGGAATCCGAGCCCGTGCTCATCAGAGCCTCCCGTATCTCTGACATCTGAAAAACCTCTCCCTGTAACTGAGAACTGTATTAAAGAGATATTTAGGTCAAAGCTGTAATCTCTCTTCCAGCAGCATCTGGCAGCTGCAGCAGCAGCCTTATCCTTTGTGCTGCCATGGAAACAAAAGGAGGACCAGGGATGCACAGAGCTGCACAAGCTCCCCAGCTCAGCCTTTCCCAAAACATGCTGCTGGGCTTGGGAATTGGAGAGCACTTGGCTCTCACCAGGTATTTGGGTTTTGGCTTCAATTTTCTAATTGTTCCAATCAAAAGGTTTTTTGCTGCTGTTAATATTCCCCCTGTCTCACATCTACAGTCACTCTTCACAGCTTTCAGGTGGGTGCAGAGATGTTACCTCCTTAAGGATAACACCACACTTCCTACAAAAGGAATGATGCATAATGGAATCAAGTATATTCCCAAACCCAATCTCATGCACAAAGTTCTACATCTAGCACCACCAAATTATTTGTTTTGCCCTTAAGTATAATGTAGCTCCAAACCTGACTACTCATCCTACCCCTCCCCACCCCACAAAACAAATCCTAAAACCAAACAGAGCAGATATTTTGGCTGCGGGCTTTTTACAAAGAAAAATAAATTACATACTTAACAAGGAAAACTTCCCATTCCCTGTATTTTCCCAGTGGGCTGGGTTCTGGAGCTGACACACACACAGTCAGTGTAAGAGAAATTAAAATCCCACAGATGAAACCACAGTTTTCTCCTGAGACAGCTCTGCCGTGGGAGCAGCACAGAGCACATCAACAAGGGATGTTCTGAGTGAGGAGTGCCAGGAACACCATTCCAACCAAATGCACATTTCCTAACACATCCCTCAGAGAAATGTGGCACTGGAAAGCTGGACCAGCCCCTTTTCCAACAGGCAATGACAACCCCACCAAGAGGCTGAAAGGAATATAAAAAGCAGACAAAGAGAAAATGAAAGCATCCCTGTAGTACAACTGCTCCCTGCTCCAATAAAACTGGGAAAGGAAATGATCATCTCTGCAGTGCAGTGGAGTAACATCTTTTTTTCAGGCAATAAACAATATTTCCTAAGGGCCAAATCCCCACAGAAATTCAGCTAAACACAGATCCATAGCAGCAGTGGAAACCAGGAAGAAAAAGAAGGCACTGGAGAGGGAATGTTTGGAAAATGCCTTATTTTGTTGGGACTGCCCAAAAGCAGGGCAGTGTTAGAGGTGAGATCTGTTTTCTCCCATCTCCTGCCTCAAGGGAAGGGCAGTGCCAGCACAGGAAAGATGATCCCACAGGGAACTCAGTGAAAATCTGGAGATAAAGTTTTGACTTGAGACAGGCAGGAGGGAAAATCCACAACTAAATCCATGTCCCAGCAAGGACGTCCAAAGCACCCAAAGTGAGACCCTTCAAAAACCATAGCCTGGGCTGCCTCCCCTGACTACAGACACAAACAAGGAATGAGCCTTTCTTATTCAAATCTGAATATTAATGAGGAACCTCCCTGAGAAGCATCAAAGATGAAAAGGGACAGCTTCTGCAGTTGGCACAAGAAAAATCGACATGAAAGGATAAATTAAAAAAGATGAAGTGGGGGGAAAAGAGCATTTTGAAAGAATATAGGAACAGATTTATCTGGCAAGAAGAAAGTCACAATAGAGATGCAAAAAAAAGAAAAGAAAGTGCAGGCTGAAAAGACTTTTAGCTTTTCAGATAGGTAAGAATGGCTGCAAAAAAAAAACAGGAAAAAAATAAAAGGGAACTTGGTGACTACTTGATAGAGAAGAAAATGGAATCATGGAGTATCCTGAGCTAAATGGGACCCACAAGGACCATCCAGCCCAGCCCCTGGCCCTGCACAGACCCCCCAACAATCCCACCCTGGGCATCCCTGGCAGTGCTGTCCAAACCCTCCTGGAGCTCTGGCAGCCTGGGGCTGTGCCCATTCCCTGGGGGAAGGACCTTTTCCTGATCTCCAGCCTGAGCCTGCCCTGGCACAGCTCTAGAAGCAATACAGAATACCAATAATACCAATACAGAATAAGGCAGCCTGCACAGGATTCCCACCACAGAGGAGTTTGTTCTGGGTAACATCTGAGAATCACCAACATTTAAGCAGCAGAACATGAAGCAGGTGGCAGTAAATGAGCAAAACCATAGCAACCTTGGGGGAAAAAAGTCTAGAGAATAGGAATATCAAGGCATGCTTAATGAAACAAAAGTACAAACACTTGAGCGTGTTTAACACCAAATCCCAGACTAAAAATTGACAGGGGCCTGGAGTGCCAGGACAAGGGGGAATGGCTTTAAACAGAAGAAGGGTGTGGTTAGATGGGCTGTTAGGAAGAAATTCTTCCCTGTGAGGGGTTAATGCCCTGGCACAGGGTGCCCAGAGCAGCTGTGGCTGCCACAGCTGGGAGATACTCACTGGGAGTATCCAAGGTCAGGTTGGATGGGACTTGGAGCAACCTGGGACAGTGGAAGGTGTCCCTGCCCGTGGCAAGGGGTGGGATGAGATGGGCTTGAAGGCCCCTTCCACCCCAAACCATGCTGGGATTCTGTGAAGAAGCAATCCAGGCAGAGGCAGCCTCTTCCCACAAGCACAGTCCTTGAAGTGTTTTACTCACAGCTGTGCATCTCTGCTAAGGGCACTGCCAAGGTCCTACAGGGACTCACAGCTCAATTGTCTTTGGGATCATAACAAAAGGGAAAACTGTTGGGGCTGGGTTTTAATCTGCCTCTTCCCAGTTTTCACAGCATGCTTCTTAATCCTTAAGTAAGAAGGGATAAACATGAGAGATTCCATTTTTACCTCCCCCTTCTCTCTCATGCTGATCCCTCTCGGCTGCCCCACTCCTCAGGGGGGTTGCTCTTGCCTGGACCAAATTCACCACCTTTTTACTCTCCCCACACTGATCCACAGCAAGTTCAAGCCACCAGGACATCCATCACCAACCACCACCAGGCTCCTCTGTAGCTGTGCACAACCAGCTCCTGGTTTTTGCTTTCCCTGGGCATTCATCAGTATCTTCATCTGAAAAGGCTGCAGCAGATTCCTCCAGGATTTGCTGCTGGGTCTTTTCAACACGAAAAAAAAAATTATTTATCCCTAGACATGATTTCCTACTTTTAAAAACTTTCATGCACAAGAGGACCCTTCCTCTTAGCTGATGGCAGCTCAGCTTGAGTCTGTACTGAGAGCAATCAAAATGAGTAGATTTCCTTTGTCCTTCCCTACAGAACTCGAGGAAATGTGAGCTGTGATTTTCCCCATAAAAGCCAAGTCTGCCCTTCCCCAGTACCTCATTTATCCATCCACCTACAGGCCTCACTGTCCATTCCAACTCAGGGCTGCACACTGAGTGTGACTGATGCAGACAGAAGCAAACTCTGCCCTCATCACACCCAGGCAGCCACGATGAAGTCAACGTGCTTCACTGGGTGTGATCCTACAACCCAGCTGAACCTGCACTCTTCCCATGCCCAAAATGCCCCTCCCCTCTCCAGGAACCTGCAGAGGAGTGATGCTGCCATCGAGGATTCTTCATCCCTCTGCAGCCCTGGGCCACCTGCTGCAGTGACAGCACCCACGTGCCAACACCCACAGTGCCCAGGTTCAATGCCAAAGCAGCTTATGGCCCAACCTCCTTGCCTGTCCACCCTAACCTGACATCATCTGACCATTCAGATCCACCTTCTTCAGTGCTTTTAACTGCTACAGAAAACTGGTCCAGAAGGTTTGTACAGAAGTACATCTAGAAAAACATTTCCCCTCTCCACCAGGGAAATGATGACTTGTTTATGCAACACATTTCTGAAAACATTTTTTAGGACTGGAGTCATGTCTCCCAGATTGCTGTGCTGGTTGTCAAAACAGAGCCTCTTTTTCCCTGACTGTACCATATGTAATCCTAAATCCACTTTCCCTAACTTGATATCACCCATGCAAGATTTGGAGATGATTAGTGGAAAATACACAAATGAGACACTGTTCTCCAGAGAACAGCCCAGCAGGAATAATCTGACGGGGTTTATATTTATTAGCCCGATGCACATCTAACTTGTTTAAACAAAGCTTTTGTCAAATGTCAAAAAAAAAAAAAAAAAAAGTTAGTGCAATCCAAGGCATGGTCTCAAAGGGAATTAATGCTGATCTGGAACCAGTGCAAAAGCCTTGGTTACAGCAACAAGGAAACAGTGCAAGGGGCCCATTTTCTGTCAGCTGCATGGAGATCCGCTACGAGAAAAAGGCTGATTTCCTAAGAGCCCACATGGAGAACCTAAAGCAGGAAAGTGGGGTGGGGAACACGTGCTCGGTGTGGATGAGAGCCTCTCCCTGGCCTCATGGGGAGAGGAGATGGCCACATAAAGCTTCCCAGCCCAGGCAGGTGCCCTGGATGCTCCCCCTGTCCTGTCTCCCTCCCCTGGGAGCTCTGCTCTGGCAGCACACCTGAGCAGTGCACACTCACCTCAGCTGCTTCAGCTGCACAATTAGTTTTTATCTTCCTGCAACAAGGCTAATACCCACTTACTCCATTTCATCACCCTGTGCCTGTAAAGCCACCAAAACATTAAACCAGCACTAAAAACCTGGGACTTAACACTGCACAGCTGAGCCAGGGATGCATCCTGAAGCCAACAGAAAGCCAAGCAAGCAGGGAAAGGCTCAGCTCAGCCAGCACCTTTTGCCTGAAAAGTGCTTAAAAACAGTTAATAACAGTCAGAAAAGACAATATGTGACTAAATGCTCCATTAGGAAAGAGTTTCCTTCCACAGCTGCCTATTTAAAAAGCACCTGCTACCACCAGGCATTTTGGAAAACACAGGACCCGTGCAAGCACAAAGTATTTATTTTGGAAACCCAAAACATTGCTCACATGAACTTTAGACTCGGAGACTGTGACACAAAGCCTCTTTCAGCTCTCCCCTGCAGATAAAGCTGCAGGTTTGGAGGAAGCCAGAAGTAAGGAAAAACCACCAGGATGCCAAGGTCCATTCCCAATCATTCCTTTGGCTTCTCCTCCCCCTCCACCCAGCACCCACAGCACCTGAAGAATTATTGCAATGCCTGAGATCTAAACCAACACAGAACCATTGCAAATACCCATTTGTTAATCCTTCTCCACTTGAGGCTTATAAAGCTGAATCTTTACTTTGCCAGAACTGGTAATATGACATATTTTTTAAAAAAACTCCACTCATCTTGGAATCAGACTGTTGTGGGCCTCTGCAAAGATCCTGCCCTCTGGCTACTCTCTTATTTGTGTTTCCTGGGTGAACCAAAAAACTCAAGTGTGTTTTCCAAGCTTCAGCAGGTTCCCATCACCTCAGGCACATACTTTAAACTCAAAGCACTGCACTAGAAATGATATCTTTAAAGGAGCCCAAAAAGAGCTCAGTAATCACAATCACAAACCAATTTTCTTCACCTAAGAGACCAAACCCCTCTGTCCTTAAAGTCCTGGCTCTGATGCTTTTCACACTTGCTATTTCACAACATGCAAATGAGGCCTATTAAAGGATCATTTGGAAAAAATGAGCTATTTTTGCACAAGCCCTCTTGCTGCATCTTGACCTATAATGTGCTCTAGCAAACCATGCTGTAAACTGAGTCCTTGCTAAACTCCTGCACCCAAACATTTACAGAATTACTCTCCCTTCAAATTCTGTTCCCTACTAACCCTGTAACCCCCTATTTCCTTTACATAAGCTAAGAAAGGAAAACTGGGGGCCAGTTTATATTCTTTGTCACCTCTGTGCCACTTCCTCAGGTAAACTCGACCCCATCAGCCACTGAAATTCATTACAAAAAATTCTTTTTGTGTTTAGGAAAAAAAAAAAGTGCCAAAAAACCCACCTAAAGATCTAAAATGTAGTTCAAAGCCAACAAGAAGGGTGTCAGCCTCTACTCCAGGAACACCACCAGCAGTCGCTGCTCAGAAAATAATTAACACAATCAAGTGCAGCCTTAAATCCTTAATAAAGTGCAGCCACTTGGAAGCAGGACAGTGGGGAAACAGAATGCAAACAGCCACAGCCTCCAGATCTCCAAAACCCACCCCAAAAGCAGCACAGGACGTGTGACACTGAAGGCACACTGCAGAACCCAGAGGGAGCAGCCCTGCCCTCTGCAGAGCTGCCCAAAGCTGCTCCGGGGAGCTCTGTCCTTAGGGTCACACTCAACATGTGCTCAGCACATCAAGGCAGCTACCGGGGCAGATCAAAACCATTTCTGGCTCCTCCTCCCCGTTGAAAGGGATTTGTTTTTTCCCAGGCAAAGGCAGGGGGATGAGGAGAGCAGTTCAGGCTGCAGCTGCTGCCAGCAGCTGGAGCAGACCCCAGCACAGCTACAGCATTCTGTATTTTTTTAAGCTGCAGTGCATGAGAGTTCACATCCCAGAATGAAAACAAAGCAAACCCCAAAATAAACTTCACTGTCTTACTAATTAAAGGGATTCGTCCCTCCAGGAAGGCCAACACAAACCTCTGCTGTGGGGTTAAGGATGTATTTTTAGCACTCAGCTCTTCCAGCATTTTTATGGAGGCTGTGCAAGGAAACCAGAGCCTGACTACCCCTGCAGCATCATCAAAAGCTCTGTCTAGGAAGGGGTTTTTCCCCCCCCTCTAAATTTATTTGAAATGCCACAAGACATTTGCATAAGCTAAATCCCAACAATGCTGGAATTTCCTCTCCAGCATCCACATTTTCATTCCCTCTCAAGGAGCCAGTGAATTTTGACAGCCACCACAGAATCCCAGGATG
This sequence comes from Ploceus nigricollis, assembly GCA_013399945.1. NCBI lineage: Eukaryota > Metazoa > Chordata > Aves > Passeriformes > Ploceidae > Ploceus > Ploceus nigricollis. The sequence goes on along the minus strand of VXBC01009465.1, from coordinate 163,574 downwards.
GTTTGGGTTGGAAGGGACCTACAAAACCACCTCATTTCCCCCCCTGCCATGGGCAGGGACACCTTCCACTAGACCCGGTTGCTCCAAGCCTGGTCCAGTCTGGCCTGGAATACTTCAAGGGATGCAGCAATTTCAACAGATATCTTATTAAATAATTCTGGCACATTTTTAATTGCCTTTGCTGACCTTTCCACTTAATTCACAGCAGTGATGGGGGCATACTATACTGCAGGTCACACTGTCAACAAATAAAAGTATTTAGAAGATAAAAGCCTGAACTTAACAGTGACAGGCATGGGTTTGAAACCAAAGGAAAAACAAGCAATTCCAAATTTATTGTCTTCACCTAGCTCTAGGAAACGGTTCCCAAAGGCATGGAATATGAAAATCTCACTTTCCCAGTGCAAGTTCACTGCTTTTCTAACAAGCCAACAAGTTTCCACTTGTAACTTGGTCCCAAATGATGGCTGTAAGGTTGTTCCAACCACATTCCAGATTTTTTTCTCTTGACTGCTCAAGACATCTAACCCCAGGATTAGAAAAATGGCATCAAGTTGTACCTGATGGAATCACAGCTGGAAAAGTGAGGTGCCTCCTGCTCTGAGTGCTCTGTTTAGGAAAATCTAAAGGTGGTTTAATACAGAAATCTTCAAATTCAGTAGATGTGCTTATTATCCATATATGCCAGAAAATGAGGGGACAGACCTTTATATATGGTGGTAAAGCAATCCCAGCAGGGAAATCTCTTCATTCCACAAAACTCTAAGGTTTTTCCATGTTCATGGATAAATAAAACAGCTTTTATCCTAAACACCAACAAGAGGCAGACAAGAAAACCCAACTTATTTTATAACAGTGGTTTGGGTGACCCCCAACACCTGAAATCCAAGTCTCCAGACCATTTTAATCTAAGGCAAAGGCAATGTCATCTGTACCAGCTGGCTCCAATTAAACACCTCACCTTTATCAGCTGTGGAAGCATTTCCTGGTGGGCTGAGAACCACCCACCATTCATGTCCCTGCTGACTCACACAAACATTAATCAGCCTTTAAAGGTGGTGTTCCACCACGTTATGCAAATTACAACCAGCTCAGGGAGATGAGGAGACCACAGTGAGGGACCTGACAAGATACACCTGGATGTGCAACAGAACATTCACCATTCAATAAAAGCAGGGTGAACAGTTCTAGCAGCTCCTGCTTGTCTATGTAAAAACATACTTCCAGTCACTAAACATCACAGAACAGTTTGGGTTGGAAAGGACCTTAAAAGATCATCTACTGCCATGGGCAGGGACACCTTCCACCAGACCAGGCTGCTCTGAGCTCCACTCATCCTGTGCATTCAAAGAAAAAGGCACAGAACACAGATTTCAGATAATCCCTATTGCCCAACTCATTCTCCTCTTATCCAGACCGTATCCAGATGAATATCTCAGGACAATTTGCTCCCCTTATCTGCCTCAGTGCCAGCCTCCACGGCAAGAGCAGAATATTTACAGATCATTTTAGGACTGGCCATTTCACTGGGAGCACAGTTTATCAGGGAGCCTGAAAGAGTGGGAGGATCACATCCTGCTGCCCTTCCCTCTGGCAGGACCCACAGGAGGCTAAGAAAAGGCTCACAGCAGTTTGAAGCAGCATCACCTTACCAGGCTGCATGACAAAATTAAAGGCTGCACACAAACCTACTGTTTTTATAGCAGAAAACAACTGTTTTGATGAAAAAGCTGGACAGCAGACAATGCAAAATGAAAATATTACCTTGCATGGGACCAAACTACCCTCCTCCATGAAACCCTTGCACCCCTGCTTCCAGAGGTGCCTCCAGGCTCCTTAAATGCTGCCTCCCTTGGAGGAAATGCTGCCCAGGTGCTTCTTGTGAGGTGATTTTCATTAACCCTGTCCTGCTCTATCTATCCCAGGCACCGTGGATACACATCAGAAAGTGTCTGCATCCCTGTTAAAATCACAGGAAATTCAGGATGGAAAAGGCCTCCAAGATCAAGTCCAACCTTATTCTAAGTAGCTAAGCCAGGTGTGTGCTTACAGCCAGACATGTTTGTCATCTGTAAACCTCTACAACAATTCTCATGGTGAATTATACCAAGGCTACAGCAGAAAAAAAAAAGAAATCTCAAACTATGTTACCTATTAAATTGCTATAGGCACTGTAATACACAAAAAGAATGAACAAAATTATCTAGGGAAGCATTACATGAGTTTTTCCCCATAAAAAAAGCAGGCAGGCAGTCACAGAGGGCTCCCAGAGAGTTACTGGATGAAGAAATCTCTGCACAGACCAGTCTCCAATATGAAGGAAAAGCCTGAGATAAATGCAGTAAAAAACCCACCATGGATTTCAGGCTGAAAATTGTGCCTCTGAATGAAACCCTTGCTCAGGATTGCATCTGGCACCGAGAACTGAAAACCTCTGGCTGCTCTCAAGTGCTGCACCACTGCACCTTAAAATATCCATGACCTGCCTGTTCCCAAGGCTTTGCTCTGCCACTGGAGTGTCCCCAGGTGTGATCACCCCTGCAGATACCCTGGATCACAAAGGCTGTTCTCCTCCATCCTTCCCCAGAATTCACCACCTGCCTCGCTCAGTCCCACTTCCAACAAAGGAAGGGAGCATTTTCACCTGGAGGGAAAAAACCTCATGTGATTTTAAAGGTGTTTTCAGACAGCTGAACTCCCCAGAGTCAGGCATTTATCTTTTAAATTAAATAGAGATGTCACCACAATCCTTACTGTAAAAAAAAGAAAAAAAAGAAAAAAAAAAAAAAAGGGAAATATGATGAATTTCAAAAAGGAACTATTGGAAATCACAGAGCAAGAAATGGAAAGCTGACATTACCCAACTGATATCTGGGGAATAAAATGTCCATGAGGAATTAAGAGATTTTCTGCATAAACCAAAGAATAAGCAATATAAATTTCCAATGCTCTGATATTGCATTTGCCAGCCTGTACCTCAGTGTCCCCCCAACACAGCCACACAGTGAGCATTAAACATTTTGAAGCTATAATGAAGCATTTGTCAATTAGACCCTCAGAAAGTCATTTATCCCAAAACATGCAAAACACTGGCATTATGCACAAGCACCCATGTGAACCATGCCACAACACTCCAGTGAATAAATCTCAGGCCAAAAAATGCTGGGAGGGAGAGCCCCTGGAGCTGACAGCAGATCCTTTATCAAGAGAGCAATACCCAAAGCTGAGCTGGGGAGCCCCAGACACAGCACCAACAATAAAGCAGAAATGTGGTGCCATTCTTTCAAGGCTGCTTCAGCACAGGATGTTTCCTCCTCACAGCAATTTCAAGGCTGTTGAAGTTCTTCTCAGTAATTCCCAAATTATTTCCAGAAGTGATGTATAACATGCCCAGGGACAAAAGCTGCCAACAGCACGAGAGTCTACTGAAAACTTGACCTTTGGGGTTTTGCATTGATCCCCCAGCCTTTATTGGTATTTTCCAAGAAAATCCTATACTTAAATCTCACTTTAATATAAACAGCCATAGAGTTCCCAGCTCAAAAATCTGCTAGAGGAATTAAATGCCACACTCCTTCCTGAAAATTCAGGCGACCAGAACCTCAAAGACTCAAGACTTCAAAAGCTGTGCTGTAATTCAAGCTGCATTTACACAAACTGGCTCCTACTTCATGTACCAATTAGTGTCCTGGAAATGCTCCTCAAAAATGCTGCCAAAATCTGTGACAGAATCGTTAAAAATGCCCTTAAAACCCACAACAAAACAACAAAAAAGCTCACAACCACTCTGAGGCCCAAGCTTTCAAGCACAAGTCATCCACTGGAAAAAACATGACATTGAAATGAAGGAAAAAAATACAAGTGAGAATGCTGCAAAACTGCTTATTTCAACACCCAGCTGATTTTATTGGTTCTGCAATCACTTTTTCCTAGGTTTGGCCTGCTGGGTGCATATTCCACTAAACAAACATGAAGAAATAAAGGTGGTAAAATTCACTTTAAGTGATTTCACGAGTTGGAGTTAAACACAACTGCCTTTATTACTCAAAAATTCCCAGCCCAGAGGGCAAGGGCACAGCCTGACTCCAAAATCACACAGCTCACCAGCTTAGCCACAGCCATAAAATTATTAAATATGCATAGGAATGTGCCTGAAATAAAGGCATTGCAAGCAAACTCCATTTGACATAGATTTATACATTATATAAAAATTACATATACGTGTGTATATACATATATATGTATTACATCTATGTATTTATATATATAAATAAATCATATGTAATCCCCCAAAAATGCCATGCCATTGAAAAAAGAGAATTAAGAAAAAAAAAATTCCTCTGAGACTGGCTGAAAAGGGTACAAGAGCTGACAAGATAAGCTGAACTCCAGTGGTGTGAGCCCAAATTTAGCCTTGGTTTATCTGGGAAGCCCTTTGTGGAGGTTACCTGGGGCTCCTTGAACTCTCATCCAGCACCCACTGCTTGCTGGTCAAGTATTTATCAAAGCTCATCATCTGAATGACTGGATAAATGCACAGAAATTCATTTTTATTAATCTTAGCAGGGAAAAAAAACAGTTTTGTGTTTTTGCTGTGATTTTTGTTCAGTTTTTACTGCACAAAACCCTTCCTTCCTCCTCCCTGAGGACCTGCTGGGGGACAGGGACAGCAGATGTAAACAGTAAAGGCCAGCAGTGTTTGTGATGACTGCAGTGACACATTCCTAGGATTATTCTGCAGGAAAGGAACTCAGACTGGGCACAGACAGAAATTAGCTTTTTACTTAGTGTGAACCACATAACCCTGCTGTGACACTGGAATGCACAGAAGGAGTGGGAGCAGGAATTCTCTGTCCCAAATCTGCAGAGCTCACTGGAGCTTGGCTGGGTTAACTGAGCTCCCTCCTGCAGGAGGAAGGAACAGCTCCATCCCTCTGGGTTCATTCCCCAAGGGCAGCAGTGGCAGCTGGCAGGGGGCTGGGGAAGGAGGCTGGAAAAGCCAACATGGACCCAGAGACACTCAGGGCCACCTCAGAAGCCGCCAGCAGACACCTGCAGAGGGCACTGGGGACAGGGCACTGGGCTGGCAGCCAGCTACAACTGCAGGAAAGCTGAACAAGTCCTGTGCTTGAGGGTCACACTCATTTTATAAATCATTGCTGCATCATAACCAGCTCCCACAGCCACTAAATGCTGTCAAGCCCCCAACACCAAATTGGTTTTCCATCAGTTCTTCCACACAAAAACAACCTGTCTCCATACTTCACCCACACTATTTATGGGCAGCATCACACTGACACAGCTGATTCTCAACCTGGGGGCCCTAAAAATACAAACCAGAGCAGGCACGCTCGGATCACACTCCAGTTCTTCTTTATTTGGGGATGGAAAGGGATCTGTTATCAGTCAATTCCTGACATACTTTGCAAGGGTAGAGGTTGAGGCAAGCTGTGACAGGAACACAGCCTGTAAGTGTAAAGAAGAGGAGCTTCACCTTAACACCTCTGCCTGGTTACTGCAGCCAGCCTCGACAGGATGGCCTGTGCTCCTCCTGCCAAAGAAACTTCCAGGAGGGACTCCAAGAACAATTTCCTTCAGTGTGCTCATTTCTTTTCCAAGCCACCTGAATGAGAGAGAGGACACCACAAGGTGCCCAGACACACATTCAGGGTCTGCAGGGATTTCATACAGAAGTTTCAATGGTACAGTGTGAAAGAAAACATCTGGGACTGCGATCCGTAATCCACAAGGAAATTAGAGCTTCCATTTTCATGGCAAAAGACATCTCATCATAGGAAGGAGTTAATACAGCACCATTTAACAGTTACCTAGAACAAAACTGTAATTAACACAGCAAGTGAATCCCACTTTGTTCTGGAGTCCTTTATTTTAAATGCAGCTTTCTGTTCCCCCCATCACAGCAATCCCAGGAAAGTCCTGCTTCCAAGATGCTTCCTTGCAGACCCTCACACTTCATTCAGAAGGGACACAAAGGTCCCTCAAAACCAAGCACTGCTATTTCACCACCCCAAATCAGGATGGCTTCCAAAGGGATCAGATGAGAACTGCCAGTAAAAGCCACCCAACAGAAAGATTATTATTCCTTAAAACAAAGGATAACACAAATCCTGCTGCTGCTCTGGCTGAGATTTAGGTGGGAGAATCTGGGAACAAGTGATGAGTGGTACTGACACCCTGCTCATCTCCTGGAGGACCCGGATCAGGAATGCTGCAGGTGCCAGGAGCCTCTGTGACGATCCAGAAGCATGAGAAGAAATGACTGGTGCTGAGGGAAGTGCCAGAGCCCAGGGACAAACACTGACCTGCACTTTAATCCCCACTGTCCTTCAGAGGAAGATTATTTGTTGCTGCCAGTAAGCTGCCAGACTGGGAAGGGCACCTGGGCTTAGGAACTGCTCTTACACAGCCTGGGACAGCTCCTGGAAAGGTCTCCTCTTGACTTTTAGCTTCACCACTGAATTGCAATGTGGCCACTGTGGCAGAAATTCAAGAAGCAGGGCAAGGAAACACTGCACAACCACCTCAGGGCAGAAATAGCACATCTGCCTGGACTGTGATATCTTAATCAGAGTTAAACTGAATGAAACCGTCTGCCAAACTAGAAAACAAAGCTTTACAGCCTTCATATAAAATAGCAGCCATCGTGTTTTCTATTTTACAGGCACAACTGAACTGAAAAACTTTCAGATTCCATGACTAAACACAT
>VXBC01009465.1:146510-156604 GCA_013399945.1 Ploceus nigricollis | reverse complement strand
TATATTATATATATACACATATCTGTACAGATTACATATGTATATATTTTATTTGTTTTAATTTGAGCATCCCTCCAAGTGCATTTCAGAACAAGTTCTCCCACAGTCCCAGCTGTGTTTCCTGGAGGAAGAGGGCAGCTAGAGCACAGCCAAGCCCTCAGATGACTGCAGCCCTGTCTGATCAGCCTCTGCTTAGCTGAATTCTCCTTCCTGCCTGAAGTTAAAAATAGAGTGGGTTCCCAGGGCTGCAGGTCAGCGGCATTAGCAGGTGACTCAGTGGCAGACAGGAGTCAGAGGACACACCTGAGGCTCTGCAGGGCCTCCCCGGTGAGGAGTAAAGCAGGTGGCAGCAGTAAAACCTGGCAATCATCTCAGGAATGCTGGAATCCCAACAGAAAGCAAACCAACTGCACGATTTCGCTTTTCCCTCCCCAACTCTTATGTTCACAAGACCAAGAGATAAGAAGGGGCAAAAGGGAAGGATTCCCACAAGTTTTCAAAGAGACTCCCAGCATTTCCATGCCTCTGGTGCACAAACACAGAAATAATCAAGGTGTTTACACATCTTTATGCACAGCCAAACATACATCCCTCTCATCTGATCCCAACCTGCTCTTTTCAGAGCCTGTCATTCTCAAATAACCTCACCCTGAGTCACCTGGGAAGCTCTGCAGATACCTAAACGGAAAATAAAGGATTTTTTTTCTGAGAACTTCAGTTCTCCTCCTTGAAGGCCCCATCCCCACCTCACCCGGAAGCTGAAGTTCAGCTCTTCATTCACAGCAACCTTCTAATCTCAAATACCATCACCTGCCCTAAGCAGTGACTTTGCAGCTAACTCAGAAACAGCCAGGAATTTTGAAGACTTAAGACACGCTAAAATATTTTTGAGAGATTAGAATAAGATACAAAAATAACATATTTTGGCCAGAACTGCTCGCATTCAAAGGCATTTCACCAACACCCAGGTGACCCCAGAGGGACAGTGCCCTGCAAATGGGAGCTGAAGGAGGCCCTTCACTCCCAGAGACTTCTGAACACTGCTTTTACCACATCTTTTTTCAGAAAGAGTCCTTTAGTGTTGCCCTCTTCTTCCTCTGACCCTTGGGAAACAACCCTGCTATGCACAAATCTGCATGGAATTAAAAATATCTCTGGTTAACTCTTGAAGAGCACAAGGCTGCCCAACGCCATGCTGGAAATCTGAGGAAATTCCTGGCCAACAGCACAAAACCAACGACAACACCTTCCCCTGAGGGCAGAAATTAGCCTCTTTTTGTTAAAACAAACTCTTCACTGACAAAGTTAACAAGTCAGGATGTGAGAAGGCTCTGGGGAGACCTCTCTGTGGACTTTGGGTACCTGAAGGGTTATACATGGGCAGATAGTGATAGGACAAGGAGGGACTGTATTAAAATAAAATATTTAGATTAGATTTTGGGAAGAAATTCTTTATTCAAAGGGTGGGGAGGCCCTGGCACAGGGTGCCCAGAGCAGCTGTGGCTGCCCCTGGATCCCTGGAAGTGCCCAAGGCCAGGTTGGATGGGGCTTGGAGCACCCTGGGACAGTGGAAGGTGTCCCTGCCCATGGCAGGGGGGGGCTGGATGGGCTCTTCATGAGGAGGGGAGGCGAGGACACACACAGTGACAGTGACAGGGGTCCCAGTGACAGCCAGTGAGGATCTGCCATCCTGTGAGCAAGGAAACCAACAATCTGCAGCTGAGAGTGAGACAAAACAGGTGACTTTTCAATTCAAGTCAGGGTAGAGAAGACAAAATTTTAATTTCTCTCCAAGGCCTGAGCACAATCCCCTGAAAGCCGTGAAGAGCAACACATGGTCAATTTTACCAGCTTTAGTAATTAGAACTGGAGAAAAGTTAAACCTTGTATCCTCCATGAGCACAAAATCGGATTTTTCCCTGCAGGACACAGAGGTCGAGGCACAAAAGCTGTTGCCTTGCCAACATAAATATTTCTGTATCTCTGAACAGAGGAGCTTCTGAATTAGGATGTTGCATAAGGAACAGTTGGGTCAACATCCCAGTTTCCCAGGCATTTAACCCCAGCTATGAACACAACACGAGCCCTGGAAGAGCAGGAGATGTCTCAGGCACTCTGTCATTGTGACACTCATCCCAAAGAAGGCTTTGGGGTTTGGGAGCCTTGGTTTTGGGAGGAGGGAGAGCATCAGCTCTACAGGAATGCTCAGAAGAGCCACGCTAGCAGGGTTAAGGGCCACTGCTGATTTCTCAGGGCTCAGCCTAAGGAAAGAAGTGCCACTTAGTAGTGAGAACAAACAGTAACTCATTAAGGTGAAATATTGTGCTTTTAACACCCAAATAACATCTGCACCCACAGAAGCAGCAGAGAAACTAAGGAGGGAGGCAGCTCCAAAAATGCCTTACACATCCCTACAAATCAAAGCAAATCCAGCTGCACTGAGTGGTGCAGCACCCACTTTTGCAAGAGTTTTCCCTTATGTTTAATACATTGGCACTGCTGTTAAGCAACTGTTTGCATGGGAATAAGAGGGAAAAAACTTGCATCAGTGATGCAGAACCCTCTTCTCAAACCCCACACATGTACATGTATATGTATATGTATATACACACCAGTTCCTGAACCAGCATTTTTAGGAATCCAGATTCTCTGTCAAAGGAGCCAGACAAGCTGAGTGACAAATACATGCAAACACAGAGGGATTATAAATCACTTGGAAGCACCAGGAGCTGGCAGCACTCAGCACAGTATTTGAGTTCTCCTTCATATCTAAGCAGCAAAACACCAGCATCTAATCCTTCCAAGTAGGAAAGATCTGCTGGGAGGCTTCATTCACAAAATGGGAGCTGGGAAGAACAAGAACCCTCTACTAACACTGGGATTTTCCCAAGAAACTTTGAATTTATTTCTTATTAAGTATGTTCAAGGCTGAAATGAACTTCCCCAAGCTCAGCAGTTGAGACACATCATCAATTCATTTAAAAATCAAAGTTGTTTGATATAACCAGAACTGACACTGCTGAATCTTTAATTCAAGAGCTCTATCTATAGGCTAGTGAAAACAAAGGTACAAATAAGGGGTGTCAGGCAATATAGAGGGAATATTTCTCAAAGCAAGGAGACAGCCTTTGAGCACCACCCACGTGGAACATTTACAGGCAGGAAACACAGACGTGCCTACCTCGTAAATCCCGGGGGCTGTACTGACATTACAGCCAGATCCTACAGGGCTCCTCACAAAGCCCTCGCTGTAACATCTCAATACATGGAGAGATTTACTCTGGGTTATCACTTCAGACAAGTGACCTTTACATCTTCACCTGGGCAGCCTCAACGGAGCCCAAAACACAAGAACGAGGAGCGAGCACGAGGTTAAATGATGGCTGAAGTGAGCCCACTCCACAAATATCCCTCCAAATGGGACCTGTTGACCAAGTGACCCTCATGACAAGCACGCTGCCCTGAGTCCCTGCCTGTTCCAAAGCCCTCCCAGCTGCTCCTGCAGCCCAGCAGCTGCACTGCAGGTCTCTCTGCCTTGCTTCCCTTCTTATTCCCAAAGGAAACCTCAATAAATAACAAGGCCGACCATTAATGTTGTCTGTGATGATCAAAAAAAAGATTGCAGAAAGCTGCAGCGCACTGTTTGCTTATTCTCTCGCTGCCATTTCCCGCCTGCTTTGCTTTGGAGAAACATTTGGTACTATTTTGTCAATAAAGCACAAGTATTTGTCACACACTGTCATTATGTAGCAGCCTGAACCATCAAAAATCATCAAACGCCCCGTTTTCAACTCCCATCAAGATAATAGCTTTATGCTGGATGCTTTTCATGAGCAAAATAGATGATAGTTTCACGGGTTCAATATAGTGACATTTCTTTTCCCTCACACATGAAAAAAGCCATTCTGTGGTTTTTGGCAGAAAGGGCCTCTCGCTGTGTGTTTACTGCAGTTGCCATGGGGAAATCCCAACACCACTTATCAAAAGTAACACCAGCACATTAACAGTCTGCATTAATGATTTCTTGTTAAATCCTAGGCAGCCCGAAGTGCAAAGGAATATTCAGGCATTTAAAACATTTGCCTCTCTGCTTTCCAAACGCCAATTCCTGAGGTTATGGCCATGCCAAAGAAAACCCCAGTACACGCCACGGTTTCACACTCATTACAGGGACTGCAAAGTTGTACTTGTTCAACTACTGCTGGTCATCAGCTCTGCAGGATCAAAATTAGCTCTGCTCTGCAGCAGAGAGCCAAAGTGCTCGTTCAAATACACCCAAGTGGTTCTTCAGTGGTGATCTAGGAATCCAAGACCTGGATGCAGCCTTGCTAATGATCTTACACCGCTTTGAAATCGTATTTTGTGAAATTGGAGTGATGGCAGGTTCTGGCTGCTTCACTAGAGGAAGGGTTCAGCATCTGGTACCAATGATTTCATTTTGCAGGGCAAAATGACCATTACGTCCAGCAAAGAACTGCAGTCAAGTCATGCAGCAACTATGAGCAACTAAAAACCTTCCTCTGCTCTGAGGAAAAAGCTCATCTGCCACCTCACATACAGAGTCCACCTCTGAAAAACCAGAAACTGTAGACTCACCAGGATGAGCAAAGAGTTCCAGAGGAACCCCATGCTCCTTAGAATCACAGAATCCTTTAGGTTGAAAACGCCCTCCAAGGCCATTGAGCTGAACCTGTGCCTGATCCCCACCTTGTCCCCAGCCCAGAGGTCTGAGTGCCACCTCCAGGCCTTCCTTGGACACCTCCAGGGATGGGGACTCCACACATCCCTGGGCAGCCCCTTCCAATCCCTGAGCACCCTTTCCATGGAGAAATCCCTGCTGCTGTCCAAGCTGAGCCTGCCCTGGCCCAGCCTGAGGCCGTTCCCTCTCCTCCTGTCCCTGTTCCCTGGAGCAGAGCCCAACCCCCCCGGCTGTCCCCTCCTGTCAGGAGCTGTTCAGAGCCACAAGGTCCCCCCTGAGCCTCCTTTTCTCCAGGCTGAGCCCCTTTCCAGCTCCCTCAGCCCCTCCTGGAGCTCCAGACCCTTCCCTGGACATTTCTCCAGCCCCTCAGTGTCCCTCTGGCCGGAGAGCCCAGGGCTGTACACGGCCCTGGAGGAGCCTCAGCAGAGCCACCCCGGGGGACAATCCCTGCCCTGGGCTGTGTCACACCATGGCTGGCACAGCCCAGGGGCCACTGGCCTCTTGCCCACCTGGGCTGATTTTCAGCTGCTGCTGACCAGCAGCTCCAGGTCCTTTCCTTACAGGTCCTGTCCAGCCACTCTCCCCTCAGCCTGCGGTGCTGCAGGGGCTGCTGTGACCCAAGGGCAGGACCTGGCACTTGGCTTCTCGTCACGCTGAGCAACCTCAGATTCAAGGCAAGGAATTAGGAGGAAAGGAAAAGGAATATCGTGTCCTGAATGTTTCTTTTCCTTGTGCAAGTTGTGCTTTGGTCATCTGCATGAGCTTCATTAGATAAACACATCGTTACCTGGAGCGGTAAACCAAGGAACAGGCAGATCTCTGGCAAAACAACAGAGCACTAATTCAATTTACAGAGCTTGCTTTGGGAGGGAATGGAGATGAATGCCTGCACAACACTTCACAGAAGTGATCTGTATTCAGTGATCTGTCCCAACAAAGTTACCCATTACTGCCATAAGGCATTTAACTGTCAAGTTTATAGCAGAGGCATTAAAATTCTACATTTCTTTTCAATTTTAAGAGAAAAACAAGGACCATGGCTCATAGCAGCTGGCACATCCTTCAATATTGTGCACACATTAATCCATCTCATTCTCTAATTCAGCCAGTGACCTTAATACCAGTTCAGTTCTTAATCACCTGGCTCTATCAGTGCAGCTGGCATTCATTTTGCTTGACACAAGACCTACACAATAAATAATAAAAAAAAAAACCTCTTAGACAATGCTTGAAAATGCTTGACCCCAACTACAATCCATTTATCTGCTGGGTTTATTTTCATAACAACCTCTAGACAACACTCACAAGAACTGAAACAGCTGTAAGAGTGCTAGGAGGCTTTTACTTCATGAAATCAGGGACTCTCCAGTACTGAAAAAGATTATGCTTATGCCAGCACAGCCCCAAAAACCTGCAGCTACATCCCAGGGAGCCACACAGGACCAGTTCCAGTGCATTTGCATCTCCTTGCTCAAATCCCATGTGCTCCAGGTCTCTGCCCACTCATCCGTGCCCATCAGGCTTCCTGGGAATGCCAGCAGCACAGCAGAGCAGTGACCAGGGCAGCAAGGAGATGACACAGAACTAACAAGAATTATCTCAAGTGAAGCTTTGCAAGGATAAGGCTGGAGGCCTCCAACAGAGATCACTCAGCAGCTTCCCCCTGCTTCCCACGACTCTGAGCTGCAGAGAATTTGAGATAAGAGCTTAAAACTAACTCCTCTAAAACCTCGGGGGAAAAAACCTCAAAAGAGCAGTTTATCATATTATAATGATACTCTTTTTGATAGTCAACAATTTTGATACCCAAATCTGCTTAGTGTATCCTAAAGAGAGGTTATTCAAACAAATTTATCTCAAAAAAGCAACAAGTGAGAACCAGTGAAAAATAAACTATTTTAACACCACCCCCCACACCCTCAGCCTCAGAGCCATCCTCCTCATCTTCCTCCAGAGCAGTGAGGGTTCCTCTCACCAGAAAAGAATAATGAAAACTTCAAGGAGAAAAAAGTTTAGATGAGGAATGACATTCCCCTTAAGGACTTCTTCTAAATGGTTTAAGGCAAAAATAACTCCTCTGGCTTGAAGTTTATGGAAGTTTCTCTTTCTGCCTTTGGGGATAGTGGTCATGCATATAGAAAACATTTCTTCCTTCAAATAAATGGATGCCCTGCTTCCTCTTGCAAGAGTTTTGGGAATTGTTACTTGCACAGGATTTGAGGCCAACAATATCAGAGCAAATGGGGTTTGCAGGTAGAAAAGGAAAAGGCTTGATGCTCAAGGGCTCTTTAGTGACAGCACGAATAACTACTGAGAGTCTACAGACTGATCCCAGCCAAAAATCAACCTCTACCCACTCCACAGCCTAAGTGAGACTCAGTAACATCAAAAACATGTAGATTTAAAAATTCTTGACTCTTCTGTTTAAAAACTTGTTCAAAACTATGTTGTACCTGACCGTGGTATTTCTTTTCAGGAAATATCATCCAAGCAGATATTGCAGCACCCAGGTGAATATTTGAAGCTAAAAATGCTGACAAGCTAGATTTTTTTAAAATTCTACTTTCTCTTAAAACCCCAGGCAGGCTTTTTGTTGCAAGCAAAAAATCAAATAACTCAGGCACAGCACCAAACACAGAGAATACCAAGGCTGTGAGGGAAACAAGTGTAGAATCATAAAATCACAGCCTGCTTTGGGTTGGGAGGGATTTTAAAGCCCATTTCATCCCACCCCCTTGCCATGGGCAGGGACACCTTCCACTGTCCCAGGCTGCTCCAAGCTCCATCCAGCCTGGCCTTGGACACTTCCAGGGATCCAGGGACAGCCACAGCTGCTCTGGGCACCCTGTGCCAGGGCCTGCCCACCCTCACAGACAAGAATTTCTTCAAGTTTCCAGGGAGTAAAACCCACACTGAAATTAAGGTTCCAGCTGTATGTCTGCAATTAGTCCAGAACCTGTGCACAGGACTGTCAGGAGCACACCAACTCCACATCAACTAAAAGAAGCAAAAGACAAGTTCTGGCCCAACAGCAGCTTGTTCCAACCTTAAAATATTAAAATGTATTTGGCATGCTAATAATAACTAATTAAATATTGTTCTTAACATACAGTAGGAGAAATTAAAGACAAATTAGTTCAAGTTCAGCTTTCTAACGGTCGCCAATGAGCACCAGCTGGAGCTGTGCACAAGCTTTTTTCCCAAGCTGCAATTTTATGGGAAAAGGGAAGGAAATAGAGCACACCAGGCCTGCTAACCCATAACACAAGCCTGCCACACTGCTGCCTACTGCAGCCACACCGCTGGGACACAGGGACACATTTTCTGCAGAACAAGCCTCAAGGCTTCATTGCACCAGACAAATTTGGTGGTGGCACGCACAGGAAGAACCTCTCTGGAACATCTCAGTGCTGTGTACCAAGAGTTATTGATTAACAGGTCTCCTCCCAGGCTGGGAGGACTGTGCTCCCAGCAAATGACCGTGTGCACTTGGAAGAGAGCAGGAGTTGGAGTGTGCTGGCACAGGACAGGCATAAAGAGCCCCATGAAGTAATTTGCTGTTGTGGTTACCTTGAACTTTAACCAAGGTCATACCACAATTTCCGTCAAGATTATTATAAGCCCACATCAATGCCTCTACATCAATAAAACCTTACAGTCCTCAGTTACTAGGTCTAAATATTTGGCTCTGCTCCTCGTGCCTCAAACTCTGGGCACACTCCACTCGCAGCAGGAGCTCTGGATATGGAAGGGGCTGGCAGCTGCTTATTGCTTTCCCCAATAAACCACCTGGGCCCAACTCCACACCATCCTCTGCTGTACCTGGGCCTTTATGAACGTTTAATCTAATTGAGAATTGTATTTTCAGAAAAGCAGCAACTCAGAGATCATTTGCCACCTGATAAGCACTTGGTGCTCCCCGGCGACTGTAATTGCTGGTTAAATGTTTCATCACAGATACTTATTAAAGATCTGAAAGCACAGCTGGAAGAAAGCACAATGAAGCTCCACAACCAGCATTTCTGGTTTGACAGCCAACAATACCGGGATGCTTGCAGATCCTCACAGAAAGCAGCTCGTCAGCTCTTCCCTGCTGTCCCACAGTAAGGTACCTCCATCCTACAGTAAGGTTCTTATTCAAGTTTTTCTTGTATCTGAGGGATTCACAAACCCCCAGAATTCCCTATCTGATTTCCACCTAGACTAGAAACGCTCTGGCTAATTTGTACACAGCTATATAAAATGACTCAAGTAATAAAATAATTCAACAAGTGCAGCTTCTGAGTCTGTACTGTGTTTTCCAAAAATATCTAAGTTCAAGCTCTTTCATTACAATGAACGTTTAGGATTTATGAGACATTTACACCAGTATTCACTCACTGCTCCAGCAGTGCCCATTTCTAACCAACATAACCCATCCTTCAGATTACAGAAGCCTTTCCAAAAGGAGAAAGCCCCAGTGCTGTGCAGCACTGGGCCACCCAGTGACCTATATACAGCAGCACTCCAGTCCAGCTTCTATTCCGTAATTAAACAAGCGACACTTGCATCACTCATCTGTCCTAGAATGCACAACCAATCACTCCAGAGAGGGATTTTTGGTTCAGGAGGACACACAGCCTGACCTGCACTCTGCAGAGCTGCACTACCATGTGCTTCAAAGCACGCTGTATCCATAGAATCATGGAATGGTTTGGACTGGAGGAGACCTTAAACATCATCTCATTCCACCCCTTTGCCATGGGCAGGGACACCTTCCACTATCCCAGGTTGCTCCAAGCCTCGTCCAGCCTGGCCTTGGACACTCCCACGGATCCAGGGACAGCCACAGCTGCTCTGGGCACCCTGTGCCAGGGCTTCTCCACCCTGATGTACCCCAGTGCAGCATCTCTCTCTCCTCGTACCCAACAGCCCCTTGACCCCACCGTCCATCCCCCAGCACCGATGCCGAGCCACCCAGAGGAGACAAGGACGGGCACCTTTATGGGGAGACCCGTTGATGCTCTCGGAGCTGGACTGCATGTCCACGGCGGCTCTCCTGAGGCTGCTAAAATAAGCCCTGGACCTGGAGAAGCTGCTGCGGGGGGAGCGCCCGTGGGGGCTGCCGAAGAGGGCGGCGGGGCCGTCCCTGCGGGCGAAGATGCCGCTGAAGAAGCGCAGGAGCCGGTGCTCGGTGCCGGCGGCAGGGCCCTCCCGACCCAGCCGCTCCGAGAGCCGCTGCAGGTCGCTGTTATCCAGGGTCCGGTTCTTGCTCTTGCTGCGCTCCCAGCGCTCCAGCCGGGACAGCGGGTCCGCCTGGCTCAGCACCTCGCCCACGTCCAGCGTGTTGCGCTTCTCGGGGGGCTCGGCGGGCAGCGCGGCGGGCGGCGAGGGCGGCGGCGGCCCGGGCAGGCAG
>VXBC01009465.1:81916-137017 GCA_013399945.1 Ploceus nigricollis | reverse complement strand
AAAAAAAAAGGTGGGGGGTGGGGAGGGGGCTGGAAAATTCACTTCCTTGCTTTTGCTGTTTTAGCTCCAAAGCTAAGCAAGCCCAGCTGCTCAGGAAATACCATTGGAATGAACACATTATTGAACATGGAAGAATCAATCAAGATTGCTGTCAAAAATTTCACATGCTGCAAGCAGGCCAGCAATCAAAGGGCTCTTACGAAATACTTCTCAGCCATGTTGAACAACTTCATCCTTCAAAACTCGGGCACATGATCAAAATTACTTAGAAAAAAAAATAGAAATCACACAAAAAATAACTGAATTAGAGGAATTTCACCAGGAAGCCAGGAGCTATTTTTTGTTATTAACACCTGATATAACATGACTGTTCTCTAGGTATTGCATTCATTGCAGACCAAATGAAGAGGGGGAAAAGAAGTTTTGGACCTAAAGATTACTTCTTTCCAAATAGCAAAGCCTACTCATTTTGTGACTGATTTCATCCTGGATTCTTTTCACTGACACGTTTGCTGACAACACACAAAGAATCTTGACTCTTTTAAAGGGCAACCTCAGCCTATTTTGCTGTAAATACTTGAACCCCACAGAGGTTTCTCTTCGTCAGCTGACAGTGATGAACAATTGGACCATGCCAGAGTTCCTCTCCTACAGCCACGAGGAGGAAATTTCAGGGTTTGGAGCACCCTGGGATAGTGGAAGGTGTCCCTGCCCATGGCAGGGGGTGGAACAGGATGAGCTTTAAGGTCCCTTCCTGCCCAGACCACTCTGGGATTTTATACCAGGTTTCACATGTCCTGATGCAACAGATTGGTTTGTTTATGATTTTTTTCCTGTATTTCCATAATGCTGTGCCACTCTGAAGTAAGTATCTGCAGCAAGTCTGTTCTTCCTTCCATCAACAGATGGAATGTAGCTGCATGTTCAGCTCCTTTTCCAAGCAAATCATTTGGATTCTTACTTACTTCCCTTAAAGAACCTTTTGGTGGCCTTCATCATCGGGCAGTTCAGATCTTGCAGCACACGTGAGGACAGTGTGAACTGAGGCTGTTCTTGCAAATTCTACATTCCTCCATCACTAAGCTGAAATAACCTATTTTTGCTGGGTTTTTCTTATTTTTTCTCTTAACTGTGTTGACCATAATGCATTATCATCTCATGGAATTTAGCTCTGGGATATTCCATTTGACAGTATCTGAAGTTCTTCGTTTCTTTAATATCTGCTGTCATGGGCCTTTAGTTACTGAAATGTTCCCAGAAAAGGGGCCACTTCACTCAAAAACTCTGTACCTCCACAGGAAATACAAAATGAAAAATCATGAAAAATGAACAACCAACCCTCAGGGTACAGTGTATCTAAAACACAAAAATACCCTCAAGCACCTCCTCTTTTCCCTCCTCACCCCAACATCCACAAGACACAAAGAAGATACAACCTTCACAATGCTGTGACTCCATCATGAATAGAAAAACATATTAATAACCACTATTATCCATTTCTGGCACCTCAAAACACTGCCCCCAATGTGTACTTGAAGCCTGGCTCAAATAAATTGTTGCACGAGGATGATGCTCTCCATCCTTCAGTTTATACCCCAGACAGGGGGGTTGAGTAAATTTCTTATAAAAGCAAATAATTACAGAAAACTTAAGCCTCCTGCTGCTCCTAATTTGAACTGTTCTTCCAGCTCCAAGCCACAGCATTTGCTAATGGCCTGGATTATTTAGCAGAAATTAAGTTTTGTCTTAGAATCTCTCAAATTAATGACCTCAGTGTGGAATAAGCTTTGTGAACAAGAGTCCTGAGGATCCTGGCAAACACAAAAAAATAAAGAGAACACAGGTTTTGAAGCTGAAGACTAAAAGGCTGCTTTAAAATTAAGATTATTTATAACATATGAGAGCTGAGCAGATACTCTATTTGCCTTCCTGAGTAGAGAGAATGTGCTATGTCAAAAATTCATTCAAAAATTCAAGTCTTGTCCACCTTGAAAAACAATGAATGCCTTTATTTTCTCTTCCCTTCTTATCAGGAATGGATTTTCAAGTATGCTCCTTCAACTTTTATTATGGCTTTTATGTCCAAGTCAAACAGTTTGCTCTTGGCATATGTACAACTAAATACTGACAGTTATTGACTGTAAAAGGAAATTCTTAATTGAATGAATTACACCCTCTTGATTCTAACAACAATTTTGTAGAAATGTTAAATCACACACAATTGCTTGCACCATTTTTTATTATACA
The DNA here is from genome assembly GCA_013399945.1 of Ploceus nigricollis. Classification (NCBI taxonomy): domain Eukaryota; kingdom Metazoa; phylum Chordata; class Aves; order Passeriformes; family Ploceidae; genus Ploceus; species Ploceus nigricollis. The sequence goes on along the minus strand of VXBC01009465.1, from coordinate 134,770 downwards.
GCTCAAGTTCCCAGAATTATACCTTACTGCATTGAAAAAAATGTATTAATTGAGTAAATTCATATGAAGATTTATTTCATTCATATGAAGATTTAGGCACTTTTAAGGTGTTTGGCACGTCAATTAACTTGTAACATTATGAATTGTACAATCAGAACACTCTTGAATAATGTTTAATTAAGACCCAAATGTCACAACAAAGGTTATCAGAGGTGTATTTAAAAGTATGTTTTACCTGGGAAAAGCTCATCTTGATTCAAGCTGTGAAGTGATTTGAAATTCAGTGAACTGGGGGAATTATTATTAAAGTAGAAGGCACAGATCTTCTGAAGAAAGACTGAATCCCAGAACACACAGCTTTCTGAGCAATTAACATAAATAATTCTGACCTGTCCCTTTTCCTTGTTCACTGAAATTGGGATGCTAATAGCATAAGGAATGTTCTCAGCAGAGAAAGGCTGAGATTTGTTGTTCCACCAAACGAGCACCTCAAGGAGAAAACTGCCATGTGAAGAGTTCCAACTGTAGCTGGGATTTTTTACAAGTTAAAACAATCCAGGTTTTATGCAGTAATAAGAAACCTAACTAAATTATGTCCTTCTGTCCAAAAGGAAGGAGTGAGGTCACAGATGGCTGGAGCACTTCAGTGCAAAATTCTTTACCCACCTTACATTTTCTCTGGTCTTTCTTCACCAGGCAAGAAAGTGAAGTAAACCTGTCTTTACAATTAAAATCAAAGAAAATCATTATGTGACCAGGAGAGGGTGAGAAGGCCAAGAGGAACTGGCTTATCTAAAATTTGGTGACTGCAGTTCCTCTGACTGGAGACCACCCAAACCTCTAAAGGGCCCCAAAGGACACCAAATCTGTGACTGATTCATCAGGATTCAATGAACTGCTGCTGAGATTGGCCAAACCAGGCAGTGCAAAGCCTGCCCCTCAGAAATCAGACAGTGACAAATCTCTGGCCCTTCAGGCAGCCAGTGTTAGGGAATCTGGGAGAATCTGGAATCTGGAGGCTGCAGCTTCTGCACTGAATTCTACCAAATTGGGCAGGTCTCAGGTGCAAACCACCTCAGCAGATTTTGAAGCCACAGCATTAGGTGTGCTGGCTTAGATGTGCTGGCTTAGAGCCACAGGTGGAGCGTTGAGGCTTTGCTGTCACCCTGCACCTGTCACCCTTCACCACCAGCAGGCAGACCTGGCTTTTCCTGCAGCACCTGGGAACCTGGGGCAGAAAAGGCTGGGCAATCTTTGTGTGCCTGCCTCCAGCTACTCTCCCAAGAGATCAGGATCACATTCAAAGCAGTCAGGGGAACAGACACAGACAGGTACCTTGCAATCCAAGCCTAGAGCTCAGTTCCCAGTGACCTCCTTCCTAGCCCAGCTGGACCTGATGTGGGAAATTCAGGACTCCTGGACAACTAATCAATAGGATTAAGCAGTAGCTGTTTATTGTTTACATTACACACATATTTATAGATTCTACCAACTGCTAAATACACACTTCTGGATTGGTGCCTTTGTCTTGTTCACTCCTTTTCTGCCTGCATGTTTCAGAGTATAGGATTGGTTACAGTCCAAGTGTTTCACAGTCCTCTGTTGTCTAGTTCTTGCTGTCTTGGTATTTGGTTTCTCAGCCTCCTCTTTCTTGATTTAGCACAATTTATGTTTCAGTAGTCTTGATGAGTTCCTGAGGCTTTGATAACAAACTGAGAAGCAGGCTGGCTGGTGTACACTATGGCCTAACCCTTGCACATACACTGCAACAACCTCATGTGGGTTTCCCTCCTCCTCCAGCCTCAGTTTTCATGGATAACTTTGTTTACACACAGGAGGGAAAGCAACAGCACAGAAACCTACCTGAAACAGACTTGCAAAACACCAGAGTTGTGGGGAGAGCAGAGGAGAGCTAGAGAATGGGAAATACTTCCAGAAAGTTTTGTCAAACATGAGGAATGGGTTTGGTTTTGTTTTGTTTTTTTTTCCAGCTGCAGGTCACACACCAGACAGGTTTACACAGGTTTTGGCCTGACCTTGCCTTGTGCAGGAGGCAAGACTAGATGACCACCTGTGGTCTCCCCAACCTGAATCTTCCTGCACAGGTAAAGGTTTTAAAACTGCTCAAACATGATTTTGCTATATTAAGTTTCATATCAAATGAAAACACTTCAATAAATTGAGTATTTCTCTAAGGAAAGCAAACTCATATCTATCCCTTTCATAACATTCTGTGTGGTATAACAAAGTGAGAGAATAAAACAACTGTAGGGATTTTCCCCCTCCTAACAAGCACACACAAATGATGAAGGTTCAAGCTTAAGATAACAAAAAAGCCCCTAGTCATAACATATTAATGTTACATGACAAAAAAATCTCATTAAAGCCATAGTCATATGGCAACCATGCCTCCTGATACAAGTAATCACATATTAATAAGCCTAAATAATATTTTAGACTTGACTATCACTTACAGAAGAGAAGAACCATGTCCAAAATAACATTCTTTAAAGACACTAAACTGTCTTCTTTAAATATTTTAAAAGCAAAAACAAACAAGTGCTGGTAGCAGAACTTAAGGGGCTTTACATCAAACAGCAGCTATTGCTGTGTGGAGGCAGAGGTGACCCCATCATGTGCTCCCCATGTGAAAGGCTCCTGGGTTCAGTTCCCAGTGCCTCCCAGTGAGAGAAGTGCTCAGGGAGGGAGGGAGAGCTCCTGTCCTCACCTATGCACAAAGCCCTGAGTGCTTTGGCTGTAGGAAAAACTTCACCCCAAAACCTTTCCTGTGGCATTCACATTCTCTGGACAGAGAGACATAATTCTGTCTCTCGGGATTTACCCTGGAGAAGCACAGAGAGAAGAAGAGAAAACAATTCTTATCTCTGCTCCTGTGTTTTCCCCATGTGGAATGTGTTTGGAGATTGTTTACCTGAGGTGATTGCTGGATTGGATTCTGGTGATGGTGTTTGGATTCATGGACCAATTGGGTCCAGCTGTGTCTGGGACTCTCAGCAGAGTCACGGGTTTTCTAGTTAGTGATAGTTAGTAAGAAAGTAAGTATGATATAGTAGGTAAGTATTTAGTATAGTATGTGTATCTCTTTAAATAGCATATTAATGTAATATAGTTTTAATCAAGCAATCCTTCAGCCTTCTGATCTGGAGCTAGAAATCATTCTTCCAGCTGGGGGTCGCCTGTTTTACTGTACTTTCCAGTTTCCAGTTCTCTTCCTATCACTCCAGGCACTGCTCTCTCTCCATTTCCACCCAGAAAACTCAAGTGTTAAACCAGCAGCTCTGGAGCAGGGGCACCAAAGCCTGGCTTTGATTTAACATGGAACACAGGTATCCATCCCTTCATGCTTCAAAGCAGCCTCCCTCTTCTAATCCCTCCTTTTTATTTGCCTATAAAAAAGCCTAATTACTCAGCTGCACCATTTTCTGCAAAAACATTTGAACACTCCCACAAGATGTACTGACTTGTTTAAACACCAGGTAATAGGAGCATGTAAAAGATTCATCCTTCCATAAAAAGCAGTTTCAGTCACATCACACAAGATGAAAATCCAAGACATAACCTATCCATTAGCAAAATTAGTTATCTTAATGTATGGATCACCAAAACTCCCACTTCAGGGACTGCCAAGTTTTTCTCTCTGCATAAGTTCCATGACAGCTTTCTTTAAATAATTGAAATGTCAAGTACTTTCCAAGTAAAACACAAATTGTGAATTACAGTTCAATCATAACCATACAGTAAAAACCATCCTCATACAACCACCAGCACTTTCAGGTCATTCCCCCTGTACACCATTGTTTTGTAAGGATACCACAGGATATTTTCATTTAAAAAAACCAGATGAGGTTAGGATTTTTCTAGCAATCAGTCAAATCAGAACAAGATTCAAAGACAGCTTCTGGGAGAAACTCAGAGTTACTCCTAAAAACTGAACCTTCTGTTTAACACAAAGAGTTTGTTCTGCACCCAGGCCTCAGTGAGCCACTGACAGAGTGAAAGGTGCTGCCCACAACTGGCATTTTCACATATTGGAAATGCTGATTCATGCATATGAAAAACTCAGTTCATGAGGGGTTTAATGCAGGTGCTGAAAAACACCTCCTGAAGTGTTTATCATTCACTTCAAGAGCTCTTGTCTTTTCCAAGACATAGAGTTTGGGCTCCAAATGTTATTGAAAATGTATATTCCTACTTTACAGCAAAATATAACCCTGCTCTTTCACTGCTTTAAGTATTTATACTCACAATGGAAAGGAAAAAAAAAACTTACACAGTTTTGCATGTGTTCATTATTTAACTGTTCAGCAAATCTAATGCTAAAGGTTAATCTTGAGACAGGGACCAGATGTTCAGTCAGAAGGAAATTTTTCTCAAGAGGAGATACCCAGGAAGTCTGTCTCTCCAATCTGCTCCAGCCCACAGAATTTCCCACCACATTTATCCAACTGGGAAAAACTATGAATCAGCCTCCAGTTTAACCATGTACAGAGCAGAAACACCAACTCTGAGGGCTTCAGCACAGACCCTGTAAAGCACATGGAGCACTCAGAATGTTCTAAAGCATTTAGGTGAGCATCATACCAAGCACACACAGCTCCTGTCAATAACATGATTCTTGCTACAAGCTTTAGAAGGAACTTTTGATCCTCTGAAATCTGAGCCATTGTTTCAGCTTAAATGATAAACAGAGCACTCTCCCTGGAGTCTAACCAGCAGAGCATTTCACAGGTAAGTTTAACACCAGGGGATAAGCTTGCCAAGTCTTCACTTCTCCAGGATGAGCAGTCCCAGCTCTCAGCCTCTCCTCACTTGAAAGATGCTCCATTCCTTCATCATCTTTCAGTCCCTCACTAGATTTGCTCCAGTAAATCCTATCTTACAAAGCAGCCCACAATTAACAGTAGGAGCCCAGAGGAAAGATGAGCTCCCTCTCTGTCCTTCAGTCTTCCTTCAGAAAAGGAATCCTATCACAGTCTGGTTTGGGTGGGAAGGGACATTAAAGACCATCCCATTCCAACCCCTACCGCTGTCCCAGGCTGCTCCAAGCCCTGTCCAGCCTGGCCTTTGACACTTCCAGGGATCCAGGGGCAGCCACAGCTGCTCTGGGCACCCTGTGCCAGGGCCTCTCCTCCCTCACAGGGAGGAATTCCTTCCCAACATCCCACCCAACCCTGCCCTCTGGCAGCAACAAAATTGTGCCTTTCACTTCTTAAAGCCATGGGAACCCTTAGGAATAAGGAAGCCAAGGCTGAGGCCAGGCTAAGGACAGGCTTAGCATGGGCTCCCACACACACTTCCTGCAGCCAGGAGAATTTTAGTTCCTGCTGAATTTAACCTCTCCTACTCAGCAGATCTTGTTTCCCCCAGCATGAGAAATAAAACCAAAACCCCACTGAAGTAAACCCACAAGGACAGCCCATTATCACAGCACACACTGCTAACTCCCAAACACCACAAAGCTCCCCTCCAATGGCCAAAATGCAATGTATATCCATGGATCTGGCCTGGCAAGCACCCAGCTGCAGATGCTCTGAGATTTTCAGTTACTTGCAGCAGTGCAAGGCCGTGTTTCAAAATGAGGATAAAACATCTATCCCCAGAAAGAAGAGGATTAGATATTCATTTAGGGGTTTTCATATTAAATCCAGATCCTGCTAACGATGGGATGCCCTCTAAACCAATCCTAAATCCCCCTGTGGCCCCAACATGTCCTAAGATATCTTTGAGCTATTCTGCCACCCAGCAGGACAGAAAAGTGCTTCCCCAAGCCACTGTGAGTGAAGAGGGCAAAACACAAACAGCACAAAGGAAAGTTTATGGCTAATTACACAATCTGTGCTCACCTCCTGCCCTTCCACTAGCCAGGATCCCATTGCAAAGTTCCTTAAAACCAGAAATTACTTGCAGAATAATTTAAAACAGAAAAGAAAGGTGTTAAGAAGCCTGAAAATATCATTTTTATTGGCTAAAAAACCAACCCTGGGTCCCCACACTACTCTCACGACAGCTTTATTTGACCAAATCTTCATAAGACGTTTCTGCTCACACACTGCATTTTGGGGACAAGCACAAGCCTTGCACAGGCTTTGAACACAAATTATTAACACTGCCAATGGCATTATGGTCATCAGGAGAAATCTACCCAAAAGCTTCAGCTGCATCTTGGGTTTTTTCTGGACTGTTTTGGGGCAGAGCATGGCAGCTTCAAGCTGTATAAATCCACCACAGCAGGACATGGCTCAAACATTTCAACAAACACCTAATAAATAAAATATAGGGAAGCTGTATTATCATACTAAGGAATGATGATTTTACTCACCTGACAATATTTTTCAATAGCCTCCTGAGTAGCTTAAGGTTGCTAATAATACAATTATTGATTAAGACAGGAAAATATATCACCCAAGCCACAACTTGGAGTGTAAATCTTATGCCTTGACCTTTCTGAAATGCTCCAACCATAACGAAATAAAACTGACAAATATTTCATTTGAAAAAGCACACCAACACATTTTAGGTGTCACCTGAAAATCCACAGCCCTTTCCAAGCTTTACATGAGATACTTATTGAATCATTAAGGTTGGAAAAGACCTCCAAGACTGAGTCCAACCATTAACCCAGCACCACAGCAGATTTGCATATCTACAAATATTGCAGCTTCTACAAGCACAGCAACATCAAACTGTGCTCATCTACCAGCAAATCCACTGCAGGAAATGTTTCCAGTATTTGATACAGACTGAAAAGCCTTTAGTAAGGATCTGCTCCAGCCTAAGCATCAATTTCCTTCAAACTGGAAGTACACTTGTCAAGGCAAAAACGCCTCTATTTTATATTTTCCAATGCAGGCATCAGGAATTTCATAGCAGTAAGGATTGCTATCACTGGGAGCAATTGATCTGAGAGGCACAACCACTGCTTGCCTGCTTTCCCAGGCAATCTCCAGGACAAAATATGACCATTTGGTTAAAGCTGTAAAAGTCCATTTCCCAGCTGCTTCACAAACTGCCTCATCAAGGCAACTCCCACACCTGTATTTTCCTCTGCTCACGGTGGTAATATTCATTTCAGCCATCTCTCCTAAGGCTGTTACAGCCACATGCTGCCACCTCACCCTCATTTCTTTTGCAATATTACAGGATTTTACCCAGCATCCTGAGACTGTGTTCAAATGCATGCTCTTAGTTACAGGTACAGTGGAATATTTCCAGTCTTACACGATTTTTTTAAAACCAGGCAAGAAAAGCGATTTATATTTTATTTTTTTACCATCAGCCCCTCAAGGCAGGTTTCAGCAATATGAGAACACTGCAGGTAATTGAGATTCTCCTTCAGTTCCAACCCTGCTACAGCCAACAGGAGGGACAGGAAAGATGGCACTGACGTGCCTGCTGGAATACCAAAGAGTGGTGTGACCTTCCCACCTAAAGCTACCTTACACATCTGTTTTGTGATTATTCCACAGTTCAAGTGAATGTATCAGCTGCCTAAAATTACCTTCTTGGTTCCTTGCTCATCATTCAAACAGAAACCAATTCCTCACTTCCTCATCTGCTTCCCAGTCCAGGAGCATTCATTTCATTTTCAGGCATTTTAAGAATTTTCTGCTAAATTCTCTATTTTTTTTCCTGTCCTTCCTGCCAGCTTGTCAGACACCTCTTCTGCTACAGTGAATTTCTGCAGGGAACATTTGTAGGTTCCCTTCCTTATAACTAAATTAATTCAACTATCTTAGTGAAGTTTAATGGAATGTCTTCCCATTTTGTTCACAATACCCTGACAGAAGAGAAATGGTCACCTAACACAACAATTAGGTTTTCTCCAAGGCCTACATGCCTGCTTTCCCAACTTTTTCAAAGTAATTTCAGAGGAAGAAAAACTTCAGGAAAAAAACTTTTTTCAATCATTCATTCTTAGACATATAAAAACATCAAAATGTCCAAATGGGAAAAAAAAAAAAAACAACCAAACAAAAATAACATTGTGTAGGGCTTTTTTTATTCACTCCAGTACCCTATAAAAAGCTCCTTTTCCAGTCACAAGGGACAAAAGTGACATTTCCATTGTCTACAGGCAAGACAATTGAATCTGATGTCTGCTGATAAACACTGAACAGGAATAAAAAGCTTGCAGAAGCCATGCACTTGCTAGAAGGCAAATCTGAGGATCTGTCGGCCAAAATAAAGAATAACAGGGCCCATGGCCACACACAGAGGACAAGACCAGGTGCTGAACAATGGAAAAGAGCCCCAGATATTCCTACAGCAGTGAGGGAACCATTCCTTAGGTCTGGTTGCATTCCAGGCTTTGAGATGTTCTGCACAGCAAAGGTCAAAGTGTTAAAATTACACGACAGAACACAAACCAGATCAATTCCGAGGGCAGGTTTGAGCCACCAGGCAACAGCACCCACCAAAAACTGGGAAAATGGATTTTCATCCTGCTGACTGGAGAAAATGGGATGGGATGGGATGGGATGGGATGGGATGGGAGCACAACAGGCCTGATAAGATCAGCCTCCTGCCCCTGAGAAGCTGAAGCCACTCCAGCTTTCAGCCTAATAAAGAACATCTTTAAAACCAGGACTGAACATCTACAGAGAGAGGTTCAGCCCAGAGGCCACGCTACAAAACCTGCCTCAAACTCCACTCCGGAAAGGAGAGAAAATTCATGTTCTTATTCCCCCACCTAGGGGGACAAAGTGAGACTGGGATTCAATTTTCAGAAGCAATCTGAGTAAACAGACCTACTTCAAACCCATGAAAAGTACAGGAACACACAATTTCAAAAATCAAAATCATCACTGTAATCCAAGGAACTTCCCTGTCTGGAAGGATTTCATCCTCCTGGGAGAGCTGGCAAAAGGATGTGACTCCTCCATCAGGAGAGCTGCTACTGCTCCTCTAATGAGCTGGGAAAGGAGCTTGTCCCTCTCTGGGGCACTGGGGGTGTCACAGGGCTGTGCAAAACAGAACACCAATGGTCCCAGAAAACCAAGGAGATGGCAGTATGGCTGCAGCAAACCCAAAGTAAGGGCCTTCCCTCTCCTTATGACATCCACAGCTCTTCCAAGACATTTGAACAAAGGCATCATTCCCACTGCAGTCTGGAAGCAGATGTTTTCTAATGCCCAACAGTTCGGGAAACCATTCTAACCACAAACAAGCCACAGACTTGCTCCTGATTCAACTGTTTTGATAACAAAGCCAGGTCTCTTCCCTTGTCTTCTGCTTCCAGGTGATGGTTTGAGGTGTAATCCGACATTTTGCAGCAATCCTTAACCAAAAACAATTATCCCTTTGAGACTTCTTTAGGATAACTTCACAATTTCAGTGACGTACCTCAGTCCCCCGAGGGCTACTGAACATTTTCCATTTCCTTACTGTATAATTAAACCTTTAGTATGCCATGAATTTCTACCTCAACCCCTCTGCTTTGCATTTGTCAACACGCTTCACTCTGTCCTCATTCCATTCCTTACATTAGTTTAACCTGGTAAATTACATTCTTAGCAAAAAATGTTGTTCTTCTTAAAATACAAGCTTCTCCAACTCAACAAATATCCACATTGTCAGACAAAAATGTTGTGGAAGAAAAGGGTGACCCCACCAGGATTTTGTTATGCCTTTAAATCCATTAGGAACAATCTTAATTCATCTTAATTCATCTAAATTCAAATTAAAACATGACACAGAGCAAAGTGTCCCCAGAAATAATGGCATGAACTCAGGAAGAAGTGATAAGCAAGGAAGACCTACTAGAGGGGGAGTGGAGAAGAGCTAAGACACAAAAGGGAATCACACATTGCCCAAAACTGTATTTTATGACAACCCAGCCTAGGTAAGTCATAAATCTGCTTCATGAAATCTAGTGCTGGCAAAGTTGAAATCAAATAAGCAAAGAACAGAAACTCACTATTCTTAAACACAATTGGGAGTGTCCTAAAAAATCAGTTAAGAAAAGAAAACTTAATAAAAAAACTATTTTGCTCGTAATTATTCCCTGTACTCCAGAAAGTATTCACGCAGTTGTTACCTATGCCACACGTGCTTCTGTGCTGAATGCTGAACACCTTTTAGGAAATACAACAATAACTGTACAAACAAGCTGTATTCTAGTTGCATAATATTCCAAATTATACTTCTCTACACATTTGTATGGCATTAGCCCTGAAAGAAGATTGCCTTTCCATGGAAGGGATCTGGGAATCCAGAGAACCCACGAAACACCCAGAAGGCAAATGCTTCTAAGAAGTAGGTCACTCCTGCTGCTTCAAAATTATTTACAATCCCCAAACAACCCGTTGTAAACACAGCCAGCATTAACGGCGGAGGCGTTACGGGCAAAGCAAGCACATGCTCTCAGAGAGGGGAAAGAAAACACTGCATTTCAGCAGTCACTGTCAAATAATAGATAACTCTCAAATAATAGATGCTGACTCCAAAAAGCCACTTGTCTTGCACTGAAACAATAGCAGTTCATGTAAAATTTAGGCACAGCCTTAGTTCAATGAGCTACGACTGTCCAAAGCGTGTGACACAAAACATCCACATGTGCTCCAGGAGAATTTGGCCTCCTGGTTTGGAAAACATACATTGACCTCATTAAAAAAGGTTGTATTTGATACTTTTCACTGTTTTCTAGGCAAGAAAAAGCCAATTACTTCCAAACCTCTGCTTTGCAGGGGCCCAAGACATTCTGCCAGCCCCTCATTAGCTTCAGCTGACACCCACTAACTCTTCTGGGATACCAACAGCATTTGAAGGATCCAGCCTTCACACAATGCTCTCAATTTTCTGCCAGCACTGTGGCAAATCACTGTTTACAGCCAGCCATCCCACACTGAAGAGCTAAAACCCCATAAATTATAAAAGCCAGTCCGTCAAACCTTATCTTTCTACCTGCAATAATTCCGCAGTGCGACACAGCTCCACTTGGAGTCCCACTCCCCCTCCCAGCCTCCACATCACAGCACACTTGGAGCAGAGACTCCTTAAAAACCAACAAACTGAGGTCAACTCACAAAAGAAATGTGACTTCCTAATATTTCATTCTGCTGGCAAAACAAGATGCCTCTGCAGCTGTAATTGTCCTTGGAGCTCAGCCATTTACGTGCTTTCACTTTTCAGATAAAAATGACCCTCATCTTTCCAGGATACAGGACCATCAACAGGGAAAAAACATGTCACCAGCACCATTTATCCTATATAGGCTGCATGTGTGGGGTTACCTAGGATGACCTTCCTCACCACGCTCAGCTCAGCACCAGATGGGATTTAAATACACACACACCCCCATCCTAATACTACTAAAGCGTTTCCCGCTGTGGAAAATGCAGGAATTAGTACCTGCTACAGAACAAAGGAATTGTGGTCCGGACCAATTCCTTCCTGAAATGATTTGAAATGGTCAAAAAGAAAACAACAGATGATATAGTTGCTCCATGAAAAACAGTGAAAACCAAGACCCCTTCTTAATTCAAACAGTGATAAGAAATGTGGAATTAAAACTGCACAGGTAGCAACAACACACCTTTTATTTAAAATGTGCTTCTCCCCACAGGCTTGCAAGGGGTGTGAACACAGAGGAACTTTTCCTGGCATGGTCCGGGCTATCACCAGCTGCAAACCAGGGAGACTTCAGGGACCCTACAGAACTCCAGCCCTATCTGCCCAGTGGAATAAAAATCACCACAACCTTGCAAAGGTCAAAAGCTTTCTCTCAGAGCCAAGAACTCCCAGCCTGTTTGCTACAGGTCTTACTACTTGACAAAAAAAAGAAGTCAAAAGTACCTTGTGGTCTGGAAGGTCAGTTAGGCCAACTACAGGTACCTCACAAATAAAACAGAAGACCTGAACCACCACAGAACTATTTTTCCTTTTAAATTATCACTGTATATGACCTTTTCAAAAGGAAAGAGACTTTCAAGGGAGATAAACATCAACTGATAAACCAGACCTGGAAAACCCAAGTCCTTTTACTACAGAGGCAGAGAAGCAGGTTCATTGACAGGCTGCAGCCAGGCCAGGGAGGGCATTGTGCCTCCCTGCTCTGCTCTCAGGACAGTTTTGGGCACCACAGTATCAGAAGGACCTAAAGCTGATGGAGAGGAGAGCATCCAAAGGAGGGACAGAGATGCTGAAGGGCCCAGAGGGGAAGCTGAATGAGGAACAGCTGAGGAAAACTGGCTTGTTTCCCTGGAGGAGACTGAGGTCAGACCTCATTAGGGGCTGCAGCTTCCCCGTGAGGGACAGCTCCCATCTCTGTAGCCAGGGACAGGACCCAGGGAACAGCTGGAGCTGTGTTAGGGAAGCTTTAGGGTGGCTGTCAGGAAAAGGTTCTTCTCCCAGAGGGTGGCTGAGCACTGAACAGGTGTTGTCCTGTTCTTTTGAAAGTTTTAAAGTCCTTTTAAAATTCTTTTCAGCCTTCTGAAGTTTACATTTTTGCAGTCAGATTCTCACGCAGTTTCATGCAAAAATAGAATTGTTTACATTCCTCTCTAGAGGAAGAGAAAGTTGATAGACTGATGCTTTGACCAGTGTGGTTAGAGAGGTGGTAATTTCATCCTCCAATCCACGGTCATCTTTAAAATTGTATAAATTACAAGGTCACAAAATAAATCTCTCTTCTCTCTACTCTCGAACTCGTAGTGTGTACATGTGCTCATTTGTGTTGAAGCGCAACAAATAGGCTCCCCAGGAAATGGTCACAGCCCCAGGCTGACAGGAGCCCAAGGTCAGTGCTGGGGAATGCTTGGACTCAAGTCTTAGAGGTCTTCCCCAGCCTTAATGATTCCATGAGTCTACACTGCTGCAGCACATGAACTAGGTAACCATGCACACCTGTGAGACCATTCTAAAAGCAGAGGGAAACACAATAAAACAGGAATCTAGTAGATTCTGTTAGGATACTCATCATAGATGCCTGGTATCTTTCATTTTAATTTTCTTCTGAAGTGCTGTTACCCCTCATTGCCTTTCCAAACCACAGTGGTGATGGATTTGGTCTCAGTCAATCTGAATGGCCAAAAGTCAAGTGTCTTGTGCTGTATCTTAAGTTACACTAGAAAAATTCAAGCCAGCTCTTATCGCAGCCTTGACATGATTTTGCTTGGGTTCTCCTAGCTCTGCTTTCAGGTTGTGTGTATATTCCATAGGGTGCCTGCTCTGTAAGCACAGCTGTATGTGAAATTTAAATACCACTTCCAAATCCCTAGAATGCTTTTGTAGCCTTAGCTAAAATACCCATGTATTCAATTATCACTTATCTCTTAGGAGTAACATTTATTTTCATCATTAACCGAGCACGTGTCCATCCATTTTTAAAGCTACAGTTCTTCCAAGGGAGAGAATAGTAGCTGAAAGGGCTTTTATTTTCTTGTGGTGAAGGCATGCTAAAATAGACATAAAACGCCTGGCGTAGTGCAGAGCCAGGTGTCCAATTTTTCCTCTTAATGGCTGGAGGCAAAGAGCAAAAATAGCTTTGACCCACTTCTGCAGGAACCCATATGACCACTCTGTGTTAAGCCCACACGAAGGCAGAACACGCTCCTATTCTGTTAATTTATTCTCTGCAGAAAACAGCTGAACCAAAGGGATTTTTAACTCGCTTCACTTGCCACATACGCTCACCAGAGTTCACCCCGGTGAAAAAATTACGTTTATTTTAAAATATTATTATTTTCAGACAAGTACCATAGCATGGTCTTACTGGGAGGAAGTGGAATTTTAAAAAATATGGAAATTGGGAATTTTTCAAGCAAGAAGCTTAGATAAAATCCTCACCGTAGCAGCAGTGCCTGTATCATTCCCACCAGGCTTACTCTGCTGCAAAAGCAACACTTACAGTGAATAATCATCAGCATACACATGGAATACTGATAAAGGCTTTGGAGAATAAGGAAGCTCATCAGGATAACAGAATTACGAGAATAAAGGGTGAGTTATTTACATATATTGAGCTATCCCTTCACATCCAGCTTTGTCTTTATTCTTAAGGCAACCCATCTTCCAGCTGATTTTTTAGCATTATAAGGGCAACACCAAACAGACACCTGCCTACAAGCGAGTAGCTCATAAACTATTTCTAGATTCAGAAAGAGCAACACCTTTCTATAGCACAGGTGAATCAGACATATCAAGCATATTTTCAATTTTTCTCCTTCAAGTTCTAGACACTGAGAAGAGTGCCCTCAAATAGAATGGGTTGGGTTGGAAGGGACCTTAAAGCTCATTCAGTGCCACTCCCCTGCCATGGGCAAAGACACTTTCCACTACCCCAGTTTGCTCCAAGCCCCATCCAGCCTGGCCTTGGACACTCCCAGGGATCCAGGGGCAGCCCTAGCTTCTCTGAGCATCTGTAACAAATCCATTCTTCTCCTCTCTGTCTCAGAAGCCTTAAGAGCCTCACTCTTTCTCTGAGCTCAAACACCAGAGCTGGTTTCCCCAGGCTGACCTCAGCTGACTTGAAGCCTCAGCAGTCACAGATACCTGATCTACGACAATGACCAAATTACCCTCCTTGGGCCCAGCTCTTCTTCTGTGGAACAGGATGGTCTTGAAGGTCCCTCCCAGCCCAAAGCAGTCAATGAATCTGTAATTGCATGACATATGTACAAACAGCACTGTCCTGGAAGCGCCCTGCCAAAAGTCAGACAGCCCAGAGCAAGGGAAAGGACAACATCACCACCAAGAGTCACTGCAAGCACTGTAACAACCTGCACAGAAGGGCTGTGGTGAACTGCACCTCCACACACACTCCAGCTCTCTGTTCCAAAGAGGGATGTGGGTGATGGCACTAAACAAAAGCTGACAGACATCAGCAGGACTAACAGCAGAGGAGAAGCACAAGGCTTCCCAGCAGATCCTTTTTCCCCCTCTGTTATGGAGGAAGCACACTCAAGTGCACAAAGCAGGTGATAATTGTTTTAAAGTTACAAAAAACCCACCTCTCCCTTGCCCAATTATGAGGTGTGGATTTTAAACCTTCTGGAAGGGAAGAACCAAGAACTCATCATCAATATCCTCAGCAGATCCCTGCACAGAAAACTGACAAGCCAAGTGCCATGAGCAGATGGTTCAAGGTTTATCAGGAACCACTGTCATATGCTAATTTGCTATTAATTACAGAAGCTGTCATGATTACTGCAGCACTGTGCACTGAGGAAGGGTGCCAGAAAGCACAGCCGTTAAGGAAGGTTTTTGACTAATAAAGTTTTTGATAAAAATATTGCATTTCTAGTGACCAAAGGGTGAAGAACACACAGTCATTGTGTTTGCTACTATACACACAAAATGTGACATTCCACGTGCAAGGCATCAGCAGCAGTGCTAAACCCAATCCTTACTGGTTTAGGGTGGAATCCCAGACTGGTTTGGGTTGGAAGAGACATTAAAGATCATTCCATTCCCTCCCCCATTGCCATGGGGGCATATTTACTGCATCTTGCTCCCAAATAATTGTTCCTTCTATCAGTCACCTTTACCCAAGTTTTGAACTGCTGACTTGAAAGCTCAAGAGCATCACCAGATTTTGAGCAAATGCTGTCACTCATCATTTTTCTCACACGTACGTTGGTAAGAAAAACGCCAGCAGGTGAAAACAAAAGCAGACCTCACCATTTCTTGCCTCAGCATCCCATCAGTTGTGGGACAGAACACAAATGAATTTGTCCTGCTAAAGTTTGCCTAAAGGGAGGGATTAAGCTACCCAAATCTCCATATTCCCAAAAAGTTTAATGGCTATGTAAATAGATGGTTTTTATTTCCATCAACATTTTCGTGACCCTCGAAGTACAGAAATACCAACACCTCTCTGCCTATCAGCTTCCCACCCATTCAAAGACAATTTCCGTATGGATTTTGTACAGAGCAGGTTGTCAATAACAGCATAATAGAGATTTATATCCCTACCTATGTCAATTCCTAGAGGTTTTCACTCAGGGGTGGTAGTCATTTGTCCTCCCAAGTCTTATCAATCAGAGCTGCTCAAAATCCAGGCAGACAGGGAAAAGAGATATCAAGAAAGGATAGAAATGACCAAAAAACTTCAGGAATTTCCTTCCCCTCAACACACAAATCCTATTATCAACTAAGTAGTTGTCAGTGTGAATGACTAACAGCAAATATTTCATATATCATCTGGAAAGAGCCAAGCCCCTGAGATCTCATTATCAGAACCAAGTGCCCCAGCTGACATGAATTATTTACTGCAAACCAGTGCTTTTGATTATGCATATGCATTATATGCTGAAGGTACATCTGTGCCCCAGTTTGAAACCACCACGTGGAGACAAAGCTAGAAAGAGCTAAAATCTAACATTTATTCCACAGAACAAGAGGATGCTCTTGGCTGGTAAGTTTACCCATCGCAAGTGATAGTACACAGATGTTTGCAATACAACCCAAAGGTAAATGATAATAGCCTGGAGAATACAGGCATTTTTCTTCCTTTTCTCTTTGATACCCTGAGAGAAAAGAAAATTCTTGGTCTTAATCACCTGTACCCAAAGCAAAGGTGATCCATTTCAGTTATCTGAGTGACAGCACACAGGGAGACACAGACACATCAGAACACACTCCTTCCCATTTCCCTCATCTGTTTCAGACCCGTTTCTATCCTCTACAGTGCAATTTCAGAAGGAAACCTATTACTCATCCCAGAAACCAACAGCTTGTGGATTGCAGCATCCAAACTCTGACCATGGAGTTTTCTCCATTTCTTCTCCTTTTCTGATCCCCAGAAAGCAACCCTAAGTGGGCTGCCTGACCACAGTTTCATCAAAATGGAGTGAAGCCTCCTCACTTGCTTCTTTTTTAGGACCACACCATAACACATTCATTTCACACTTTCATTTCATTAACATCTAACTCAACAGGTGTTTTCACACTGATGCCTCTGACAGCCATGAAGGTGCCTGCAGAGCAGGTAGAATGGTATCTTCCATTTCAGTATTAAATCTAGTCTTACCTTTATGCATTTGGGTAATTTTCATGTAACAGAATTTAGAGTATTTGTAACACTAGTCTGAAAAAAAGCCCAAGCATGTATGAACACAACAGGCATTCCTGATGGAAAACAGACAGCAATTATCACATCAGTATTGGGGTGCTCATTCCCAGCACTTCATTAGGCTGATTCAACACAGCTTTCATATATATAGCATAGACCCCTTGCTCCTATACAGGGAACTCTTCTTTCTTGTGCTCCAAGTCTTTATTCCCCTTGTTTAATCAACCAGACCCTGACCTGAAGGCAGAAATCACAGGTGTGATGTATACAAAAAGCAGCTCAGCTCCCAACACCTCTTTTAAAGCACAACTCCACCCCATGAAGACTTAGATACATTCAGTGCATGCATTTAAATTTGTTCCCACTGCTCTTTACAGCAACTACCTGGACTTCTTCTTAGAGAGAAAAGTAAAGGGGACTGGTCATGCTGTGGTTTAACCCTGGTCAAGGAGGAACATCTGTTTACAGCACCTCTCCCTTATCAGCTTGGAGATACTGACAACCAGAACAAAGCACAGAGCAATTACCAAGCCAACAAGGCACAGAAACGTGTCCTCAAGGGATCTGTAAGCATCCTACACTGTTAATTTTAACCACCAAGCCAGACATCTCAAAGGGGAACTTTTAAAAGCAGTGGGATTTGATGTCCACAAGCCCTTCTGGAAAGCTACCCACAGTCTGAGAGTATCAGCCAGAGAGAAACAGGATACAGCCAGGGAATAACACCTCAAGTTAGCTCCTGCCTGTGCTGAGGGCAGGGGAAGAGTGTTAGCACCTGAAAGCAGACCACTTCCTAGCTCTCAGGGTTAAGATTTATTTTCTCCTAAAGCACAAAAATCTACATTCACATGCCAAAGAAACACAAAGAATGTGAGTTTGCAAACATAAGCAAAATAACATTTTATATCTGTTGGTGCAAAGGCAAAATAAACCAAGGTCTTAACTCTGCTACCAAATACACCTAAAACTGGTAGTGCACTTGAGACCAATGCTAGTGACCCAAATCCTTCCTCCTTTTGCCTTCTGTCTTCCAAATCTTCTCATTCCCACCACTGACATCCTCCAGCCCCTCCCCAAAACACCAGCTTTCCTCTAACAGCACAGTGCCAAAGACCTTTCCTTCCAGATTTTCCTGTTACATCCTCTCTTGCAACAGTCCCCAGTTGTCTTCCCCAGGCTTCCTCTCCCAGTTCAAAGCAGAAAGGACCCTGCACATGCAGAGAACAATCCTCACACACAGCAGGCTCTGGGATCCCCGGATTTGGAGGGCTCACTGCCACAACTGTTCCCATGTCACACACTGCCTGTCCCTCTCCCGGCTCCGCAGGCAGGAGAAGGGAACTATTGAGCTCAGCTCCTGCATCTGTACAGAGCTGCATCTTTACAGTTCACTGCTGGCCTTGTCTGAATCAAAGAGTGGGGTTTTAAAATTCAAGCAACAGTTTCAGCGAGCTCCTCGGCATAATCTAGCAGCACTGAGAAATACAGTTTGCTACCAAGCTTAGCCCCAGATTAATGGCCAACATGCCCCACATTTCTAATTTATCACTGCAAATTTACAAGTAGATTCAATAAGTAGTATAAACACAGAAGTGTAATAGATAAATTACTGGTCCTAGAATATTTTAACCTGGAGCAAGTAAAAAAATATAAAAGCTGAGGTTATTTTGATTATAGATTTCAGCTGTGGGTTTTGATGTAAAGAGGCAAGTTGGACACTAATTCACGCCTTGAACTGAACTGGCAGCAGGAGTTCAGGAACAGGTATGGTCACCAAAGGTGCCCCAAAATATCAGTTTTTAGAGCAACAGTCCAGAGTTACCCGAAATTCCAGGTCTCCCTTTGCCACAGTCAGGGGCTAGTTTTTTCCTAGCAGCAGTAAACCTACCACCCTAAAAAGAAGACCTGAACTGACAAAACACAGGAAAAGCTGCCCTAATCAAATAAAGCAATGATAACTTGCAATCAGAATTTCTATGCCATGCCTTACACACTAACACTGAATTAGGAGATTTAGGAAACTTCCATGGATTGAGCTCTACTCCTGTGTGCACAGCTGATACAACACTAGAAAAGGAAAGACTTGGCACTGTGTTTTGTGAATTGTTTCAGTTCTGTTATTTCACAGAATGACAAAATAGCCTAAGTGGGAAGGGACCCCTAGGGACCATAAGTCCAACTCCTGGCCCTGCACGGACACCCCAACAATCCCACTCTGGGCCTGACAGAGTTGTTCAAACCCTCCTGGAGCTCTTGGGACTGTGATCATTCCCAGGGGAGCCTGGTCAGCGCCCCACCACCCTCCAGCCTTGCATTATTCAGCTTCCTCAGTGCCAACTCACAAACCTTTAAGCAGGGAAGATTCCTGAGACATCCACAATCAAAATTCCACAGACCCAATCCTTAATCCCTTCTTTAACACATTCTTTCTCTGCCCTCCCTAGGTGTGAACCCTGGACATTTTAATACTCCTTTCACCCTTAACCCAGCCTGGGAGACAGTCACATTCTCAACTCCCAGTACATTTATTTGCTCTAGAAATCTTTGGCACAGCATCCCCAGACACCCACAGCATATGCGCATTACCAGCACCCTGACACACACAGAAGTTCATCCTAAAGTCAGAATTAACTCTTTTGGGAAGGTTACTCACACAAACTAATGACTCCAGGTGCTATTTCCATATCAGCAAGCACTCCTTCCAGGGCATTGTTTTCCATATGGTCCTGCACAAACAAGCTTCTAGAAAGCTCACAGTTACCCTCACTGCTGTAAAACAGGAGGAAAGGAAAAATACAGACCCATAAATTGCTCATATTAAGTTCATTTATTCTATGGACAGTGCATAATTGTAATAAAACAATTCACTATGAGTGGTAACTTTCCACAAAGCTGTGACAGTCAATTTATGGAGAGTTCTACTTTCACATATGAGGAAAAAGGAGTCAGTGCCAACATCTATAAAATTTGTGACAATGCTAAGAAAAATTACATCTCCTTAGGCACTTTTCCTTTAAAAAAAGAACCTCTGAACTCACAGTCATACGTATCTCACTAAGCAAAAACATGCTGGGAATGTTCAAACTGCTCTCATGCTGTCTGAAATCTCTCAGCTCTGGGTTTCTGTTTTGGTTTTGTTTAACCTTGGCCTGTGAACTCTCAGTGTCAGCCACACCTCCCATAACTCTTCCTGTGGAAAGAGATTTTAAAGTTGAAGCACAGGGATCTGAGCTCTCTCTCCAAACCAAGAGCTGAGCATGAAGCACAAGTCCCACAACAAGTACTTATTTAATACCATTACTCCTGACACCTCTGGGCAATTTTCTAATTAAAGTGAGTAGCTGAGAGGTTCAGAGGCTTCAGTTTCAGCCTGTGAAATGGCAAGATAAGGTGAGAGTGGAATAATCCAACCCAAAGGCAGCAGTGCAGCACATGGAAGTTATTGTGCATCAAGTTGTACTGTCCTGTGAAGGCCCTCTCAAAATGATGCAACTTAAAATTCTTCACTTAGAGGACTGACTGCGAGTATTTCTTTAGATATAGAACAGGCGGGAATGGCAACATACAAACAATTTACAGGGGCATCCTCAAAACTGACTTTAAAACCTATCCTACTACTCTTTAGGCAAAGGCAGCACTATGCTGCTGCAAATACTACCATCTGTGAGGTTAAATACATGTAACTATCAAAAAGGGGATTTAACTTGTAGGTTCTGAGGTTAACAGGACAATTTTATACTGTAAACAAGTCTCTGGGTCTTGTCCCACAAGATAAACCCTCACAGAACTCGGACACTCACCCTCAGAGCCCGGATTCAGCTAAACCAGCTTCCTTCCTTTATCTAATTTTAAAAAACAGAGTGAAATGTTATAAACCAAAAGGCAAACTAGAAAACTGCTGTGAGAGAATCAATTCTCATTGTGACTCATACTGTTAGAAGAGCTCCAAAACACTCTTAGAGAAAGAATACTAATTACTTGCATAAACAGTGCAGAAAATGGAGAAAAAACAGGAAGATCGCCCTGATGCAGGAACACTTGTACAGCAGCATTTTGAGTCTGAGTCCTGTTTTAAACTGGCTTTCTTAATTTCTTCTGCAAGTCCTACGAAATGCAAAAACAAACGACAGGTTCTCCTTTTTCCTACATATCACTTGGCTTGTATCCCATCTTCAAAGGACTAGAGAATCCAGTTTGACTTCTGTATCTCATTACCTCCATCTACTGGCAAGAGCTGCTCCTGATTTATAAACCCCCTCCAGATCCAGTTCACACTTAAATCTTTTTTTAGAAACTAATTTCAGAGATACTGATAATTAAATAAGTGAGAAAGAAGAACACAAACCATTCAATTCCAAAACACCTGAAGGTACAGGCCAACTTATAGACCTCACAACACTTTTTTCCTGATGTCTAGAATTTATTCCTCCCTACCAGTGTACAAAATTTATCTTTGGGTTGAAAATCAACAGCAGTAGCCACAGCCCAAGAGTCCATTTAAAATATTAATGTAATTTCCCATTAAATTTCCCAGCCTTTACTGGTAACACATTAGACGTAAAATCAGAAAATCCTGGAGTGGTTTGGGTTGGAAGGGACCTCAAAGCCCAACCCATTCCACCCCTGCCATGGGCAGGAACACCTTCCACTATCCCAGGCTGCTCCAAGCCCTGTCCAGCCTGGCCTTGGACACTTCCAGGGGTGGGGCAGAAGAGTAACAGAAGCAGTAACAGCTCCTATTTAAAAGAATTCCTGGACCAGCACAAACATCCCAAGGCAACCACACTCCCAGCCTCTATTCCTACACAAAGCCATAGTTCTTCTGCAAACCAGTTCTTCAAAACATGTTAACAACAAAAGAAATAACACACTACAATTCAGGCACATCAAAACATATTTTTAACATTAATGAAGGCTGGTGGTCTCTACAATTTTGCTTCCCTTACATTAACCCCTATTAAGTGGGATCCTCAAATGTGCCTGGAAATTTTCCTTATATTCAGCTGTTCTTTGTCAAGTATTAGATTATTTTAAGACATCAAAACTATTTGTTCTCATGCAAAATAAAATGCATGCTTTCCTTTTTCCCAGACCTTTTAATGTTATTTATTGTACTGCTCCTCATCCCCAACTCTCACAGTTGTCAGCAACCAGAAGAGGGCAACATTTTAAATAGTTTGTAAAACCACTACCAATTCCATCAGCTGCAGAGCACTGGGACACTTTTAGTCTTACCAAAACCACCAGGTTGTCTCAAAGCTCCTCACTTACCACATAACAAGGAAAATTTCCATTTCCTCTTTCTACAGATCCAAGATCTCCACTGAGTGATTTGATCAGAAGATTTTTCTAAGCAGTGAATTAAGTACTTTCCCATCAGCACTGCAGTATCACAATGCTTCAGCCCAAGCAAAACTGTTCTGTGGATACACTACTGTTAACTTGCATAATTTTATGCAGTTTAAAAATGAGACCTTTTCTGAAGCATTTCAGACTATTTACCACACTGTGCTCCTAAAATACAATCAAGTTTGCACAACTCATTTTTTCATGCAACTTAACTTCCACAATAAAGTCAAAATGATGATCCACTTAAGGGAAATGCAAAACCTTTTCATCTCATGATAAATAACACAGATTCACTTGTTCTTTGAAACTCAGTGAACAAAACATGCTCTGATCCATCCAAGACAGTGCTGCTTCACTGATCCACAAGCAGAGCCACAAAATTCTCTAAGAGACTGCTGCTATGGTGATGCCTCTTCAAGAGTGAGCAACATCCACAAAAACACCGTGCAGAAACATGGCAAAAAAACTCCTTTGGGTTTTAAATAGTAAATTACAATTTGGGGAGTGAGAGAGAAATGTTACCATGGAAAAACTGTTTCAAGAAAGAATTTGAATGCCCTCGATCAAAGTTAAATCTGGGATTCACCCGAGAGGTTTGTTTTTCCTGACATGGATGCCAACAGGCTGCATTAATTTAATCTTTTAAAAGTGTATTGTTGCTAAATCTGATTTTTAGCTGTTGCTCAATGCCTAGCATAGTTTATACCTGAGAATGAACCTGTGTCTGTGAGTTTGTTCATACTGTGCTTGATCGAACCTGCTCTAACTTTACCTGGGGTCCAGGTTGGTGCTGGCTGTGAGGGACCCCACGAGGAACCAGCATCTGAAGGCATCCAGGGATAATCCCTGCCTAATAACAGAATATTCCCAACTTGGATTGATTTGGGTGTAAGGATGAAGATGCTTGGCATTCTGTATCAGAACCCTTCAGGATTTCAGCCCAGTTTCCATGAGAACTAAGTACTTACTGTTTAAGTCAGGCTGATGTAATTTAAATTCCCCATGGTTTTACAGATGTGCTGAGTTTTAAAATACAATAAAATATTTTCAAGCTATGACACAAAGAAATTTTAAAACAACTAAATTCCACTTCATAACTAAGCTTGACACGTGGGAAAAAAGTCAAAATTTTGTAACAGGAAAGTAGGCAAAAAAAGGATTAAAAATTAGCCACAGAAGAAGTGGAAAGGCCACTCTGATTTACTAATACTAGTTTAAATATCCAGTCCCAGGCTGATCTTTCCCCAGTAATGTAGGAGGAAAAGGAATCCAAACTGCCCTTTTGTACTAACTCCTGAATACCAAGAGTTTGGGACAAGAAAGGTCACATTTTTTTCCAGTATGCCCAGATAAACTGGCCCTTAAGGCTGACTAATTAGGCAGCTGTTTAAGGGAATGAAAGATCATGAACCAAAAAGCTCCTGAGCCAAGATCAAACAGCTCTGTTTTGTGTGTGTATCATCCCCCTCAGATGTTTTCCCAGAATTGCACTTCCTGTGCAGAAGCTGCTTTAAGCAAAATATTCACACAGACTTAAAATTTAGAAGGTGGGACAAGTGTTTGCTAATAAAAAGCTTTTAATTTATCTTACTGTGAAAAAAATCAAATATGTAATTAGTTCTACATATTTCACGAAAACAGAGCACACACCATCCTCATCCTTCTTCAGGCTTCTCTTGCGCTCATCCCTGTCAATAATCAAATAAC
This sequence comes from Ploceus nigricollis, assembly GCA_013399945.1. Classification (NCBI taxonomy): domain Eukaryota; kingdom Metazoa; phylum Chordata; class Aves; order Passeriformes; family Ploceidae; genus Ploceus; species Ploceus nigricollis. Next base: position 110,682 of record VXBC01009465.1, on the reverse strand, counting down.
CAGATCTAGAAATACTGAGTCAGACATCAATATTGATAGAGGCTTTTTATTAAGTTGAAAATCGTTTTGTATTCTTACTCCTCTGCCAGGATTGTATGCTGGTTTTCATTTATCCATCTACTCAAGTACTAACATTGCCATTTTCTCAAAAAAAACACTCTTTTAACATGCTGTAAGCTCATGATCATAATTCAGATTGTTTCTTCCCATATACAGACCTGGTATTTATACTGTTTCCCTTCTGCATACTATACCTCCTATTCCAACTAGAGAAAACTGACTACACTTAAAATGGAACATTGTATTTCCCATCAAACCAAGACCTGCAAGGCCTAGAGCCAGTATTAAAGGTTTATGGGACTCCAAACCCCTGGATACTCATTAGCAAATGAGTCTTCAATACCAGGTTCCTGGAAGAAGATTTTAGCCGCATTTGCCAGTAATCTTTGGAATTTCATGGGACTGACATCACAGCAAACTCTCACCTCAACATCCTTCTGCTTCCAAAAGTCACCTGAATTACTGGCATTTGAATCCCTCATGTACCAACCAATTCTGCTTTTATTCATATACCAATGATGAATGTTAATTACTTTGCCATATCCCAGTTTATAGATGGTCATAGCTGAGGATACTGGAATGGCAAAACTCCACAAAATCAACTGAAAATAATCACAGAATAAGCCTGAGTGTTCCCTTTTTTAACAGGTTGTCAGAAGAAGTCCTGATGGAGGCAGTGGTAAATACTTTTTCGGCAAAGCTACTCAAACTAACATAATGTTTCCTCATGGAAGAGAGGATTCACAATGGGAAGCAATATTTCACCTCCAGAGATCATGAGCAACATCTACATTTTCTCCTCTGCACAGCTACAACCCACTGATCAAGAATGATGTGCCCAAAGCACAGTATTTATCTTGCTACTCTGTTCTCCAACAGACACATAAATATAGTCACATAAATATTGTCTTGTTAAAAAAGAGTATTCACCAATCCAACAATTACTTTCCAATATTTTAAGAATATTATGAATACCGCTAATCACAGTAAAACAATCTTGCTCTGTCCTTAGTGTAATGTTTCATCTCTATTCACACAAACAGTGAGAATTAAAATTTTTGTTTTAGAGATCAGGCACGCTTATTAAAAACACCTTGATGAACTGGAAGGTCCTTTCTCTGATTAGAGCCCCTCCTCTTTCTTTAGTTCACTGCACAGTTCTCAGCACCTGAGCACTTTCAATTAATCACTGAAGTCCCTGCAAAACTGAAATGCTCCATTTATTCTGAATAGCCTGGGCCTTCAGAAACTTATCCAAATTTCTCTTTTCCCTTTCCAGAGTCAGGATGCTTCTAGCAGCTTGACAATGCTGCTTTGGTACAGAAGACTTCCTAAGAACCTCAATTCATTTCTAACTGCTACTTACAGAATCTCAGACTGGTTTGGGTTAGAAGGGACCTTAAAGTTCATCCAGTTCCATCTCCTTCCACTGTCCCAGGCTGCTCCAAGCCCCATCCAATCTGGCCTGGAACACTTCCAGGGATAGGGCAGCCACAATTTAAGACCTCATGATAAATCTGCCTCTGTTAAATCCTGGCTTGAAAAGGACTTATCACCTATATAGGAGAGGACAAACTTTTAAAAACCCTCTCTAAAAAATTGTTATTTCCATTCCTAGCACTTAAAATTCTGAAAGTTAAGAGAATTCCCTGCTATCCATTCTTCAAACCATGTGGTTGAACTTGGTCACCACCAGGATCTCCAGGATGCAAGATCCAAGGAAGCACTGATGCTGCCAAGAGTTCAATTGACAAGAGGCTGATGAGCATCAGGAAAATCCTACAGAGCCTCATATCTCATCTTTTTATAAAAGCTGACACTGGATCATATTAGTTGCAGTTCCAAATACAGTAAATACCACCAGCATGTATTTATACTTACCAAGAGCCCAATTTTTTTGTGTGTTATTAACATTATACAATTAACATGTTCTTTTGACAGGCACCAAGCTCAGATGAGTTCATATTGGGCAGAAGTTAATTAGTGCTTAATTTCAAAAGTAGAAAATGGAACAGTTTGGGGGTGGGATTTATGTAGCAGGTTTTTTGCTGCTGTTGCTGCTACTATATTGGGGGTCTTTAAGATGTTTTCATATTTTTGTTTTCCCAAAGAGACAGCTTGAAGCAAAGTCATGAATTCTGTGTATTATCAGCTCCCTCAGCAGACAAGGAGCACTGCTCATTATCACCACCTTTGCATTTACTTGTACCTGTTGCTCCTGGGATAACAATAATATGCCTGAGGCTTACAACACATCTGAACTCCCCAAAAAAGGCATTTCTTAATGTGGATACTCCCTAAAGGAAAAAAACTGGAGTTAAGATCCTTAAAAGCACAGGCATCAATCTTTGTGTTATACATATGAAGTTTATTCATCATTAATGACAAACTTCTGTCACATCACATTTTCATTATTATCCCCTAATTTAACATTCAAATACATCTGCAGACATTAATTGAATCTTAACTGTTGCCACTATATTTTCAGACGTTCTCCATAGAAAATATTTCCAAAAAGAAGCTCAAATTAATGTCACTGCAGGATTGTCTCTGGATGGGGCACTCAGTGTTCTGGTCTGCTTGACAAGGTGGTGACTGGCCAAAGGCTGAACTTGATGATCCTGGAGGCCTTTTCCAACCTTAATGATTCCATGTTCAGGAACAGTAAAACCACAGCACTCTGAGTTCTGCCAGCCAAAAGTTTCATTTTGCTATTTTTAACTACCTGAAGACAAAATGTAAGTATATTAAAGGAACTCTGAGTTGCTTACAGCACCCAAGTAACATCAGGCACTTGAACTCTTCAGTGCAAATAATAAACTCTGCTATAAACAATTATTTAATTATTTTTATTTAACCTGCTAAACCCTCCCAAACTCCCACCCTCCTAAAAAAATACATTTCCCAAATTGTGATATACTCCATGTGTTCGTTTTGGCTCTACCAGGGGAAGAACCTGCTACCATTACAGCTGTGCCATGAATCCATACACTTGGGTTTCAAGGATTTCTTTTAGAATGGGTGTCTTAAGCCTGGGGAAAAGAAGACTCCAGGGAGACCTCAGAGCCCCTCCCAGTGCCTAAAGGGGCTCCAGGAGAGCTGGAGAGGGACTTGGGACAAGGGATGGAGTGACAGGACACAGGGAATGGCTTCCCACTGCCAGAGGGCAGGGATGGATGGGATATTGGGAAGGAATTGTTCCCTGGTAGGGTGGGGAGGCCCGGGCACAGGGTGCCCAGAGCAGCTGGGGCTGCCCCTGGATCCCTGGCAGTGTCCAAGGCCAGGCTGGACAGGGCTTGGAGCAGCCTGGGACAGTGGAAGGTGTCCCGGCCCATGGCAGGGGTGGAACCAGATGATGTTCAAAGGCCCCTTCCATCCCAAACCAGTGAAGGATTCTGCAATGATTCCATAAATGCCTTTACCTGAACCACTCCAGTAACACTCAACTGACATTTCCAAACCTTGGCCTGATGAGAAACAACCAATTTTTAATCTTCTCCATAACAGACTATGGTTAAGCACTGGAAAACTGACTTCATCAGCTACAGAATTCAACCGAGCAAGATTCTGGGTAGCCTAAAATTGTGAATATCAGAGTCATGTGAAATGCCAAAACTCCACATTCCCCACAGCTAAAACTTGATTCCACCTTGTGGCTATAGTATACACAAGATACCTCTAAGAAGGGTTTGAAAAAAAGTAAACAGCTTTGAGAAGTGGGGGTTTTACTATGTAAACTTATTTTTCTCACTCAGCAAAAAAAAAAAAAGAAAAAATTCTATGAATAAGCAGTTCTTTTCAAACATTTCAGAAATATGAATTTTGAAATAGTGTAGCTTTTCCTTTAACTAAACATTATAATGAAAAATGCCTTCAGGGGGCTTCTATGGAAGTTTTCAACGTGAGGAGAAATCAAATGTCAGCGAGGTTTCCTTTGCTAGACAGTAAGGAAAGCCAAGGGAAGCACATCACCGAGGAGGATTACAGGCCCCACAGACTGACAGGAGTTCAGGTTTCCATGAATTTCTCAAACTGAAAGCATCATGTTTTGAAGCCTGTTACATTCAGCATTCATTTTGTTGCACCTACTTACACTGCATTTTCTCTATACACAAGTCACACTGAGCTGCTACTCAGGTTTTTGCTAAAACCTCACAATATCTTCTTTGCAATAAGAATCCTAACAGCAGCAAGCAGTGAAGCTCTGCCTGATCAAAGCACTCATTCCAGGCAGCAGCTGAAGCAGCATCCTGGGCAAGTCATTCAGTGTCAGATCGCTAAAAATTGGTGGAGAGCTCACAAACACAAGAAGAAAACACTAAGTAAGTCTGCAGCAGAAGATCTGGTGTCTCAATAGGAAGATAAGGAATTCACCTGACTTATCTCCATCATGCTTTCACTGAAGCAGCCTCACAGAAATAGAGCAGGTCATGAATTTTCTGTAAGGAGAATTGTAGAAGCCCATCAAATATTAAAAAGCACTGCAGATGTCTGCAGTCCTTTCTAAAAGCTTTTTTCAGACAAGCAAAGAGGACACATTAATTAATTAAATTAACTGTTTCCAGACATTCCCCTTGTACAGATCATTACCTTTCTTCAGATGTTTTTAATAGAAAATTAGTCTGTTCCTCCAGGGTTTTCATTCCAGAGCTTCTCTCTAACTGTAACAATGTTTGTTTATCCAGTCTCTCAGAAGACTTCACAGAACCTTATTGCTTTCTGCACAACCTAAAGCAATAGTTACATCTCGCTGATTTTCAGAAAGCCTCCAGTATCAGCCACATCTCCAGGTTACCACTAGCACAAGCAAAAACCTTAAGTACAAATACAAAATTACCTGCAATGCAAAAAGAGCCTCTTGAAAATTATCAGGAATGCATACGAATCACTTCAGCTTATTGAATTACTGCATCTACCCCACAATCCACTTAATGGGATTTCTTAAATTAAATTTCTCTCCACCAAACACATCTCCCTGTCACATGACACAAGCTGAATACCTACAGAGAGGACTGAATTTTCATCAGATCCAGCTGCAAGGTACCTGCCTGAGTAATTCTGGCAAGATCAACCTGTTTGTGTTCCAAGCAATCCTTCATTAGTGCATTACTTAAAAATCAGTCATAAGACTGATTCTAAATAGGAAACTAAATAGGACTGTTTCTAAATAGGAAACCTGCTCAAAGACATTATTTCAGAACAGAAACTGGACTGAAAGCTGAAAAACATCATACCTATATTCAAAATGCCATCTTCTTCCAGTTCCTTTGCAGCAAATAACATCCTTTCCAAAGAAGCAAGTTGCAGAAATCAGCTTGTGCACTGCTTAGATGCACCTACGCTGATTCAAACACATCACCAAGGCTTCGGTCCGAGAAGGACAGAGCTCTCTGAGGCGCCAACTTCAGCCAGCTGGAGCTACCCAGCTCCTTTTGCATCATCCCAGGCAATAATTTCCTCCTCTTACATAAGAGGCAGAGCTCCCAGGTGCCCCCGTTTCCAGCACGGTGCTGGCACTGCAGGAAGAGGCTGCGGTTGCCCCGTGCCCAGGCCCAGCTCTCCCATGCACTGACCTAAGAGAGAGCAAATCAACACTTTGGGATCACTGCTCCTCAGGGGATCTAAAAATAGAACACCAGCTGCTATCAGAGCCCATGTGCTGATACCCAGCACCACTGACCAAGTGCCACATTTAAGACCTCCTATTTCCTTAATGCCACAGCCAACAGATTTATATTGCGCTCTGTATCTGATAGTGAAAGGCTGCCCCATGTCCATGTAGTTCTTAGCCTGATAACCAGGGTAAAAAAACCCAAACAAACCTTTTTTTCAGCATAACCCTGCATGCCAGCTGTGGTCACTTCAGGCTTTAGATGCTACCAAGTGGAGACCCTCCTCAGATTTTCCCAGCACACGTGCAAAAGACCATTCTCAATGCACAGACCTCACACATAACTGGCATTGACAAATGGCACTGACACTCTGGGATCCAACAACATGAATTTATTATTAATTGAGTCAGCTTTCAATTAATCAGATTAGCACCCCAGCTGTGAATACATACACTTCAGAACCTTATTCCTGGACTGTGACCTCCTGTTATCTCACACTATCATAGAAATTTAATCTGTCAAACAATCCAGTACAAAGTCCATGCAATTACATCCGCTTAAGTACAAATCCACACTTGGCAATAAGCCCTCTACAGATACATCTTGTTCATATGTCAGTCAAGTTTCGTTCAAGTAATTACAGCCTCCTCCTTACTGGAAACAGATACTGATATTTGCAAAACCTCAAATTTCCAAAGCACTGAAGGGCAAGCCAAGTTTTACGAACAGCAAATTGAAGGAGGGACATGAAGTCAGGATCACTGAGGCTTGCTATGGATCAGCAGTCTATACTAACTGCAGCAGGGATATTTCATTAACATTCACCACTAACTGGTCTGGCTATAAAATGCAGATCAAGCTGAATCTTGTCATGATTCACAAGTTTCTCCACTTGTACCACCTGTACCTTCCTTGACAGAGAGAACTTGATCACTGCACCTTCCATCTTTCTGGCTTTAACCAATGCACACCTCAGATGGTTTAAACGGGAACAGAGGGGATCAGAAACACGAACTGCAACACATGGCAGAGGCACAATACAACCTGAAGCAGAAATCACATTCTCTTATTCCTTACAAAAATACCTTCTTTTATTCCTTTCTCCCTCTATTCTCAGACTGGTGCTCATGCAGATTTCAGCTCAAATAAAGTGTATGCATTGTACCTTAACTAGTTCTGTAATAGACAGCAAGAAAGTAAAATTGGACCTCAGTTATGTACAATAGCACATAGGCTATAAGATACCTAGCTGTTTAAGTCAGAAAAATTAATAAAAGGATCCCACAGAACTTTGCCTTCTGTCTATTCACTCCTCAGATTACAAATGCCCCACAGATTCTTTTCAATGTAACCAACTTTATTCAATAGAACTCTGATTGTAATCGCCATTTACAGTATTTTTTAAAAATATACAAGCCAACAAATACTCTCATTACCTTCCATCCTTTGTACAAGACACCCGTAATAGCTTTACATTTGTTAAATTAAATTAGATGAAACTTAATACACCAACTTAGAGAGGAAAGCGAGTTCAATCAGTTCTTCAGTCTTGTTCCTCTATTCAGTTTCTACTTATCCAGACATTATTGGTTCAAGTCTGGCTTTTTAGCTTCTGTAGTATAAGAGCCACGTAAGGAGATTTATTGACTCAGAGCTACTACTTACTTCTAGCAGAAAACGTGTTCAAAATGCTGTCTTTTCACTTTACTCTTCAATTATCACCATTTGGTTAATTTTGAACCCTTTAGCAAGTGTTACATCATGAGAGTGTTGCTTAACATCATTAAAGCAGTCATGATCAACCACAGAAGATTTTATTCAGTTTTATAATTACAGATAATTATCTAGGGCTAAACACCCTACACGCTTTTTCAGTTATATCTGTTACTTCAGTAAACCTTCCCAAGTAGGAGGTAGTGATATCCTCTAGCACTATTTATGAGTTATCAGTTAAGGAAGTTGATTCCTCCTTGCTGGAATTATTTTATAGCTGATCGTCAGAACATTTCAGCATCAGCCAACCCAACTGAATTAACTCCTGACCATTCTTTAAAAGGCTTTCCCATTATTATTATTATCCGATACATGTCATTCAGCCATTACACAGCACTGTTTATTCACTGCTTTGGCTGTTTGCTGCCGTTTGTTGATGCAGCAGAGGGCTGGTTTAAGCTACAGGAAAACACCTGCAGGGCTAATCCTTGAGCAACAACTTCAGCTCTTGCGCACGCCCCCATGCTCACAGCAAAGTTTGCTTTTCCATTTTCCATACACAAGACATGACAAACAATTTATCAGGGAATGGTTTGGGCTGGAAGGGACATTAAAGTCTACCTTGTTCCACCCCCTGCCATGGGCAGGGACACTTTCCACTGTCCCAGGTTGCTCCAAGCCCCATCCAGCCTGGCATTGGACATTTCCAGGGATCCAGGCACGGCCACAGCTTCTCTGGGCACCCTGTGCCAGGGCCTCCCCATCCTCACACTGAACAATTCTGGACCAGCTATTTCAAGTCTTAAATTATCTTGCTTCTACACATCAGCTGCACTCCACTACTCAACACAGAGTTCCAGAAAACAGGCAGCTGCACTTGGCTGCTTTAACCCCAGAGGTCAGCAGAACTAAACCACAGGTTTGTTCGGAGATCTGCTTTCCAAGTGCATTTGTAGCCACCATATCTAACCAGCACTTCCCACAGATGCCTTGGATGTGAGGCAAACCACAGAATGCACACTCATGAACTGAGCAGCTTATCCTCAAAATACTGCAGGCTTTCAGAGTGACCTAAATCACCTACGTGGGCAAAAACGAGCCCCGAGCAGCAGCAAGTCTTGGGCAAATGGTCAGCACAATCCATTCTGTGTATTTAACTTTTTATTACAAAGCTCCAATCTGACCTTTTAAAAACTTCTGATATCCTACTTAACAGCAGTGGCAGACAGGTATTTCTTTGTGTGTTATTCCAAAATGGTACGATTTTGCTTTTCATTTTACATACTTTTTTTGTTTTGTATCTATACGTACTATAGATCCTTTTCTCACCATCCTGGCTTACACTTCACATCAATATTTCAACAGTTTTCATCGTCAGCCATTGTTATGCTAAAACCTAGGTGTTAGCAGAGCTCTATTTTTGAAGTTGTCTGCCAGAGCATGTCTCACTCAAAGCAGCCTGTCAAAGACATTCACTCCCAAAATGAACAAAGAGATACTGAAAAAGTAGTTGATGTCATTTTATTTTTTTCAATAGGAGAAGAAGTCAGTGAGACAGATCTAGATTATTATGAAACATAGTAAATTAAGCTATTTGCAAGGACTACTGAAATTCAAAATTCAGGAATCTGCCAGAAAAATTATTTTGAAATTAATTATTTTATTTAATTGATCCATATTACATTTGGCTCAACCAACTCACAGCCCACATCCCATAATCCTTACCTTATCCTAACATGGGGAATTCCCCTGTAACAGAATTCATTTATGGAGAAGACATGGGATTAATTTCATGGCACCCTTATTTTGGAATGACAAATTTGCCAGTTAAAAAAAAAAATACATGAAAGGGACAAGAATTCAAGGAAAGCCTGAATTCAACCAGGTAGTTTGATTTAAGGTAAGCTGAGGTTGAACTGAAGTCACCCCTCACTGGAATCTACTCTAAAGAGCAGCAGTTCCTGGTAGTTTAAGATGTTTTTTGCATTTCCTCCTCAGCCATCAACCAACCCATGTTAATCATCACCTTTTCCATTAGCACAGAGCTGGAGAACGCTCTGGGAACATCTGCCTTCAATAATTCATCTCTTACACTAATAAACTCCTGAGCCAGTGGCTGCAGATGCACCTCACTTCTCCCCTTCCATACAAACCCTAATTACTTCTCTGAGTGTGTTTATTGGCTTGGACAGCCGCCCACCTCCCTTTTCAGTTCTCTGCTTATCATCTGCCCTCCCATGCAAATAAACATTCATAAAAGCCTGAAACCTCCTAAAGATCTTGTGGAAAACCACAGCCCATCTCCATCATTAGCTGTTAGCACAAAGGAGGCATCTTACAAGGATCCTCATTTGAAGGTTCTTCCAAGAAGTAGAGGGTAATCATTAAGGCAGTGGCACTCAGTTATTTAACACTTACACTCCTTTTTCCTTACTGCTGGGATTCTCCCTGTTCCATCACATGGGCAGCAAGCTGGGGTCCCTTCACTTCTTTTCATATCAGCCACTGCCTGAATTTCAGATCAAAAATCAAACAGCTGATCTGTAAACCAATAAGTGAAGTTATTTTTCAAACAAATGTCTTTAACATCACCAAACCAATATTTCTAATGAAGCAAAAGGTAAAAAGCTCTTATAGCTGAGTCTTCAAGCAAAGAAATGAAATTCGTACTGACCTTTTAACATGCATGTGTACTCTTTTTTCAGTTATAAGCATAAGCTGAAAACACTAATTCAGAGTTGAGTATCAGCCCCTTGGTTCTTATACTGTGTTACCACTGTTTAAAAAGAAGCATCTGAGATCCTTCCATAGCAATTGACATTGCTCCTAGGCAAAGGTTTAATAATTATTAGCCTGATTCTGTCATTTCTAAAAAAAACCAACCAAACAAATAAACCCAGCCAAGCCCCAATTCATTACAATAGTACAGGACTCCCCTGGTATTGTGACTTTTTATCTTTCACTTCAGTTGCTCAAAGTCAATATAAATTCTTCTCACTGCACAGATACTAGGCCAAAGTCAAAATGCTTCTTTCTCAGTTCAGCCACAACAGACTGATCTTCATCTCTTTCCCAGAACTCAAATTAAGTCCTTCTCATAACTGCTCAGAGAATGCAGTAAGATCCAATTTCTTTGCAATATTTATTATTGCAGTTATCATCTTGCAACAGTTACAGCCAAGTAAGCATCTGACCAAGTCCTAAAAAGTACCACTGTTTTGCTTAAAACCTTTTCCAAGTGCCTCAGTCCCAATCGATCTGAGACATGACTCAAGAGTGAAGGAATTTTGCAGATCCACAAAACCCAGTGAAATAAAAATTAGCTCCAAGTAGCAGCCAGCAGCCAAGGAAAATCGATTGCTGCCCCTGATCAGCACACAGATCACAGCTCTGCTTTCTGAACCAACTGAAGGTGTCCAACTCAGTTATGGTCTGAAACGACAAAGACCGGGGACCTCTGCAGTGTTACAGCTCAGCCAGAGAATAAACAGCTCTTACTGTTCAATGCTCGGCCCTGTCCATCTGGCTAAGCTCACAAACAAACCAAAATGAGCCACACTTCCAGTGCCAAATGAAACATTTCCCCCAGAAAACACTTCCTGTTGACAAACAAAGCATCAGCCCTACTTGCTTGCTATGTATTTCTAGGAAATAAAATAGTATTGCAGGTTTGTTTGTAAAGATAATCACTGCGAGCGATTACAGGATCAAGCACTCGATCAGATTTAAGTGTTCAATACACACTGTCTGTCTATTTACAAACACCTGGTGATAATCCTGGGTTGTCCTAGACAGAGAGGAATAAAAACCAGGTCGGAATAGTGAGTGTTTCTTTCTAGATAACTTGAGGAAAAAGTTACCTTGAATTATAAGACAAATAATTAAAATTATCAAAGGCAGTGGCCCTGAGGAGCAGCACCCAGCCCTCTGCTCACCCAGATCACATTTAAACCAGGAGAAACATTGCCACCTCAGCTCCTGCCATTAGGAAAAGGATGTCATTTCCAAAGCTTTTATTCCTCTGAGTCTAGGACAACGGGATTATCAGCAGGTGTTGGCAAACATTCCCCCCACAAAGCTATGAAGTTCTGCAACTGCACTAACACAGGCAATGGCTGTTTTCAGCCAGGTTTCACACTAACAGTGCCAGAGCCCAAGCAGGAATTATTCAAAATTATTTTCAGACATAAACCAGTAGCAACCTGCTATATAATTCTTCACTCTGGTCCATGACAAATGAAAGTTCTAATTCTCTTAGGCAAACAGTGAATTATTGCAAACTGAAAGAAGCTTTCAGTGAAATGGTTCAACTTCCAGGACAAATGCACTTGTTAGATTAATTCCTGCTACGTTTTCATCTGGATGCAACACAGAGGTCACTTCCAACATGCTGACCCTTGTCCCACAGGATTAGGACTTGCATTTAATACACATTCTGGCACAGCTACAAGTGCCTGAAGTTGCACAGCCTAGGCAATTACTTGAAACTGAACAGAAACCCAAGGGCAAGTCAGTTAAGAACTCCTAAGCTTCAACCATGATGGAATTCAACACAAAACTGCTGCATACCACCATGGTTTCTTACACATCTTCCAGGGAGTGAAAAGTCCCTTTATTTTCAGTGTTATTAAGTATGTAGCTACTAGTGGCATTTCAAGAACACACGATCTAAAATTAGCAGAAGCTGCTAGCAGCACGCATTTTAAAAAGGCCAACACTCCTAGCAGTAAGTCAGAATGTTTTCATTAAACCTCACCTAGAAATTAAGATCCAAGTCATCTGGAAGTTGCTTCAGTTTAATAGGGATGAGCATTCTTTACTGAACTGCTGAGGTGTCTAACAATACTCATCAGTAAAAATTCCCACTGACTGACAAAGCTACCTCTTTAGTGAGATCTCCCTGCCACTGTCAAAGCAGTAGATGTGTGTTTTACTCACATCTCCAAGCCATTTTTCCATCTCCAGGCAAAAAATACCAATATAAAGTAGAAAATATGAATTAACAACTTGAAATCTGTTTTTAAACCAGTCTTCCTCAAAAAAAAAGATATACAGCTTAACTAATAGCTATCTAGCAGAAATTCAATAACATTGTATCAACAGATTTGTCTCAGATGTCTCTCACTCCCCAAAGGACACAAACTTTGTAAGAGAAAACTTCCTCCTGTTTGCATACTCTGAATATTCAAGAGTATCACATTAGAAATCAGATTGCATTGGATTTGGCAACACTGTTCAAAATGTGCAACTCTTCCATCATTGCAACATTTTTCTGCAAGCTTAGATTTTAGAATTTGACAGTTTCATTTCTAAAACCACAGGTTTTAGGAAAGCTACAGCCAGAACAAGTAGATGGAAAGAAACTGCACAGAAATGCAGCACAGTATTGCTAGCAGACATATTACAGTTAGTTAGACCATTTATCTACACTGAGCACTTCTACAATTAAAAAAATTCTCAAGACATGATCTGAACTCTTGAGTATTTAGAAAATAAGATAAATGAAATTTCCAACACTCCTAGCTTTACTGCAAGTACAACAGCAAAGAAAACTCATTGATTTACCCTGAAACCCTGTGAACTGTGCATTCTGCTCACAAGCACTTAATGCTCCAAGTTCCTAAGCCCTGGTATCATATCTTAAAAATAAAAGGTGAAAATTATGTGGGTGATTGTTCAGCAATGCAGAGAATCTTTCACTAAAGCTTTGTAACTTGTGATGCAAATTTAACGTGTACTAAAAACCTGAAGACATAAACCTTGTGTTTTTCACTGAAACACAAGATGATATTTCTGAAAAGCTGAAGATGTATGCTCTGAGCAGGGTTACTGCTCTGACTGGGCTCTACCTGCACTCCTCCATTATCAGACTACTCAAACACCTCAGTATCAGGTTAGCCAGGGAAAAGGAAGCATTAGGACAACATGAGAAGGCTGATCCATGCTGGCCTGTTAGCTTATTTTTTCATTCAATTAAATTTCCTGATAAATGTTTCCATGGAAAGTTTATATTGGCAGAATTCTCATCTCTACACCACTCCGTGGTTTCCCAGACTCACTGACAGAGGGAATCAGCTACAGAGCCCTCTGATTTTGTAGTGCACACAGACAGGGAAGAGAGACTGAGTCAATGTACTTGGGACTCAAGCACCATGAACTTGGGGATAAATAATCATTTTCCACAAAATGCAAGCTACCCAATGCAAAACTTAATTGTGTGTTTTGGCCAACAGTTGCTCCTCTAAGTGCTGCAATCATCTCACCATTAAGGGATTACCACAGTCACCCATTAATTACAAAATTACTTAGATTATACCATATAAAGCAGCCAACACTGAGCAGCATTAGCACAGGACAACTACTTGACTTCAGGAACATGGTCCTGATTTCAGTCAAGCCTAGGACACGGTGCCGATTTCCCAAGTTAGAGAAATCCTTTGTTCTCCACGACAGTGGGTGTTGAGGTTGTAACAACCTGTCTCTCTCACTCACAAGTCTAACAGACAACCTGACCATTCTCCAAAAAAGAACAACTCTGCATAGTCAAGGTTAATCAAATGTTTGGAATGAAGACTAGATTTCCTTTCCTTAATATGGTTTGGGTTGGAAGGACCCTCTCTCCCAGAGAAGCAGGTTCGAGTTTGTTAGGGCCTGGAAGTTATTTAGTTACAGCCCACTGAGGTGCTCAGCAGCAAGAGTTTCTGGGCAGCATCCTACCCTGCTTCTGCTCCTTCAGAGAAGCACATTTGGGTGTAAGACAGCAATTCACCAAACAGAGCCAAGAGCCCTCCACCAGCAAATTGAATATCACAGGCTCACCCACTCTTAAACTACGCTCTCAGAATGCCGTGAAGATCTGCATCTGTTTTTAGCAAGTTTATATTCTCTGCTTAACTTTACCACAAGTCTTGCACATTTCTAGTATTATTTTCAGCTAAATCCAACCTGGGAATCAAGCAGCACATCACCTCATTTTGAATTCAAGTTGAATGGAGGTTGTAGTAATTCTAAGGCACAAAGGAGCAGAGTAATATAATCCTCAGGTTACAGACTTTGCTTACCTGACTAGCTTAACGAGGCTTTACTCTGTGGGGGTTTAAAAAGAATTAAAATAAAAGCTTAATTTCCCCCCCCAATCACTCTCAGCATCTTTATTTATTATTAATCAGGTCTCATCTGCTCAATACATCATTTCCATAAGATTAGCAATCAGCCACATGTTACAAGAAGACAACAAATTCTCTGTCCTTTCCTCAACATAAAGCTTCCATCTCCTCAAGAGTAAACAAAGAGCAGAAGCTAAAACAGTTTTCTGCCTTTATGCAAGTCAGCCCATGGATGAGAAATATGTTACAGAAAACAGATCTGATTTTCAATCTCAGTTATTTCCATCTTGTATCACAATTTGTCATTAGCCCTTACCTATTCCTTCTTAGGAATACTCCCCATCACCTCCCACTTCAATGCAACATAAATACAGGTAATTTGATTTACTGTTCTTTTAAAGGAATTAATACACTGGGTTTTTTTTTAAACAGGTAAAAGTTAACCACAAATTCATACATTTGCTAACAAGTTGATGTAAGATGCAAATTAAACAAGTGCCAAGCAGTTTAAAATATTTGCTTTTACATCAGCTGCTCATTATTACATAGCACATATAAATGTCTAAATATAGAAATTAATCTGAAAGTTGGCAATCACAGGGACCAGAAGCAGAACCAGATCCAGCAAATCCCTTCATTAGTTAGACCATTTATCTAGTGATAATCTAGAAGCCTTCAGAATTCTCTCAAGTTATGTCATTTTAGTTCCTATATTGAAGTCTCCCAGAACAGCTGTCTGTCCTTGAGTATTACAAGAATTTGGCTTCTTTTTGCTTCCAAAAGCCAACAGCCTGCAAGCACTCAAGAAGTTTGGGAGAGCAAAAGCAATGCACACTGAAGCTGCTGCATTCCAGCCATCACCTATGTTTCAATGGCCTGTTTGTCCTGCTTGGAGGCAAACTCTGAGTAAAAAATGCTCCTTGCAAGTGAAGAAACCACTCACTATCCCATACCTCATGCATATACAGCTATCTTGACCATTAAAATCCATTTTTACAGCTCCATAGGAATTACTGACTAGCTATTACAGCTAGAAAACAAATCCCATGGCTCTCTCCCCATGATGGTTTCCATGTCACATCCCTCATCAGCATCAGAGCTTCTACTTGTCCACATTGCCAAGGACATCAAACCTGGCAGAGTTCTCCCATACACAGCTCCCGGGCTTCCCAAGTCCATTGGTTTTCACTCAGGTGTTTTGGGGTGCAGACAGACACATCTGCATGTAAATTTTTAGCAATTGATTCAAGCTCCAGGGCCAGCAGCAACCATACTGGGCTTTCAGTTCCCTCTGCTCAATATGGAATTGCTCCTGCAGTAGCTTGGCCACAGCACCCAAAGCACAAAACCCACCATGGATGCCAACAGATGAGCCAACGTCACTATTACAGAGGCAACATTTTCAAGATGCTTACTGTACTACCTCCTAAGACTCAGGTTTTACATTCTGTTTTAAAAACTGGACTAAAATTAGACTTGTCTAATTCTTTGCTTTTCTATTTGAGTCTATATAGGATGGTAATACAACAACAATTTGGCAATACACAGTCTGGAGAACAGTCCATAATCAGTATCATCCTGTTGTCATCACTGCTGCTTTTCTAGACCTTCATGTAAATTTCAATCAGGTATGTTCAAGTTCAAGCCCACTGCACTTGTTCTTGATTTCAGTTTTTAACACCCGAATGTGTAAGAAGTGCCTGTTACACCCACAGGTAACAATTTTCCTCAATCCACAGAGCAGACCCACCACACAGCCCAAGGACCGACGAGTGATTACAGCAGAAACCAACCCAAACAAAGAGTCACAGGGCAGGAGAGTGTTTTTCTGGCACTCTGTAGTGTTCTCCACACACTATTCCCAGTGAAACCTGTACCTTAATCCCTATCCAGGGAATATATTACCCTGAGGACAATAAATGTCCAGTCTCTGCTGACATACCTAGCTAGGAACAGCCTTTTTATTGATGGCATCAAGTTCACAGAGGCAAACAAGAGACAGATGCTGAAATAACAGACACGGTTCATTCTCAGGAAGGACACAGATTTATAAAACTGTGTTCATTCCTGTTTGTAGCAGGTTGACCTTTTGGATTTTTTTTTTTTTTTTTTACTTATAGCCCCCATGATCTTGTTTGAAAAAGATCTAATCCCTTTTGTAACTGTAATTTATCCATATTTCATTTCCCTAATGTGGCATCCCTTATCAGCTTTTATCAAATACCACCACTTATCTAGCAGGCAATATTTCCATCTGCTGAGTAGAGAAACAGTATGAGAACTACACAAAACCAGCTGCAGAATGTCAGGCAAGGAGGAGAAATGGCTCCACGTTGCATGGTAACACAGGTTCCTCTGACAGCACCTTTCATTGGAATTCAGAAATACCAGACAACTTCTGAAACACTCCAGTGTTGCTTTCTTCCAAGATGATGGTATTTGTATTCAAGCTTCTAGCAGGTAGCTGGTTCAGCCTGAGTACACCACCTTATTTACGTATTAATTTAAAAAATAATCATCCAAAACACCAGCAGTAGCTACCTGTGTCCCTACAAATTCTGACAAAATTCATTTTCCCCATTTATCAACCGAGTTTTTAAAAAGCTGTTGGCCTAGTTAGCAAATCAAGGGATATAAATGTGAGCTTTAATTTTAATAACATATCATTACCTAACAACACGTAATCCCTAAAGGGACATATTTGCACTTTTTAGGTCTCTGAAGTATTTTGCCTCTTGCTGTTGACAGGCTATATTCAAATCACAGCCAAACACCTGTATTTAAATGCTTTTTGCTTCCAAATTGACTAATTTCTTTCAGCTGTCTGTAATCTCATTTCAGTGCTTGCTGTGAGAGCAAGCCAGTCAGGCTCAAATTAGAAAATTTGATACGATTAAAGTGTCTAAATCACCTTGAAATATTAAGTTTGAGATCGATTAATGTTCATTTTGTCAAACACCCACTTTAATCCAATATGTTACAGAAGCAAAGCAATCCTCCCATTCACACAGAGAGCAGCCTGTACAATTCTCAATCTGAAGAATCAGCTCCCTCCTGAAACAGCTCTTGCCTTATTTAAGAAAAGGTAAAAGTAATCTCTTTAGACTACTGCATTCCATAATCTAACATCAGGATTTTGCCTATCAGCCTGGAAATACAAAATCTCCCTGGTTTACATTAAATGCCATTGGTTTGCACAGTAAAATAGTCAAAGCACATATCCTCTACCAGAATCACAGCCAAAATACCTTCATTATCCCAACACTGCATGAGTATCTCCATTTTATTTTCCTTATGTTTTCTCACTGCAGTTTCTGCTGCACTGACATCACCAGCACCAACTCAAAAGGCACACCGTGTTTTCCATTACCTAAAGCTGCACAGACATACACACTCTGCCTTCACCATATAGATAACACATAAAAACTATTACCATATAGATTATGGCAATTTTCCAGCTTAAAGGGAGGAGGGGGGAAGCACGGCTCTGGAATATTTTTTCAGCTGTTGTTTAAATCCCACAAAGAACAACAATGAGACTACATGAAAGCAACTGAATTGAACTGAAATGGACCAGCACTTGAATTCAGCATTTAACGCAAAACAAGGGCTCCCAACTGTTTACATTGGTCTGCAGACCAGTTTTAAAACACATGTAATGCTCCATCCTAAAAGCTTTTGTCAGATAATTTGGAGAGGATTAGCAAGTGAGCAATTAGTACATGCAGTTCACATCAACTACGATGCCAATTAGCATCATAAATCAAACCAGCAATCCTCTGACTGAATCCTATTATGCGGCAAGCAAGATGTTCCAGTAAGCAAAATATTCCCAGAGAAGTAATGTCTTCCTGGAAGCCACCTCGGGCTCCTGACCTCAGCTCAAATACTACTTTTATCAGATATTAAGCAGCTATCAAGGCAGGTGTCTGCTGTAGGTATTGATCACCTGGCACCCAGATACCCACATACATCCTGCCCTCCAGCTCAGAGGTCACACACCTGGGTATTCAGCCCAGCTTTTGCCTGCAGCAAGCTGTGCCCCACCCTACTTAAATTTCATTTTCAAATAAGTCAGTAGCCAGATCCTTCCATCCATAAACTCATGTACTGTTGTACATCCAGATGCTATTAAATGCCACAACCTCACAGCGGTGAGGCACTTTTGAAGCTTAATTAATGCAGGCTAAAATTAGACTCTTATTTTGCATGAGAAAAATAAGAAAGGGGACTAAATGGATGAGTTGCCTCAGGGTATAGGAATCGTTTTCCTCAGCTTGTTTCTGCTCCTCCCTGCTTTCATTTACCCAGCTCCAAGGGTGGAACTACAGGTTGCCATTCAAGTAGCAGAACTGCCATAGAAAAATGATAAACCACTCCAGCAAGGTCCCACCTGCACTCAGGCTGCTGCTATAGATTTCTGCTGTACTCAGAACATACCAGCACAATTGTCAATTCTTACAGTTTCATCATCCATCATGCACATGTGCACGCCACCACCCTGTGCAGGGGCTCAGAAGCTGGCCCACGGACCCAGAGAGATCTTCCAACCCCAAGCCTGAACAGCAATCCAAAACTAATTTTAGGAAGGAAAACTATTACTTGGCTTTATTCACAGTAGAAAGAAAATAATCCTATTAATTCTTTAGCATGTATTGAAAATATGAACAAAGCTTTACTACAAAAGCACTTTAAACTCTGCTACATCATTGATTTTATGTTCATGACAGCAATGGTACATTATTTTCCTTCATTGTCATTATTTATTAGCTTTGATAGTTGACAATTGTACCCTTGGCAGCACAACCAGTAACACCTTCTGGCCAGAAACAGAGATGGTGCAATTCATTACAAAGTGATTTTTATTATTAGAATCCTCACAATCAAATATCCACATCTGTAAAGACTTTCCAAGCTATCATTCTAGTTTTAGTGCTCAACAGTGATCCAAATCAGAGATTTGCAGCCCATCTTTCTCTCTCTCCATACCCGCTCCATAACCTGCCTCCCACAGCAGCTACAGCAGCAGATATTAAGCTGTACGTCACTTAAGTGACAGTAAGCGCTTATCTTGACTTTTGATTATTTCTTAACAGGCCAAATTTGTCATGTCACACCAGCTTACCTAAATATAAACACCTACCAGGCCTATCCATGAGCTGTACAATGGCTGTAACAGTTTACTACAACCTAATATTAGGTACTGTTTTATCTTTCCACATTGGGAACAACTCAGTCACTGAAGCCTAACTCAGACCACCACGTAAAATTTACAAAAGAAAAGACATCAATATTCTAACCTAAGAATCCAATGGCAGCTCAATTACTCCTTCATACTATTCCAGCATTACTAAATGGATTAAATAAGTTTCCAAGAGATCCTTTGCACCCTGCAGTCAGATCAACTTTTTGAAAGCAACACAGGTGATTTCTTAGGCCAAGTCTGTGACAAGAAGTGCCATTGGTTCCTATTGCTGTAAGCTGGCTTCATGGATTTCTTGGCTGCATTCATGTGCTACAGCTGCCACAGGAAGGCTGAGGGATGACCTGATTTTTGCCTTCGAGACATGAAAATTACTATAAACATTCAAGCCACCTCAAGCAATTTCACTGAATGAGTAATTTTGGCTGTAACAGTATAGAAAACAGGAGGGAAAAGGACCATTCCATCAATTTGCACCGGCTAACCTAGTTCAAAACAGCAGACTTAAACTGCAAAGCCACAATCATTTTTATGCTTTGAGAACACTCCTAGATCCTTTCTATAATGAATTTACATAGCTCTAAAACTACCCTCCCTGAATTTCTAGGCAAGCCTACTTAAGATTGTTTCCTGGACCTGGACATGTATTTCAGCTTCATGTTTATCAAGCCATTCACAGCCTTAGACATTTCAATCTCCTTCCTCCCCTCCCTAGCTATGGAGCATTTCCCTGAGTTTGGCTGGTGTATCTTTGAGGAAATTCACTGCTGGACCAAAACCAGCAGCTGTCCAAACACTGTCTGATTGATCTTGCACAACAAGAACCACAGAATCTCCTGAGCTGGAATAATCCTGACCCACAAGGATCATTGATCCAACCCTCACCCTGCACAGACATCCCAACAATCCCACTCTGTGCATCCCTGGGAGCATTGTCCAAATGCTCCTGGAGCTCTGGCAGCCTGGGGCTGTGACCATTCCCCGTGAAGCCTGGGCAGTGCCCAGCACCCTCTGGGGGAAGAACCTTTTCCTAAAATCCAACCTAAACATCTCCAACACAGCTTTGTGCTGTCAGAGATGCTATAACAAAGGGTTCTACAGATACTGGGGGAGAATTTAGGGGGGAAAAAAAGAAAAATAGGAGAAGTAACATCTCTTCAACACTGTAACTTTCAAGTCCAAGATGATTCTAACTAGACACAAAATTCCTCATTTGTCCACACACTGGCCATCTCCAAATTCACATGCCAGGCACCCGAGTTGGGATGTTGCCCAAGTGATGCAAACAGCTCCTGGCACACAAAGCGTTAACTCAGACACACCAGCACTTGCCAGGTTAAATAGGATCCATTTAAATGATTGCTGTCTGGGCATTCCAGTGCCATGCTTTTAGCATATTTCCTCTGGAGAGCACAGTTGCTGTGATACCAAAAAGACAGGCGTCCTGACTGCTGTCCTGAGCATGAGAAGCTCAAACAAAGATAAGGATCTCTCACATTCGAACCTACTGTATCTGTATAACCGGGTACTGATGCCACAAAACCCTGCAACAGTGACTGACTGGCTGTGTCATTCCTCCTTCTGGTTATAGCACTGAAGAAGACAGTTGTAAATTATAGAGACAGTGGCAGAATTAATAAGAAATTTACTAAAAGGAACAACATCTGCCGTTTTAGTTTAATAGAAAATGTAAGCACTACCAAGTTCAAGTTGAGGTTTTGAGTTAAAGTCATGTTGAGCATTGATTTGGTCTAAGCTATAAGCAGTTCCTCAATCCCTTTAAAAATAATGAAAAAAAAATTGAAAAATTTAAGCTTCTCACAGATAAACGCAAAGCAATATACCCAAAACTACAGACTCAATTCCAGGGTTCCCCAGAGTCCCTTTGTTTGCCTGCATCTTTCTTTGGGATAAAAGGGAAAATTACCAAACAAAGTAACTGTCTCATCAGTGGGTTTACATTCATTATCCAACTATGTAAACTAGTAAAGCTACAAAGGAAACACTGAAATTACATCTTTCACACAGATCAACCCTGTGGTTTTAGCTCTGGCTTCCTGAAGTGGTTAACTGAAGGTTATTTAAGCAGTAAGAAAGAAAAGTGAAAGAACAAGTCATTCTCTGGTTTAGAAATACACCACTATCTTAACACCCTGTCATCTCTACCACTATGCAGGCTCCAAATAGATTAGTCAGGATCCTGAAATTGCATTAATGAGCCTGAATGTGCACATACTGATTAAGTAACACATCTGCTTCTACCCACTTAAGAAAAAAAATGATTAAATACTTCCAGAGGGCTTTGGAATTGCCAGCTGCCCACAATGGACTCACCACCACCAAGGAAACCTGACATCCTCACTGTTTCCACCTTGGAATTAAAATTTAAAACAAACTTTCTAAAAAATCATAGACTCCTGGTGGCCAAAATCCATCTAAGTGAGATGTTACCTTATTTCTAACATGGATCACAAGATTTATGCTGCATTTATAACCTTAGCACAATTACAAGAGAAGTACAAATTAACTGCAACAACTTCAGATCCAAAACTACTAGGAAGTAGTTGAAAAGTCTCTCCTTACAGACACTAGGTTAAAATCACCCTCCTTTTCAGTATCCATTGGTATAGAAATCACAAAAGTCAAACATCAAAAATCAGCAGCATCCCAACTTGTCCACATCTGGCACTGTCTTTGCTCTGTTTCATGGTGTGAGGACAGGCAGGAACACAAAAGAGAAGCTGAGGCACAGTTCTCCCTCAGTACAGGTGACTCAAAGTACAAACAGCGCTTAAAGGCAGTCAAGGACAAAAACTAATATAACAGAAGACAAACCTCTTACTCCCACAGACATTAGGATTATCAAAACTATTGAACATACCACTTGCTGTCTCAGAACAGAAAACTTTATCCACTGTAGATTACTGAGCAATCATTTTGGATTTGTTCCACAGCTGATATAAAGCTGTGTGTACGAAGGTCACACAGAAAACCCCTCACATAAAAACTAACAATTGCAGAAAGGGATGTTTGAAATGCACTGTCAGCAAAAGGTCACACAGTTGATTTGCAACTGAGTTCTGAGATTTTTTGGAGCTTACATTACCTTTTCTTCAAAGATTTGCTGAAAATATCAACACTACCATTCACCTTGCTTATTGGTAAGGACAAAACCAATCCCAGTGGTGACGCAGTAGAGAACAGAGTATTCCTGAAGTCTGGGGAGTTGTTCAACTGCCTGGCACTACTCCAAGCCTCTCTCATTAGCCAAAAACAATGTGGGATTTTTTTTAATTTCACTTACAAACATACTGCAGCCTTACAGTTATAAGTGCATCCCTTAAATGTTGGCAATTAATGACCTATCTGGTATTCCCACCTCAGTTTTCACAGCATGATCAAAGATACAAACCTACTCCTTCAGGTGGCAAAGTAAAGACCATAGCTACTTCAAGTGCTGGAAAAGAAGCACTTCTCCTAATTGGAAAATAAGTCTTGTGAAGATACTTAGCTTGAGCACCGATGTCACCTCCTGGAAACCACAATTGCCATTTTGTTACTGCTCAGTACTATGCAGAACACAAACACAGCAGCCCAGCTTCCAAAGTGTTTCCTTTCGCCAAGTGCCTGAGTTGAGCAAAAGCAAATCCAATGTCCTATCTGCTGCACTGCCGAGTGCCCCCTCTTAGGGAGTAGGACTCATTTGCCAATTTAAATAGAAATAAAAACAGTCATATGTATACACAGCAGCACGAACTCTTGTATCAGCATTATTGCCTGCTGCTTTCAACTAATCCCCCAAAGCAAACTGTGGGAGAAGGCCGGCACACTCCCTGAAAACTCTAAAGCCTCACAACACATTTGCTCCACATCAACATCAGCTGATTCACAGCAGGTCTCCTTTTTTTGCCCCGGAGAAAGAAGTTACCCTCACAAGTTAATGGTTTAAGGCTTTCCTCTTGATCTGTAAGTCTTCTGCACTTGCTCAAAAGCATCTGATATTTAATCATGCAGCTTTTGCAGAGAATAGCAGTGAAGCATATAATTTAAAGCCAGAATAAGACATTCCAGGAACTTCAGAGACAACTATCAAACCTAGTTTTTAGTTTACCATGCAAGTACAGTTAATATCAAGCATTTGAATCTTCTTGTTTACCCACACGCTGGAGTCTGACATCTTCCGCATTAGAAAGAAATATCTTTCCATTTGCATATGAGCCACACCAACAGCAAAACGTGCTGCATTTCACCAGCTTCTTCACACTGGAGGTGTACAAACAGTAAGAGTAGATCACAGAATGGTTGGTTTGGAAGGGACCTTCAAGATCATCCAATTTCATCCCCTGCCATGGGCAGGGACACCTCCCCCTATCCCGGGTTGCTCCAAGCCTGGCCTTGGACACTTCCACGGATGGAGCAGCCATAGCTTCTCTGTACACTCTGTGCCAGGGCCTCAGCACCCTCAGTGCTAAGTACCCTCTGAATGTTACCTTTGAGCCAGGTTAACAGCTCAGGGCACAGAGGTGCACGTGCACAATCAGTAGAAAAGGGCACTAAGAGACTTGTCCCCAGCATCCCTGGCTGTCACAGGAAACAATCCTCACCCAAGTCGATGCTTACTGTGTTTGTGCAAGCTCAGAATTTACCTGGATACACTTACTCACCAGCTCTGTGGGCAGATTCCCCACACCTGAATCACCCTGATTTAATCCCTCAGCAAACCAACAAAACCAGCACATTCCCATGCTCTGTTGTGCTCACCCAGAAATATGAAACAAGATGGCTGTTTGGAGAATCAGATTGATCCTGTGAAAATACATCATTTGAGCCACAGCTCCAAGATGCAAACATAACAAAAGCTCAAAGAGGCCAATTGCTATTATGGTTTCTAAATGTAATTGTTTTATTGATGTCTGGGGGTTTCTTCAGCTTTGGTCAGTGATGCCTAAACAGCTGAACTATGCCATCATTCCTCTGATGTATTGAAATAATATAACAAGTACCCAGAGAATCCCTGAATGGTCTGGGTTGGAAAGGACCTTTAAGCCCATCCAATTCCACCCCCTGCCATGAGCAGGGACACCTTCCACTATCCCAGGTTGCTCCAAGCCCTATCTAAGCTGGCCTGGAACAGTTGTAGTCTTGTATTTCCCTAGAGAAAACAATGCTTTTGCAGCACATGCATTTTTCAAGTAATTTGTCTCAGCCTTCAATAGCAGCAGAAGTGTTAAGACACTACTGCTGCCTCAACTGCAAGACTGAGTCTAACTCCTGCTGTAACATTGTTCTCAACATACCCAATGACAGCATTCAAAGTTGGAGAGCTGCAACAGTCAGATGCCTCTAAGGCTCCTGTACTTCAGGAGTTTTAGCTCCACCTTGAATTACTTTATTTTCAGATAACAGTACTTTTAAAAGTGACCAGAAGGCAAAAAAAAAAAAAAAAAAAAAGAGGTTTGTATCTTTCCCATTTTCTCCCACCCACACGCTTGCCAGTGTATCTTTGCACTGCATCTTTGCACTGCTTTCAGCAAGTTATTTCCAAATGGACAATCTCATTTTCCCTAAGATTTAGATTATTTCTCGATAATCACTTAATAATCATCATTTCAAACTTAAAACTAGCATTTACAACATGCTTTTTTAAAATTTACTTCTAACAGAAAAACTAGAGTAAAGATCAAAAAAAGCCCTCGAACACAGCAACTCATACCTACATGATATCTGGTATGGCATTCTTACCAACTAAAGCAATCATTTCCCCTTAAATAAATAATAACTACTTGAGATGCTCAACACCTGCTGCATCAGCATGTTAGTACTAAGTATATCAGTATTTTTATAGACTATTAACAATGTGTACATCATCTTGGCTAAAGTGTTATAAAACCTTTCCATGAAGCATTAAAAATTAGGTTTTTCACCATCTTTCCTTGGTTTTCCATCTTGCTAAAGTTTATAAAAGCATAGTGCTAGTCTCAGCCTGCATGATGAGAAACCGGAACTGACATACTCAGCTGTTACCTACCCTTGCAGATCACCACACTGTGGAACCTCAAGATATTTTCAGTAACCTAAAGACCACTGAAGGCAATTCATATTTTCTCTCCCTGTTTCTAAGCACACAACATACTTGGTATAAGGGATGTTTAATGTTGATCAAGCAGTGGTGCTGTGAGCTACAGAATATGGGAAGGCAGATTTTACTATGGTAAAGTCTGTGTAGTAGACTAATAATATTAATTACACTGTCATTAAACTAACATAACAGTCTAAGTTACTCTAAAACTGACTGGCTACTTATCATGAATTTCCTACAAAAAATACAGAACAAATGCTTTTGAACTGTTGACTCTGCAACTCTGAGACATGCAAAAGCCTGAAAGCAGCCCACTTATTTTAGCACCTTTATCCACTGAGGAAAAACTAATGAAGCACTATCACCCAGAACTGTTTTATCCAGTATCACATGTAACTTAGATTCTAACACAAGGCAAGAAATCTCTGTGCAAAAAAAGTAAGGACAAATAAATTTTAGGACCCAGTTTAGCACTTGCTCTCTTCCTATGAGATAGCACTCATGTACTTGAATATAAACAACTGCTGCTGAAAGGGGAGTTTGAATTTCAGATTATTTGAACAGTCTTTGGTCCAGCAAGTATGCCTAGACTATGAACTCCAAATGTAAGAGGAACTCCAAATGTAAAAAGGAAGGGGGTTTACATTGCCAATAAAATCCGAAGTGCTGGAAAGACAGTGCCACTCTACATAGGAAAGAGAACTCTAGGAATCAGTAATAGGAACTCCACTGAAAGTCCCAAATTGCTTAAAATTCCAAGCATGTTCTTCTCCAGAGCTGTCAAGCCTCTCTTGAGCAGGAGAGTATTAAATAAGCAGTTCAAGGAGCACATGTAGGTTGAAGTTTATGTTTAAAGCAGCCTGAACTAACAAGTCTACACTCTTCTCTTCACAGGGTACAGTTCTGCTTGCAGTGGAAGGAACTCTTCCAGGAAGTTACTTGGTATTTTCTCACAGCAGCCACATGCCAACCACACCACAATTCCTGTCAGTGAACCTCAGCTACCCTGAGGTTAAAAGATTTTGTGATTTGGGGAGTATCAGTACAATACTAAACTCTTTGCAGCAAAATTGGAAGGCAACCACCACAACCCAAATGTCTGTTTTTCCTCCATGCAACACATGGCACTACCACACGGATTTAAAAGCTGCTACCAGTGAGAAAGAGTTAGCTAAAGGAGGTTTACCAAAAATACAGCCTGGTGGAGTTGTAATCTAAAGGGGTGAGGAGTTGTTGTTTTACCCCTAACTCTGCAACTATTCAATTTTTAAGTATTTAAAAGCTAGTTGAAGAGCCCTCAGAAGACATACAATACACTCATTATCTAGATAAATCGTTCCCATCTATCAGAGCTACTGCTCTCATGACTCAGTGTCCAATAAAAGTTAGACAGCAAATTATCTGTGAAGGTTTTACTCATCCTCTCAGCTCTTGAAACATGTTTTTAGACTGCTATTTTGGTTTTCAAGTCTTTGTGATTGACAAATGAGCTGAGCCACAGTTAGGTAACAGAAATCATTAATACATGAAAAGACTAACACGAGTCACATGCTAAGGAGATAACTACATCCAGGGCTTCACATCCTCCTCCCACTTCCACACAAGCTTGGCACATCACTAGAGCCCAAGCATCTTATTCACAAACACATTTATACCACGTAAACATGTATTAATTACCACTTGAAAAAATGCTCTGCTGAAGGCATCGTCCATGCCGCAGAAATCCAAACACCAGCAGCACAGAGAAAGGGACGGTGCTTGTGCTAGTCTTCCCACCAGATATATTAATAAGTTTTAAACTCCTCAGGAGAGGAAAGAAAAGGCAAAGCACCCTCAGGAGGGGACAACCCCACACCATAATCTCAGTAGCGACTAATAAAACAGAGAATATCCACAAATCTCTACCACACACTTGGTCAGATGTAGACACTGAGTTGGGGACTGCTCTGTAGTAAGTGACAGGCACTGCCAGCCTCCCTGCCGTGCCACACAACACACTAAACCCAAAATGTTCACTGCAAGAACCACGATGTCTGTCTATTCAAGCTCCACTGCTCAAGAGGCACACAAATAAATCTTTCAGGCAACAATCTCAGTAGCAGCTTTTCCATCGGGACTTTTTAATTACTTATCATTTAAAGAGCAGCTAGGCCACCAACACAAGCCGGTTTTAGGCAGCTCTATCTCAGCTGCTGTACATCACACTCTGCTACCTTGAATCCCTTCCAAAACAGCGACAGGATACTCCAGTTGGAAAAGCACACGACGTGAAGCTCAGCAAGTTATCATGCAAAATAAGTCATAAATTTCTCCACAAAATACATATTCCTAGCCAATACCGTTTGCTCTTTTTAACTCCACCAACAGTTAAGAAAAAATATCTGCAGACTTCCCTACGCTGGTGATTTCTTTCCTTATTTTGTGCATCCTAAGCAGTTCAAGCCTCTGTAGTGCTCCTGCGGGGATAGATGCACATAAATCTAGGCTTAGAGGGCTGTTATCTCCATCTTGCCTCCCGACCTGTTTTTACACCACTGCACAGACCGATACCGCTCCACAACCCAGCTGCACGTCTTGTTTACTCACTTCACACCACCAAACCACAGCCTCACACTGTCTCCATCACATACTGCAGGGAGCGCCGAAGAAAATTTCATTTTCCCGAACCCTTCTGCAGGCAAAACGAGCATCACCCTTCCCACCGTACCCCAGCCCGAAGGAGCCCGCTGCTCTCCCGCACAGCAGCAGAACTGCAGAGTAGCAGAACAACTTCCAAACCCCACAAATCCCAACAGAGGGGCCACCCGGGGTATTCAGCGCCGAGGAAATGATGGGGACCAAGCCGGAGCACCTCCGGCTCCCTGAAAACGCCAGCCACGAGGGGTGGAGGAAGGGCAGGCAGCCCAGAGCGGGGAGGCGGCTGCTCCCACGGACCCGCGGGCCATGGGCTGGGGGGCACGGGGGTGCAGTGCAAGAGGCTGGGGGAGATGGAG
>VXBC01009465.1:0-81403 GCA_013399945.1 Ploceus nigricollis | reverse complement strand
CCCGCTTGCCCCGCTTCACGCTGGCGCAGGCCACGCCCCTCCAGGTGACGTCACCGCGCAGGCTCCGCACTGCCCCGCCCCCGGGCACGCTGGGAAATGTAGTCCCGGAGGGAGGCGCTGAGGGAGGGTCGGGGTCGCGCCGCTCCGCGTCCCCTCAGGGACACCGGACCCGCCCCGTTCCCGCCCCTCGCCCCCGCCCCGTTCCGGGGACTCCGGTCCCGCCCACACGAACAAACGCCTGGCAGCGCTCACCCCGCAGGGAAGGATGGAGCCCCTCGCCGTGAGTCCGGCCCCCGCGGCCGCTGGAGCCCTGAAAGTGATGAAAGTAGGAGATTTGTGCCCAAAGGGCGCCATTCACACCTGGAATGGCAGCCCCATCCCTGGAAGGTTGGACGGGGTTTGGAGCAACCTGGGATAGTGGAAGGTGTCCCTGCTCATGGCAGGGCATGGGATGAGATGGGCCTTAAGGTTCCTTCCTACTGAAACCATCCTATAATTCTACGACTTGTCAGAAATACTTGTCTCATGGAGTAATGAAGCACTGTTGGCATTGCATAAACAGAGTTATTTGCAAAATCGGTTGCAAGCCAGCTGTGCACTGTCAGCCACTGACCTCAATTAATCCATTTTTACAATCTATATTCTATGGATTTAAGCTCCAAAGCTGTGAAACGTGGAGCAAACTTTGATATAGGGAACAGCATAAGGACAACTTGGTATAGGATAGCCTCAGGAAAACTGTACCCATCCATTCTACTGACATATACCAGAGGAAGGAAGAGAGTAATTTCAGTAATTTGCCCCCCAAAATGTCTTTATTCAGGTACAGAGCTCTGGCCTGGGGGTGGAATGAGATGAGCTCTAAGCCCCTTCCAACCCAAAGCACTCTCGTTGTGATGGCTTAGACCAAAAAGAAAGAACTATAGAGGTGACAAATCAAGCTGTGATATGAGATTGAGTTTTTGGGTGCTGCTGGGACTGGAGCTTCCTCAGCAGTGGTTGATGTCTGCTGCAAGAGCTGTCTTCTGCTCATTTGAGTAGTTCAGGGACATACTGCCATAGATGCCCTTCATGGATGTCTTCTTCCCTCCTCCCTTCTCAGCAGAAATTGGTATCGTTTTTATCAGCCTTCTCGTTTTTATTTTCTAATCCTAGGAGCAAATTTTTGACTGGATAAAGAAATAAATTTAAAAGGCAGGAAGAATATAGTCCCCTTTCCACTAGCGAGTGCCACTCAGGGCATTAATGATGCTGATAAAAATTTGTGGATTTTTGCTTTCATTTACCTTAAGCTGTTTGAACAAGCTAAATGTACATAGAAATCTGGATGAAAGCTAGAATTCTCCCCTTTTCCTCCCTCTATCCTGATCTGGAGCAGAGGCACTACCTCACATTACTTGTGTCTCAGAAAATGCCAAAACAAGCAGCACAGCCAAGAGTCAGGCAACAGCCTCTGCTATATGTGGGGCTGATTGTTTCCACTGCTGCCATATGCTTTGTGTTCTTCCAGCTCTAAAATCCATGGAAAACAACTCCCAGAGTAGTCTCAGCTGTAAATGAATGCAACTACTGCACACAAATAACTGAAGCATTAAAACCCTGTGTTAATATAAAGCCTTTTTGTAATATTTTCATCTGTAGTCCTCCCATGAAGCCTTTGCTACCCTGATTTTTTTACTACATAAAAGCTTTTGTGTAAGCTTTGTAAAATCACAGCAAAATACAAGCTACTGTTGCAGCTTACATAGATTCCTTGTGGAAGAAGGCCTTAACAATAAGTATTTTGCTTTTGCTTGCAGCTGAGGTTGGCCTGAAATGCTGCTAGTGGTGCATAGAGAGATGCTGGGTCCCTCTCTTTGCTCTCAAACTCTGCTCTGGAGGGTCTGGCATCCAAAGTGTTCCACCAGCCTTTAATGTGAACTGGCAGAGTGAACGGGGCAGCTCTGCTGTGAGCAGTAAGGAATTCAGATTTGTTTTCCTTTGGTCTGGGAGCAGGGGTGGCGTGGGCACTTCACGGCTTTTTGGGGTCTGGTCTTGTCAGAGGCAAGATGAACGTGCTCATCTGGGCAGGTCATGAAACTCAGACAATTTTACAAGTATGGAGGGGCTGGTGGGCTGTAAGTGAAGCAGACAGAGTGGTCCCAGTGTGGGTTACCCTTCTGGCACTGCTTTTCCTTTCTGAGGGTGAAAGCTTGCCAGGGGTGCAGCTTCCCACCGCTCTCCCACGCAGCTGGTTCTGTGCTTAGGTTTCTAACAAAGTTCCATCTGTGCTGGCTTCCTCCTCCTCCCCATCTGGCAAATCCACTCACTGCCCTGCCTACAGAAAGCCAGCCTGGATGGTTTCCTTCTGCTCTTGGTGCCTTATTCCTGGAGGTATCAGGAACTGGAAAGCAGCACTGAATCACCATCTCAAGCAGTTCTATCTCCCATCACATGACAGGGCTTATCCACTTCCTGCTGTTCCCAGTCTGTCCACCAAACCCTACAGAGAGTGTAGGAAAGAATTTTGGGGAGTCACAATTGATGCACTTGGACTCAAGGCACAGGGACAATGATATTGTGCTTTTGGAAATGAGGCTGACACGTCCACCTCAATGGAAATATGACTGCACAAAAGTTCCACAGAGATGTTGCAGACAGGGCTCATGAGCCATTAAGGTGATGCTTAAGCACAGATCTTGGAAATTGAGAACTCTCATGGAATTTCATTTAAACCTTGCCTGCACCTTCCCCTAACGCTTTGTTGGGATGTGGAGGAGCTTTCCTGCTCCTGCTGAAATGGGAATTAGGCAGCACTAGCTTTTAGTTACTAATCCAGTAGCTGAAATGTTGATTGGAGGGAAGAAAATGTCTAAAAGGTATTCAAGCATCCTATCCTGATCTGTGCCTGAATTTAACATAAATTAAACATCACAGACAGCTTGACACAGGGACTCAATTGTAGAGGAAAGGATTAACTGAAAAAACTGAGAGCATAAGGACTCCTGCACCATCCAGGAGAAGTTACAAGGGAAATCTTAGCTGGTGGTTGTAAGCAACATTTCGCTTGACTGGGACTCTTTCTGTGTCTGTCCACAATCTTAAAGCCTGGCTGTTCCTGGGATTGCTGTTGGTGTGAGCAGTGCTTTGTTTCATAGGCAGGGACTGTCTGGAAAAACACAGGAGACAGAGTGTTAGAGATGCATCTTTGTGCCTACTAATACTGATATTGCTATAGAGATTGAAATCAAACCCTTATGAAAAACAGATATGGAAACATCAAGTTTTCCTGAATGATCTTCACCATGCTTTTCAGTGAATGTAAAAGCTTTAATAGGTTAAGCTTCCTCTCCTAACAAATTGGGATGAAATTCTGTTATTTTACTGGGTAAATATTTGGGTCAGTCAGTTACTATTACAGAGTGATTAGATTGCTCAAGAGGCTTTGAAACAAATGTAACTAATGAATTAACCTCATTCAGGGAGTGTGAAATCTGTTCCAGGAGAAATGCCAACTAGTTCAAACAATACTAATTATGGAGTAGCAACAACAAGCGGCTGTCAGAGCTGTAGCTCATTCCCCAGTGCTCCTGTCAGAGCTGGGAAAATGCTGGTGTGTACCCAACCTGCCTGAAAAAAGGTGACATGGCAAAAGCAACCTGCATTTCTGGAGGTGGGAGCACAGATAAATCCCTGCTGCAAGATCAAATTATCCTGCTTAAAGGGTCTTCTAATCAGAAGTGAGCCACATACCAGCACGGAGCTGCAGAACAGGGAGCTAGCAATAACTGTGTGTGTTCACCATATGGGGAAAGGAATCTGAGAGTCACTTCTCAATTTTAGCCCCAGGGACTTGGATTTCCACTAACCTGAAACTTTCTGAAATGTTAAAATGAACCATCTTTTAAACTGCCCAGGTTTTGGCTCCTTGTTGATTGAAGTTTCACTGTAAAACCATTTACAACATTTGCAGATTTGCAGAACTACTATCTTGGTTAAACCAAAGTCATTGCTCAGATCTGGAGTTGTACTGTGCCTTTGATCAGGCTGAGGATGGTCTGTGCTCTAGCTTTAAGGTGTTTTCAGTGAAAATAAATGGCTTCTTCACACAAGGCAGGTTTTAGGTCCTAAGTTTTACCCAAGCTACCCAAAGCTTAGACAGCTTCATTGCAGCAAAGACTCAACTCACATACAATAAAAAAAATTGTTCAATTGGTACCCCTGAGTCCGGGCTCAGCTAACATCCTGAATTTTATAGCAGAGCAAATCCAGTGACAGCTTCATATGCCAGCTCCAAGATACTCAGCACTTTATTGAGCTCTTATCATGGCTAAATATGATTACACTGAAAGTGTCTCTAAGCTTGTTGCTGTTGTCACTTCCTTGACAGAGAATCAATATTTGATTTGCCACATAATTCCACGTTAAGCTCAGGTCTCACTTCAGCTGTGGCATGCTGACAGGGCTTGAAAAGTTATGGAATATTGTAGGCTCAATTGTCACCTTGGAAGTTTCAGACACAGGCTATTGATTTAATGCAGGAAAACCACAGGTGAGGTCACTCTAGATTAGTTCAAGCTCATCTTTTAGAACAATTGCCTTCATGTTTAATAACATGTTCTGTGCATAATGCTGTGACATCCAGTGGTAAGGAGTGAAGAATCAGGATAAGAAATTGATACAGTAAAGCCAAAGCAAGTAGGTCTGGCAAAACCCTTGCTGGTGAAGGTCCCACGTGACTTATTTTAAGAGTATGACATTGGCCAACTGGCTAACCCAGCACTCCCTGAAATGCAGATTTTTGGTGACAGATTGCACAGTTTAAATAGCAACTTGAAATCATTCCTCTGGTAAGAAAACAAAACATTTTCTTAGGTGTTAAGAGGAGTGTGAGCCGTTACTGATCAGTGAAGGGATGCAAAAGAGCAGGAAAACAAAGCTGAGGATGGTAGTCAGGGCTGGTCATGGTACTTCCCTACATTTCGGGTGAGAAATCCAGTTCTTTTTGCCCTTGAGACTTGTGCACGTGAGTGCAGACATCACAAAAACAGCCAGCAGTAGACTGTATCTTCTTAGAATCCCAGAATCATTTCAGTTGGAAAAGATCTCCAAGATCATAAAGTCCAACCTTTGACTGTCACAAGCCCAGAGCACTGATTGCCTTGTCCAGGCATTCCTTGGACACCTCCAGGATGGGGACTCCACACCACCCTGGGCAGCCCCTTCCAAGGCCTGAGCACCCTTTCCATGGAGAAATTCCAACCTGAGCCTCCCCTGGCCCAGCCTGAGGCCGTTCCCTCTCCTCCTGTCCCTGTTCCCTGGAGCAGAGCCCGACCCCCCTGGCTGTCCCCTCCTGTCAGGAGTTGTGCAGAGCCACAAGGTCCCCCCTGAGCCTCCTTTTCTCCAGGCTGAGCCCCTTTCCAGCTCCCTCAGCCCCTCCTGGGGCTCCACACCCTTCCCTGGACATTCTCCAGCCCCTCAGTGTCCCTCTGGCTGTGAGTGCCCAGAACTGGCCACAGCCCTGAAGGTGCCTCAGCAGTGCCAGCCCATGGGACGGGCGCTGCCCTGGTCCTGCTGGCCATGGAGAAGAGAATAACAGGAACTCTGCTACAGCTGTGCAACAGGCAGCCTGTCCAAGAAGAAGAGTGCTGTCACCAACACCACGTTCTGTGGGCAGATGTGGTGGCTGTGTAGAATTGTTCACTGCAGTGCCTATCAGAATGGTTATGGGCTCCCTGCAGCAACACTTGGAGTACAGCCCTGCTGCCTGTTACACACAGGTCTGAGTTTTCTACTGAATGTGTTTATTTGGGTGTGTATTTGACATCAGCATCACCTGAATTTGTCTTTCCTTGGAACTTTTAACTTCAAAATCAGTGAGATTTAGCTGGTGTAGGAAGCCCAGCCTTTCAGCTTTCCCATGTAAGGAATTCCCCCCAGGGATGGCTTGCAGCCCAGCCAGCCCCTCGCCCCAGGGACAGTATTCCTGAGCACTGTGGTGTCAGAAGGGGGTCTCCAAAGGGCTGGCATCTAGGACACGGTCACCATAGAAACTGGGGGGATTTGCTGTGTCTGTGTCAGTTCTTTGAGCTGCTTAACAGCTCGCTGGTAACAACTCACAGCTCAAGGAGCATGGCAGAGATAGGGCTGTGCTGCAGCGCGGGCTGTGCACAGATCCAGGCAAGAATTCCCTGGAAAGGCTCTCCTACTCATGCCTTGTATGCATCACCTTGTATGCCCCCTTCCTGTAGCTGCAGCTTCCTCATAAAAATGTAATAAAACCCCATGGGCTCTTTGTCTAGAGACAAGGAAGGGCTCCTGGCACATTTCCACCATCCCATTTTGCTTATGGTGTGACCAGGTTTGTCTGACCTAGTTCTGTTCATAAACTGGGCTTAATGGTGGAGTCCTGGAAACCTTCCCAGCTGCTAAAGCCTGGCTATTCCCTCTGCAGTAATTAATTGCAGTTCAAAAGCCCTGCACCAGCCATGTATCATAACATTAACATAAAAAAACATGTTCTCTGGGATTCTAAGCTTTGAACAATCTTCTTATGGTGCCCAGACTTATATTCCATAGCACGAGAGCACCATGGGACCCTGCTCATCAATTGCTTGCTTCTAAGTACAGACTGAACTGGAAAATCCCTTTCCTGTGTACCCATTGCAGACCCGCTATCACAGCATAAAATGAAGCTTGGAATTGTTTTTATTAAACTGGGTGTGATTTTTCATTCCAGTCTAACTTTCCATCCACTTGCAAAAAACTAAAATCATTTGAGAACAAGTATAATGAGTTGCAACTCGATGCCCAATAATAATTTTAACACCATGAGGCTCCTGGAGAGTGTTCAGCAATTATTAGAGGCAGGGAGAATTTTTAGCGCTAGCTGCCTGACAAAGAGACAACTTTTGGTTGAACTAAGGTACCTAAATAACACATCTTCAGCAGAGAGAGCAGGAGACAGACTGCTGTAAAACCTAATTATGTCATTGCTTTATTTAAAAAAAAAAAAAAGAGGTTTGAGCAAATATTCATATGCTTAGCTACTGACTGTGTGAATTGTAGAGGGATCTCGTTTTGGCATTGCAGTTCCTGTGATGGTTCCTTTGGGATTTCCTGGCCCTGAACTGTGTCAGCTGCACTTGCTTCCACCTCGCTGGGAAATGTGGAGCTAAGGGCAGGAGCTGGCCCAGACCTCAGCCTGGGAGCTGCTGGGTACCTGCCCTGGCCAGTGGGGAAGGGTTTTCTGAAATGCTGCAGTTTGGGGAGGGTAGGCTGCCCCTACTCAAGGTGCTCAACCTGAGGTATACATTTGATATCACTGCAGACCAATTCAATCCACATAATTTCCAGCAAAGGCCAGAAATCCTTTGTGTAAAGAGCTCTTCCTCACAAGGATGCAAGTGACTGGGAGTTACAGTGAATCCTCCCCTGCATAATTTATATCCCCCTCTTCAATACTCACCACATAATTTCTCTTTACATGCAGTTCTAGCCCCTCAGCAGCATTCTTGAGGCTCATTAGCTCATGTGCAACCATTGAAGCAAGCTGGAGGATGAGATTTTAAAGCCTTCTGTTACCAAAGATTAATACAGATTTTCTTTTTTTTTTCTCCAAAATAATCAGCTGCACACCGGTGCCAAGACTCAGATGTATGGGCTCAGATGTATTTTGTCTGATGGAAGAACATTTCCTCTGCTTTGTAGAGGCTGCTTACATCCCTTCTGCTGCCCTTGAGTTATTTGTTACAGCTTTCCTGACACCTGGAGCGGGACAATCTGAAGGTGGACAGTGTTAAAAAGAAAGGTCAAGCGTGGTTCAGTAGCTTTCAAAAGAGGCCTCGGGTATTTCAAGCACAACACTTCATTTAAAGTCAAAAGGCTGAGTTGCAACACTCTTCAAAGAAAGAGAAGTTCTTACTTTTAGGACAGCTCCAGTGTCCCTGAAAGTGTTCCTGAGGCAGCTGAAGCACCTCGGATCTGCAGTGCGGAATGCTTTGCTTTCAAAGCCTGCGAAGCTGAAACGCCTCAAAGCTTAGCCTCAGCTTTGTCTACAGTTTCAGTTTGTGTCACCACTTTGAAATGCAAGATAAAATGTAGACTTAGGTCTCCTTGAACTCAAGCGACTTGAGGAAAGTATAGGCATGATGGAGCTGCATTTTGCAGGCAGGGAACTGGGATGGAGGCATGTCCCTGCCCTTTGGCCTCAGTTCAATACAGAATGCAAAAGCCTGCTATTGACCCAGGTCTCAAGGGTCAAAAACCAGGGGAGTTTGGCACTAGTTGTCCCAAGAGTAGGCTGGATGGAGTAAGATGAAAGTATGGCATGGATTCTTACTCGCTCCTGTTCAATCACCCAAGCTGTCACAAGTTTGACTGCCTCCTTATCCTTGGGCCCTCAGCTGAATTTTGATGACCTGTGTGGGAAGTGTTTAAAGCTACCACTGCAGACTCCTCACTGCTCCAGACAAGGCTGGAGAGTCTTGGTTGCACCAGAAACGTTTAAAGTCAAATCAACCATCGTAAAATTTAATAAAGCCGCTGGAAAAAATTCTGCTGCAGTCTCCAGTAGCAGCACTGCAGGTGTACTGTCTTGAGAACTATAAATGCTTATTTGTGTTTTATCTCTTCACTACTTGATTTTAAAAAAGTGTAGCAGACTCTTAAATATTCCCTGGAGAATCTTGGGAGTCCTGTAGTGTTAAGATATATGGAACCTGGGGT
This sequence comes from Ploceus nigricollis, assembly GCA_013399945.1. NCBI lineage: Eukaryota > Metazoa > Chordata > Aves > Passeriformes > Ploceidae > Ploceus > Ploceus nigricollis. Next base: position 72,697 of record VXBC01009465.1, on the reverse strand, counting down.
AGAGTACTCTGAAAGCTGAGATAAACTATTGCAGCAGTGGTTCTGTGTCTCAGCCTGGAAAACAGGATAGGAATATCATTCCTTGTGCAGCTGACAAACACATGTGCACATCTGCTGGAATTATGCATGCCAAACAGACCTGGAATTGCTGTTGCCTTGCAGAACATGAAATCTGGATGGCGAATAGTTACCTAACATGAAATACTTGGCAGAAGACTCAAAAGCTAATTTCATCTTTATGCTTTGTTCTTTAAGGGAAACAGGTTTAATTGGAAGCTAATACTTTTGTTAGAAGTATCATGCTCTAGAGGATATAAATATTACTGGGTTTTAGGAATAGTATAAATCCTGTGGGTGCAGGCTGTGGTCAGTCGGAAATAACAGAGTTAAGATCTCAAGCAAAAGGGCTTCAGGATGCCAGTTCTCAATGCCAAGCTAAATTGCACATATCAAGTGCTTTCCTTCATGGCTCTCACATCCAAATAAACTTGTGAGTTCAGTTAAGAATGTACTCCAAGGATGTACCAGTCCTGCCTGTAAACTTGGTTATCTGATGCCATTCTGAATAACTTACATGGATGGAAAAAATTCATTTCATGGCCCCAGACCCCACCTTCCGGGGACAGGAGTCAAAGTTCTACCGGGGCTGGGTGCACCTAAGGATCAGTGGCCTCAGTAGGTTACAGCTGCATTGAGTTCTGCATTCTGGGAGTAAACTGGCTGTTCCAAGCAGAGGGAAGGATCCAATATTTTCTCTAGGATAGTGGTTGGACTCCCTTGAATGTTACAGTTCTCACGGCAGCCTGTTCTTTTTTAGGTTCTTCTGAAGCACAAGGCATCATGTGGTAACTCTGCATCTTAAATTTTGTGAAAACAATGCCAAGAGGAAGTGAGCCTCTAAGTGAAAATGGGGAAACCACTGGGAAGGACTGAGTAAGTGAAGTAATTCCATACCCAAAACAGCATTACAGCATTGCAAAGAAATACAGGGAAGTGAAGAGTCATTTCCCAAAAAAAATTCCCTCTGAAACAGTCAATTAATTTGCTATGGAAAGTGTGAGTATTCTTAGAGTGACTTGGAGCTTCCCTTATTGCAGTAACCCGAACTAACATGTAGTAAAGTTGTTGGTTCCTCTAAACAATCTGTCTAGAAACCTTTCAGAGGGATTTCAGATATTTCTGGGAAGTGTTCAGAGTAAAACAGGCATGAAAGCTATTCCATAAATCGGTCAGTTTGGGGCTTGTAGGGACAAACCATGGCACACATGAACTTGCAGCATTGCAATGGTTATGATCCTACAGTGCCCACCTCATGGATCACCTGGCACACAAATGCCCTGGGAAAGGAGTCTGGCCTGTTGTGGCCACTGGCACAGAGCACTGGGCAAACATTTGCTGTGGGAAGAGGAGCTGCCTTCTTCTGCTGGGCAGCTGGGTAACAACAGGGTTCCTCCTGTGTAAAAAGGGCAAACTGCAAAGTGTTCCAAAATATAAGGAGGGCCAAATTTGAAATGTCTATCAGGATAGAAGTGCATCTGTCTTGTTGCTGAACTGTGCTGAACCTGCTAAAAGTGCTCCGAGCTTCCCTCAGCTGCCCCAAAGTACCTGTGTAACAGTGACAGAAACAGGGCATTGCTACAAAAAAATCATCCCAGCAATGGCCAAAGTGTGCTCTGCAAGAAATTTAACACAAAAAACCGTGACAAAGAGGTACCAGGAGGGGAATAGTTCACTATGCACGTGGTTGAACAGAACTTTTTGCCCCAAAGAGCTTAACTCCCAAGAAGAGGTCATTTGGCATTTGAGGTTAATAGTTATTGTGAGAGGTTGTGACTGATGCTGGCATAAAGTAATGGTGCACTTTTAGTCCTGTTTCTATCCATGATGCAATAAGATGTAACAAAATGATGAGTTTGTCACAGATCTCAGGTTTTATTAATCATCTGAACAATTGTTATAACTTGGCATCATAGACATGATGGAAGAGCAGCTTTTGTGTCCTGCCAGCCTCTTCCCATCATTCTAACCTGCTGTTTGAAGTAAGAAGACTGGAATTCTTAGTGGCAGTGGATATGACCAGTCCCAGTGTCTGTCAGCAGGCTGCCTTCTGAAGAGTCCTGGGGGTGATACTCACCATGTCTCTGCTCAGAATAAACCATAAAAATGTGTTAAAAGTTGACTGGATCAGGTCTAACCAAGCTAATGATGAACTCTTACAAGCAAATCGTTTTCTCTGTGAATTAGACTTTAGACTTCAATTCTCTCAGATGAAAGAAAGAAAACATCCCAGTATTTCATGAGCTCTTGCTCTGGGACAAATAGTTTCTCATCTCATGCAAACTGCTTGCAGGTTGTACAATATCCTTGCAAAGACAAAAAAGGGAAATAAAATAACTGGAGAAGCTATTTGAGAGTTTCACATTCTTAGGTGGTTTTTTTACAGGTAGATTTTCTTGCAAGAAAGTCTGTCGGGAGGACACAATTTCAAGCCTGAAAGCAATCAATCTGGAGACTGCTGAAACTTTGCCAGAGAAGGTTTTCTGTAAACACACCTAAACTTAGTCAGTGAAAGTTCTTGTTGGTTTTAACCACGTGTCACATTTCATCTGCTTAGCACTGGCAGCCTCACTGCTGCAGCCCAGTTGCACATATTCTGCAAAGCAACTGAAGAAACCCCATTTTTTTGGTCAGAAATGACAAGGTGCATTTGGTTGATGTGGGCACAAGGCTGAGGAAATACGAACCTACACTATTCATGATCAATCTGTCAGTGTGGTCACCTCCTGTGTTTACCTGCTCTGAATTTTCATGCCTAATGAGCTCTCTTCAGACAATTTAGCATTCTGAAATGAGCTGTTGGGTAGTTGTGCAGAAACATGAGTTCTGTGATGACCAAACACAAAAAGGGAATTGAATAGAATATTATGCTACTTTTCATAAGTCAATAGTCCATGTGCATTTGAATATTGCACATCTGTCTAATGGCAGGAGTGGGAAGAGCTCAGAAGGAAAAGCAAAGCTGGAGACCTGCTTCTATTTTTGTTGTTGTTTCGAGCAGAGATTTCTTAGGTAAGTTACTAAATACCAAAAACTGTACCTAAGCTGAAGCTGGTTGTGCCTGGGGGAGACATGGTGTGAGTCTTTCCATGTCCTTAGCTAGACAAGCTTAGCTTCTTTTGGTCATACCAAACTGGGCTGTCAGACTGAACTCACCTTTTCTGTGATCTGGCCGGGTGGTTCATGCTGCATGAAATCCTGCTGGGCACTTCTAAGGGGTTATAGCACAATGACAGTTTCTCAATCACAGTGTTAAGCTGGGTGCTGATTAACTTGGGTTGGTCAAGGGAACAGACAGCCATGCCAGTTTAAAACCTCCCAACATGCAGCTTGCCATCTCACTAATTAGGAGGATGTATTAATTTGCTGGAAACAGAATTCTAACCACATCCAGAGAGAAAAGCATGCACTGTAGAAAAAGTATACACTTAGACTCCAGCACTCTGCTAAACTAATTCTGTCTGATGAAGCATACAGTGACATTTGACTGACCTTGTCAGCTGGAGGGGTGAATGGATAAAAGAAATGAGCTTTCAGTCTCTGGCTGAACATATTTAATATGCTGGGTAGGAGGTCAGTATGACTCATCCTTTCCGTTTGCTGGATGGCCTGGGATTTGCAGAGAAAAATCCGTGCTTCTGTCGAATTCTTCCAGAGATGTTAATGCTTCGTGGTACTTGAATCCTCCACAGGTGCCCTTTCCAAACTGGTACCAGGTCCTGTAAAGCTGCCACCCCTTTACCAGGGCTCTCTAGGTGTGATTCAGTGCCAGTATTTGAGCCAGGATTCCCCCATGCCAAAAGGCCAGGACCTGACTGCATTCCTTAACATGCCGTGGGCCACTGCAGCTTCAGAAGGCACCAGCCTGGATCCTGCCATCCAGATCATGGAGCTGCTTCTGGAAGGATCTCCCCTAGTTTGCTCCTGATCTAAGTAATACTGCCCTGAAGATGGAAAATGCCACGTGGCTTTTGTGCTGAACCAAAATGTCATTTACCGAGACCACCTGGCTTGAAGAAGGCAGCGGGCTCAGCAGGGGTCTGGTGCTGCCCAGGTAACAGCAAACTCTGAGAACAAGCAGCACTTAGCTCTTCCTGCCTCACTGAGAGGTGCCTCAGCTTCATAACCTGCTTCTAAAAACAGGTCCCTGAGGAAGCAGTGCACTGAACATGAAGATCTCCACAGGAGTTAATTAGGTGCTGTCCTTTGAGAAATGCACTTTTCTTCTCAAGACTTTTAGAACTGGGCCTCTGGTTCCTAATTATCTTGTTCTTTTGACTGGGACAGCTAAATAATTATGATCCAGGCTGGGTGAATGAATGTTGATGTTCTTAAAGGCAATCAGCCACCCATTGCTCTGACAAAAAGTGTGATAATGTAATAACCAAGCCTTGCAAGAGAGAAATGGGAATATAAAATGTAAAATGTTTGCACAAGTTTGCCTGGGAATTAATCGAGTCAGCTCTACCTTGGAAGAGGATATAAGTCCTCCATGTTCCAGCTGAAGCTGTAAGTGATTTCTAAATGAGCATGACATCAAGTGAGCAGAAACCTAATCAGTAATTGATAGATACAGTTGCATGTCCCTGTCACCACTGTCTCAAATACGCAGCCTGGATTGAGCCTCTGAGCCCTCAGTGCAGCCTCGCAGCAGCCTTAACTGCACTCCAGTGCTGTTAGAGGCCTCATTATGCTCACAGCTATGAAAGCTGAACCCCCAAAGTGAGAAAGAGGGCAGTAATAAAGTACAATTTATCCAGCACCTCGGCCATTATCAGCTTGCATAGAACTGCTAAATGCAAAAGAAGGAGACAGAGGATTTACCGTATGCGAAGGGATAATCTTTGCCTTTTTTTCTTTTTGTCCCAGCTGTCTAGACAGCTAGACAAATGCCAGGTTCATTTCTCAAGACCCTGACTGCAAGATATTTTAACATTTCATCCTTTATCTTGAGTGCAATCTGCCCAGATTGTCTGGTAGTTATTGATCGTATAGTCAACAGACCTGGAGGTTTTCCAATCCCTTGAAAAAGGTAAAAAGTACCCCTGACCATGATGATAGTGAGTTTGGCGTGCTTCTAAGTTGATGAATGAAATATAAAGGTGGCTGAGGTTGTGAAAATAGTATTGGAGCAATGAAACACTTGAGCAGATTAGTGTGAATGCCAGCTGTAAGCCCAGATCTCCTTGTACTGATAGACGAGCTCTCGGACTCGGAAGCAAAACAGAAGGAGAGTTCAGAAAAATTGTAAGATTCAGCTTTACTCAGTGCTCATCCTACACTGGAAATGAGAGTATGGAGAAATGGGAATACCCTCATAGCTGTGCAGTTCTCTGTCTCACCCTTCTCCCCCCCCCAGTTCTGCTGTCAATGTCAATCTTCACCAATCTGGTGCATGAAGAAGTGTTTTTTAGGTGTGAGAGCAAACACCAGACTTCCCCAATATGTTTCTCTGTGCCGTGTGTCTGTTGCAGTCTTGCTTAGGGCTTAGTTTCTGCTTCTGACAGACTCCACCAAGCCCTGACTGGAGTCGTAGTATTTGAAATTCAAAAGGTGGCTGCTGGGGAGAGCCTTTCCAGGACAGAAACCCAGTGTAATTCACACTGTTCTGCTTGAAAAGAGTTGTGTTTGGATTGAGCACCAGCATTTGGCACAATATGATGGAGCAGGAGGCAGTAGCACTGCAGACATATGATGGATAACAAGCTTGTGGCTCAGAGCAGTTGCTCACATCAGACCTATGGAAATTCATAGTGTGTGATTTAACACTTGCTATGAAGCAGAATCTCAAAAAGCTGTTCACAAAGAGGCAAGGAAAGCTGATAATGGTCTGTAATGATGGCTCTCACAGAGAACTTGCTGCCCAAGCCTTCATAAGAAGCCATCTGCCACACTGAGGGAGCACAATGGGGCTGCATCCTGATCCCTAATGTGGGGCACGGCCTGCAGCGCAGCTGATGGAAACGTGGCTGTGACATTCCTTTGATGCAGCCGGGATTGTTACCCCCACTGAGCCCACAAAGCAAAATTTTAATGTGCTCTGCCAGGGGTTTGTTATGCCCAGCCTTGGGGTGCCACAGCTGAAACTGCTTTTCATGGCCTGCTGCAGATGCAGGAAAGGTCGTGGAATCATCAGAGAATGTTTTGGGTGGGAAGGGACCTTAAAGATCATCTTGTTCCAACCCCCTGCCATGGGCAGGGATGCTCCCGTGTGTCCCAGACTATTCTGTGGCTGTCCCCTTTGCAGAATCCATGAGGAAAACCTAGGCATGCTGCGCTCCTGCATCTTAAACATTAGATCTCTAATTGGCACCAGAAGATTGTCCCCTTGCATGGATCATCAACCTAAGGATGCAGTAAAGCACAAACTTCTGCACATTTAGTAGTAGAAACGTCAGGCTCAGACAAACAGCACCCAGGTTTGGTATGACAGCACCAGTTATGGTTTGTTAAGGCATGAGATTGGAAGACGGGATGGGATACTGGGAGCTGGAAATAATTAGCTGGTGGGCTTTCATGCTATACTTGAAATTTGCTTTCACTGTTCAAGCAAAACCACTCTACTGTCCTTAGACAAGAAAACCTTTTCCTTCAGCCTCTGACCCTGTTCCTTGTTTCCATTCCCTTCCAAGTTTGGATTTTAGCTTGAGTTTTGAGTGCTGTTGTGTTCCCTAGAACATCTGATGTGTAGTGCAGCTGTGCTTTTTCATCAGGAGGCACTTTTTTGGTTGGAGGGACCCCAGAAATTAATTTCCAAATAATCAATGCATAGGGAACATCCCAAGTAGAATCTGCCCAGGCTTCAACGGGAGCCAGGAATTTATTCCTTTAAGTGAGGGAATGTTTGTTCTTGGCAGTCAGGAAACAGCATTATCTTCTGTATAGATACTGGAGAGGTGTGAGCAGGGAGTCTGAGCTACTGTATGGCAATGCTGTGGTGGTGGTCAGTGTAGCTTAAAACCTGGCTGCCAGGCCTGTCCTAATCAGAACTAGTTTCTTTCCCTTGTTAAGACAGATTAGAAAGTAAAACTACTCGTATATTCAAGCACTCTAAACTTTCTGAGAAATGATCCTGTTTCAAGAGCACATCTGTTATCCACATTGATGAGCCTGTCTTTCCAACTGCAGTTGCCTTTTTATTCTGGATGTTGGCAATACCCACTTCTAACAAACTTTGCTGGGAATGGGCCTGCCAGCTTCAGGCTAGCTGTGCACCAGAACAGCCATTCTTAGAAGTCAGTTATATCCTCACAACCTCACTCAGACACTTGAACACAGTAAGAAGACACCTTTTGAATGAAATGGACTGAGTCTTGGTGGACTGAGGAATTGAAGCACAAAATTTTGTCTTTTTGATTCATTTTCTCCTGAAGTCCTGAGTGCTGTCTTTTTAATTGTCTGGGAATCAGCGACCCCTCTGTGAATGGGATGGTCACAGCTGACAGCCCTGCCTGTGAAATCTCTTCCCTGCTCTTCAGATACTTCTAAGTCATTTCCCACAGCCATATGGTTGTCATGAGGATTTAACCTCTATTCTCGGAGGGGCTTTCACTTCCACGAGCAGCAGAGAAGCTGCCCTGTCATTTCCCAGCAAATACAACTGGCACGGATTTGTGATATCACCAGAAAAGATGCAAGCTCCTTTCTGAGAAATCCAGTCACTAAAAGGATAGAACATGAGGAAGAAGAAATCTGAAATGAGCCCCTTGCACAAGCAGGGAGATTCTTGTCTGTGACAAATGATGGAAACTACCCGATAATTTTGGTAATGAAGGTCCAAATGTAGGAAGTGAAGTGCATCATAATTCCCTGGGTCCATTGCTGCTTAGTTTCTTATGGCTGCATCTCATTTTCAAAAGGCTGTACCATAACACTGTTCTGGGCTCTGTAGCCATCCTGTCAGAGGCTCAAGGCAGAGATAAGTCACTTAATATTTTTATCTCATCAGGCATATGTTTGTTATGAGACTCTTGCACTGGGAGAGCCCTTCTTCAAAATTTGCATTATCCCACCTTGACTGATGAGTTTAGAGCTGACATGGGGAAGTGCCTTTATGCCAAAGCTCAATGAATTTTATAAGTTTACTCAGCCCATATTTTCATTTAGTCTTTCACACCAACTCCCCTTAATATTCATCTTTGCGTGCAGGTTTCCAGGTCAGGCTCAGACTGTCAGTGTTATGTGCTGCGTGTACATGAAAGGAATATTTTCAGAGTGGTAGCTGTGGTGGCAGCAGGAGGTTTCTAAGAATACATCTCATAGTAGGTGTGTTGTACCTTCAATGTCTTCTCAGAGCTCTGTAAATGTGGGACTGAACTGTTACCAGCAGCTACTCCCCCTGCAAGCTGGTATTACTTAGGGAAAAGCAACTCTAATTTGTTTCTATATAATAAGTTTTACTCACTGCTTGATGTCATTGAGCTTCACAAACTTCTGAGCATGCTAGATTCAAACACATAAAGCACAATATTATAGATGTGTTGTTGAAATTTGAATGAAAGAATAAGCAAACCAGCCTGGAAAAGGAATTCTCTCAGAGGCACAAGGCATTTTGTGCTGATTCCATTAAGGATTTTATGAGTTTAGCTATGGCTAAGCATAATGCTTTTACAGGGAGCAGCAGCATGATGGATGATGATTTTTAGAAGCGAAATAGCAGTGCTGCTCTTCAGCTGTGCTTAGAGCTGCTTACCAGCTCTTCTCCTGAGGCTTAATTAAAAGGAATATACTGTCCATCTCAATATGGAAATACTGGCATTCTAGAAACATCCACTGACTTTGATCTTAGTGATTGGTACTTAAAAAGCAGATGGACCCAGGTGCCATGTTTTTATGTAAGATGGCTGATTATCATAAATACTGCTGCTTTCTGATAACTCCTGAGTGCCAGCATTTTGGCCCTGGGAAGCTGCAGGAGGTGCAGCCTTGGTTGCAAAGACAACATCCCCGAAACAGGTTATTCAGTGTCATCCATCATCACAAAGAAATTCCTCTGCCCACTCCTTCCTGCTGCCTTCTGGACAGGAGATGATCCTGGGAGCTTGTGGGACGTTGCTGTCAGTTCCTCAGTGCTCCTGCTACAGCAGTACAATCATAAACACACACCGTGCCACCAAGCAAACTAGCAGAACTGTGGCTGAGGCAGAGATTTCCCTCCAAAGTGAAGATGCTGCTGGCTTTGCAAAGCGTGTCTTAGGAAGGGGGATGTGGGGTTTGTCATCCCTCTTCCCTTGATCCTCAGCACTACCCAGTCATGGAAGTGGTGCCAGGATGTAGCATGCCATCTGCACTCAGATCTTTCTTGAGAAGAGTAAAGCTTGGGACTTACAGAATCCTAGAATGGTTTGGGTTGGGAGAGACTTAAATCCCATCTCATTCCACCTCCTGCCGTGGGCAGGGACACCTTCCACTATCCCAGGTTGCTCCAAGCCCTGTCCAGCCTGGCCTTGGACACTTCCAGGAATGGGGAACCACAGCTTCTTTGGGCAATCTTCAAGAAGGCCCAAGTGTGAGTGGGGAAAATCCAGGAATTATGTGTGTTAAAATTAAGGGAGCAACAAGCAGGAGAAGTAAGTGAGGGAGAAAATAAGATTGAATATAGAGTAAAGCATCCAGAGCAGAACATGTGAGGGCTGGGGAAGTGAGTGAGGCAGCTTGGTGCAAGAGGGAGTGACTTCACCTGACATGGGCCTGAGCCTCAGCCCTGGCTGGGGGACACAGGCAGGATTCTTCTCTCTTTCCTGCTGTCCTGCTGTGGCTGTGCAGACTGCAAACTTCCTATGCCAGCACCTGACAAGTCTGTTCCATGACTTTCACATAACCAAGGAGTTTGAACCCTCTGTGGCCTTAGAGTAATGAAGGTAAATAAGGGCAGATGGGATGGAATTGCAATGAAATGGAAAAAAAAGGGCTTTAACTTTGACTGAAATGTATTTGAAGGACAAGATTCACTTCAGTACAAGTGTGGTATCTCCTTAGCAAGTAAAGCTTTCACTTGACTGCAAGAAAGCCATAACTATTCATATCTCTTCTATAATAACTGTTAAATGTATAGCTGGCACATATGTGTAAGTGATGCATCAAGGCCAGCTCAGCAACAAATTGGTGACTATTTCTGTTGCTGAAAAGGCTGCTCATTTTTATAAGATGCCTGTTGTTGCATTCTGCTAATCAGTATAAACAACTTGTTTTCCAATTTTCTGCTATTTGGGATGATTATGCTTCTGAAAGTTCAGTCTTAGCTTCATATTCCAATTTCAAGCCCATGGAGCTGGAGCAGGTTTGCCTTGGGAGCAGAACTACTATTTTTCAGTGCTGTGCATTCACTAAAGACTTCCCCTGTATTCCTGACTGTGATATTTGGAGTGTAGAAGAACAATCATATCTGCTCACATCTTTTCAGCTGCATCTTGTGTAACTGCTAAATTGAATCTTGTGATAGCTTAAGTGCTTGATTTATCATAGCCAGCCCTTGAGACTTCTGATAAAGTTGCACAATGCCAGTCTGCTGTACAGAGCCTGGTATCTGCAGTTACATGACAGCATCTTTTTTCTTGTAGGAAAGGTGGTTGAGGTGACGTCTGAAATGTGACCTGAGGGAACACTGCTGGCTAAAAAGGAGCAGCTGATTTTTGGCTATTCTGGGAGGCTGAGCATATGGTGCAGCACAAGGCCAAACAAGTCTCTGTCTGTGCTTTGCCAGCCTGTCTCTTAGTGTTCCCTGCAGTCTTCTCTCCCACCTTGGCAGGCAGAAGTTTTGCATTCCTCTTTCCCAGCTAATTAGATACAGTGTCAAGGCATTGCTTTTCCCCATAAAATGGGCTTTGTCAAACATGCTCAAAAGTTGTGGCCCAGTGGCCATGGGGCAGCCTAATGCCTGCATTAAATGGGTGGATACCTTTAATTTCACTGCACTTCGTTGAACCTATTCCTGTATTTTTAATAATATGATCAACTGTGCTGTCAAAATTATCTTCACCAGTGGCAGCTCTGCTCCACTGGTTCCTCTCTGTCACATGGCTTTTGGAGCTCAAAGATGAAGGAAGCATTTGTTTTAGACTGAAATGAAGTTGCTCTTAAAAAGCAAGGACAACTGATCTGAGCCAAGACCCTTCTCCAGAAACCCTTTGCTAAAGAATCCTTTATGTTTCCTTGGCATTGGCTGTAGCTGGAACATTGGGTCTGGCTGAAAAGGAATTTATTCTCTTGCAATTCTGTGAGACTGAAGCACAACACAAGAGTATTAGACAGAGCCTGTGAAACCAAGAACATGGGAAAGTCTAAGAAAAGGGGAAATACAGGGGTGTAGGAGTGGATTCACAATTCATTTGATAAGATTTTCAGGCACTGGGTTAATACCATGTGGTGGAGAGTTGATACTTCCAGTGGTGAGTTCAACCACTTAACTGTATTTGTGTGGATTATGCTGATGCTGGGTATTCTGCACAAGGCAGGATCTCAGATCTCCAGGCAAACATACACTCAGGGATGACTTTTTTCCCCACAGCTGCAATGTTTTTAATCCCCAGTGCAAATGGCTTGCTCGGTTTTCTAATAGTTCAAACATACTGTTTTTGGTTTGGGGACAGCATGTCCTTCTAATTACAGGACCATGCCTGTTGCATTAGCACAGGAAGTTCAGGATTGCAAGTGGTTTCTCAGAAGCAGAGACACTGTCAGCTCAGCTCTGAGGCTGCAGAGCTCATGAAGAGTGTATCTAGCTGAAGGCAACACAAAATTGTGCAGCTTCTTTCAGATTGTTGTGCTACTGATTGATTAAAAACCAGGAAGAAAATAAGAGCAGATCAAGCCAGAGGAGGCTGACAGTACCAGCATCACTGGTTCCACTCCAATTACATAAATTTAGGTATCAGGAGTGACTAATGCAACAGATTTGGGCAAGAGCTTGCCATGACTTTCATGGTTCATCCTTCTCACTGGGATGTAATGCAGTGTGTCTGAGACTAGCAACATCCTATTAGCAATGCATACAAGAAATTAATTATTCAAGCTTGTTATGGTGAGCCTTAAATTGGTTGCAGCCCAGTATTGTAAAAAAGAACTTTATAATTTCCTGGTGGAAAGTAGATGTTTTAATAAATATCTACAGACTGTGCACAAATTTACTCCATTGATAATACCTCACTCGACTCGTGCTGCTTACTCATGTTCTGCTTTTGTCCTTGATAAGAGCAGCAGGGCATGGTCCTGTTAAATAACACCTCCATCCTGAGCTAAAGATTATGGGATCCTCATGCCAGAAAAAATAGAAGGAATCCAACCTCTCTCAGCAGGCTGTTGCCTTCTAAAGCTGAGATCAAACATTAGAACCATGGGATCAGAGAATGATTTGTGTTGGAAGGTATCGCCGCAGGCCCCCAGCCGGGGAATAATTAGCATTGACTCCGTGATTGCGGAAGGCTGATCAATTGCTTCATTATATCACCTTATACTATATTATACTATACTTATTAAGAAACTCAGTAACCCCCACAGCTAGTCTGATACAGCTTTGACCTAATTGGTCAATCAATCCAAACAACATCCAGTGTCCAATTAAGAAATCACCCTTTGGTAAACAAATCTCCATGACACATTCCACATGTGCACAACAGCAGGTGGAACAAGTGGAGATAAGAATTGTTTCTCATTCTTTTCTCTGATCTTCTCACAGCTTTCCCCGGGAAAATGCCTGGGAAAGTCTGTGCCTGCTCTCTGTGGCCAGAGAGCTGCTGCCACAGGAAGGGACCTTAAAGCCCATCCAATTCCAACCCCCTGCAATGGGCAGGGACATTTTCCACTAGACCAGGCTGCTCCCAGCCTCATCCAGCCTGGCCTGGAAATTTTCATTCTTTCAAATTATTTTCTTGCATTTCAGCTGCATAGTTTTGGACTCAGAAGGAATTAAAATATATCTAACCAAAGAGCTTTGTTAATTTTTCTTCTTATCTGCCTCAGCAGGGCAGTCTGATTAGTTTTCTGTAGTGGTTATGCTTCTTTCTCACTTCAAAATATCCTTCATTGCAAAGTTTCCTTCCCTCTCACAGTGTATAAGCCATATGGGCACTTCTGTCCTGCAGAATGTGCCAGTCTGTGAACCCCTCAGGTTGTGCATGGACAGACTCAGTCACCAGCACAATGAAATGTGCCAGTCTGAGTTCTTAGAGAAATGAGGCATAATCCCCTTTAGCAGCTCTACTCTGGACCAGAAGTACTTTAGCTTCAGTGAGGTTAAACCTGAAATGGGTTTGGTCCCTCTTAAAATCAGAGAAGGCTTTTAAATAGACCTAAATTTGTCCATTTGCAGAGCTGAGAAATGGTCTCTTGGCTTGTCTCCCTTCTGACCCAGAGTGGTAAATTGAAAAGCCATGAAAAATAGGTTTTGTAGTCATAGCTGATACTTCGGGGGTTGTGATCATGCCCCAAGCACTGGGGTAGCAATTCCAGCAGCTGACTCTAGAGAGGAACTCTGAGTTTGCATTGGATTCTGCTGGAGACAGACTCCTGTTAGCTTGGAGCTACAGTGTCTACAATAGCACTAATTAGCATTCAAGGCAAAAAATCATTACTTCTAAAACACAGCTTTTATTCTCTAATACTTCTGGTATCAGCTATCATGTAACGTGAACCTCGAGAGAAATGCTTTGTAAGTAAGAATTCCACTTTAGCTTGTCAGTCAGACTTGCACCACTGAACTTACTGAACACATTTAGGGTCAAAAATCTCTTGTTTCACTGATTCCTGTAGCAAGCATTTGGTATAATTTGCCAGTATATACAGGGCATTAAAAGACTCCAGCCTGAAATCTTCTGGCATTATTACATAAGACCAGTCTGAATTAAGCACAGCCCATACGATCTACTTCCTGGGGGGAAACAGAGGTGCCTGACTAAAATTCCTTAGAAATTCCCATAGTTAGGGCCATTGGGATGGTCTGTTGGTGAAATCAAGAGAGGTACACAGTTCCATAGTGCATGAGCCAGCTGGAGATTATGAAAAACATCAGGACAGGAAAAAGAAACAAAGTCTTCCTGAAGAGAGCAATGAAAGCCTCAACTATGTTTCTGAGAAAGGCTGTGAGATTTCCATCCTTGGAGATGCTCTGAGTTCAAAGTAGATAAAGTCCTGAGGAATCTGATCAAACATTGAAATTAGTCTGGTCTTGGGCAGGGAGTGAGGGCCCTTGGCCCAAATCCCTCCAAAGGTCCCTCCTGCCCTACAGTAACCTATGATTGTCCCATTCCAAACCTCCTGTGGCAGGTGGGGCTTCCTGAACCAGATCTACAGGGCTGCATTTAGTAGCCCTTCATGTCTTAATTCCCCTCTATGAATTTATCCCTGGGCGTTTTTGGAACATAAAGACTTCTGCCTCCCATCATTTTGGAGCAAAATGTTCTGCAGCCTGTGTGTGCTGCCAGCTGCCACCTCCAGCTTTCGTGGAAGCTGCTTGTTTCCTGGGGTGCCTGCTGCCTCCCGTGTTGTGAAACAAAATAGATGTCACATGGGATTTTGTAGATGTTCCCTATTTTTCCTACTCCATAGGGACAGAGAATGGTTTCCCTGAATCTGTCTGGTCTTCCAAAGACTTTAAGGTTGTGTGACAAAGGTTATGTCAAAGTGTATTCTTTGGGTCAGTGCCCAGGAAGCCAAGCCTGGCACATCCCAGCCATTATTTGCATGAAGAAGTTTAATACGAGGAACTGTTGTTTAGGCAAGAGACATGGGAATATTCATCCAGTAGCTATAAAAACTCAAAGATAATATTCTGATTCATCCTCTGTGTGGTTGAAAGGAGGAAATCAAAACACAAAAGGATGGCCTGTGCTGGCTTTGTTTTCCTGGTGCAGACAGTGCTGGAGCTGGGCATCGCATTAGCGGACCTGTTCATAAAATATTCCATAACAACCAGAGCAGCTCATGCTTAATGGAAAAACATTAAATGTTCCATTGGGAAACAATTGCCCTTTATACAAGATGCATTTCTTCTCTCTCCCTTTTGTTCAGGGAATCTGACTGGGAACAAAAAAAAGCTTGTCCCTTCAGACACCCTCTGTTCGTGCTGCTCCCTCCCCAAATCAGGATCCTAATCCCTTGTTTGGACGACATAATCAGCTACACAAATATCAGTCAAGATAGCACAGACAGATTATAGCTCCCAGCAGGACCAGGGAGGATGGGTCAAGCTTTAAATACTTCTGCCTGTATGCAACTGTTTTTCCTAAGGATAAAGCAAGAGGAATATAAACAGGAATTCTTTAGGCAGATGGCCTTTAGTAACCTCTCCATGAGGCATCGGCAGCTTGTAAATAATAAGTGGTCCAGTGAGCCAGCCCTGACTGGAAGAGCTTTCCAGACCTGGGTGTGGGTCTTGTGCATGGCTGAGGGGGAAGATATTATTGAAGGGAAAAAAGGGATAATAAAGGCTGATAATTAACAGTAATGAGTGACAGCCACTGTAGAAGATAAATTCATTTTCAGTTTTAAACAATAGTTGAGAGCTGACTCTTGCAGCTATTTAGTGCAGCCATGGCTAACTTGGGAAGATAGGGAATACTTCCAGGAGCCATAAACCATAGGTTGCTTCATTTTCTCATTTGGTGAGACACAGAGATACCCTGCCCTTGCTGTGGGCCATGCTTCTCTTTCCTTGGGGAAGCAATATTGCTAAACTTGTAAGGAAAAAGGGAACTTTAGCCTGTTGAGATTTAATACTGGAGGTAACAAGTACCTGTTTCTAATCCATATCCATAAATAGGTCCTTGAGAGTGCCCACAAATCCAGCCAGTTTCCTGACAAATTTCTCCATATATCTGCTTTGCTTGGCTGAGCTCAAAATTGAAAGGTTGAAGTCCTTCCCTGATACATATTTTCAATTATTGTCATTTTCCAAACCAAGTAAGGGATGTTCCAGCTGTACAAATTGGCATCACTATTTCTGGGATGCATCAATATGAGTAACAGTTCCAGAGAGACCTTTAAAGATTCCTCTTGGACTGTACAGGGGCTGGGCCATCTCAAAACTGGCTCACCTTGATCACTCTCTGTTCATGTGACAATCCAGCTGGCTGTTATCCATGCATATTTTTATATATATATCTATCCTATATATTTATAGGATTTGAAGACAATGATTATCTCTTTAATATTGGGGCTGAGATTTCATGTGCAGAGCTGGGAACTGCAACAAACCATTTCAGGTCCTCAAATTGGGTAGGAAACGTGGAGCTAAGCAATCACTGCCCTCTTGGAATAGGTTTAAGATTAAATGGGCCAGATTAGATGGGATATTGGGAAGAAATTCTTCCCTGTGAGGATGCTGAGGCCCTGGCACAGGGTGCTCAGAGAAGCTGTGGCTGCCCCTGGATCCCTGGAAGTGTCCAAGGCCAGGCTGGACATGGCTTGGAGCAGCCTGGGATAGTGGAAGGTGCCCCTGCTCATGGACAAGATGGGATTTAAGGTCCTTTCCAACCCAAATCAGTCTGTGACTAGGATTCTGTGATTGTTACTGGGGGAAAATTAAAATTATAAATCATGCAGAGTTTGACATCCACTTTTGCAAAGTGTTTCCATGATTAGTTGAAAAATTGTAGTGGGTAGTTATGCCTATTTTCCCATAAAATCTAATAATAATTTTAAAAGCCAGGTTTGACTGCATTAAACCTGAGTCTCTGTGAGCTGTAATTCTAAATTAGCCTTTACCTTTAGCCTGGCACAATAAAAACTGGACACTTGGGGAAGAAATTGTGAGAAATGGATTAGGAAATCTGTCTGAAAAAAAAGCTTTCTTCACCTTTTACCAACACACATGTAAACTGTGCAGGCTGCATGCCCAGTGTGGGGGTAAGGCTTAGTTATGATTCAGCTCAATGGAATGTAAATGAAGGCTCCTATAATGAAATGAGTGGGAACATTTTGGACTTTCATTAACTTCACACTGTAAAAAGGAGATAATTCAAAGAGCTGCTTCTCGCTTCTGAGAGATAGTTTTCAAAAACCTGATTAGAGACTCATAGAATTGGGGCTTTTGTTGAAACTAAACCTTTAGTGAGAAATGTCTGTAACATCCTCTTCTCCTCGGTGCCAAGCAGGATTTAAGAAGTGAAATCTTGAACATCTGAAAGGCACAGACAAATTGAATTTAGCACAGAGAGGTTGCCAATAGCTGCAGTGAGGCACTGGCTGTGAGCTGAAGGCTATTGAAACTGGGAGTAATTTTTAGTAAAACCAGTATTCAAGTAATGACACTTTAATAACTTCAGCCAAGGGCCAAAAGGAATGGGGAATAAAAGTGGGTTGGTGCAAGTTAAGTACAAGTCAGCTGGGCTAACTCACTACCCTTGGAGTTCTGAACCGCTTGAGCAGGAATTTAGCAAGGAGATTTACCCAAATCCAAGCAGTCAAATTTTAGGGGAAAACCCCATCTTTAGAAGCTGAAACAATAAACTCTTTCCATCCCCAATCGCTTTTGAATTGCAGTTTGTGTGCTGAGCAGGTAGAATAATGCAAACAAAACAGTACCTCATGTGAGGAGTGATTGTGCAGTCCAAATCAGATTACAGCACCTCCAAACTGACAGAGTTTACTTTAGACACATTTGCTGAAAGGATCACCAGAAAACATCAGGATAATCATGTGTTGTACCACCAACTGGCTGCTGGTGAGGGGAGGGTATAAAAGAAATATCAACATAATTGTAGATGGCACAAAGAGGTAATTTTGTAGAGCCTGTCCACATTAGTGTTGCAAATTAGCTGTTCCAACAGCAGATTGTTTGCACAGACCTTTTTTTTCCTTTCCAGGAGGAGGAAAAGCTGGTTGAATTCAAAGATGATAGAGCAAGTTAGAGGCTGGAGGAGAAGCTGTGGCCGATTGCAGCAACACATCTGCCAAGGTACCTGCCCTGTGCACTAGTGCTGCAAGCCTGGGCAGTGGCATGGGAGTGCAAACAATGCCAAGAGTTTGAAATTAAATTAAAATTGGAAATTAAATGAGTAGATAGTCCTCTGCAAAGCAAAGTGAGAGTACAAGGGTAAGTGCTACCAGGTGAGTTCACTGCTGTGCTCACATACACAGTGACAGGCAAACATGGGCATCACTCAACACCTACAATCCTAAAATAACTTGCCTATATGAAAGGAAAAGGTCTTACAGGGAACAGAGGCCTGGTAGTCCCTGTGTTTGAGCTCACTGCAGGCATGGCCATTAGATAAGGCTGAAGAATCCTCTCTTCACTTCATGAAAGCATGGAAAAATAATTATGCTCTTTCCTTGGTGAGTAATAGCTCAACAAAGCAGCACTTGGAGCGTGCTGCTCACTCTCCTCACTGTGATTTACCTTCCTACAGCAGCCCAGGATGCTCCTGGTTATCAGCCTTGGGACTGGCTGATGCATTTACATTTAGAGATCCTGTTACAGCACAGTGTCCTGTTTAATTGGAGTGAAGCTGCCTGAAAATCAGCCTGATATCTGGAAGTCTGTCCTTGTCTTTGGGTGCCAGCACTCTGCCTGATCAAACTGAAGTGATCAAGGTAAAATTGTGGGGCACTGGCCTTTCTGGGCTAAAATTTAGAAGCCAGAAATGGAGCTGGCTGGAAAAAGCTCAGCTGACTAGGAACAGAGTCTGGGACAAGACAGAGTCGAGGTTGTTTCCCTGAGCTGAGAAAATGGCCAAGCCACAGCTGCTGGTCTTGTCTGGAGCAGACAGCTGTAGAAAACATTTTGCTGTGCAACAAAAGGGCAAATACTAGGATGCCATGAGACTCATGTAGAGTTTGGCTTGCATAGCTGAATTCCTGCCCTCCCTTTGTACCAGAATTATTCTTAGGGGCTGAAGCAAGAGCAGGATTTGGAGCAACCTGGTCTAGTGGAAGGTATCCCTGCCCAAGGGAATTCCCAGAGGGAATTAGGGCTTTAAGGGCCTTTCCCAAACCATTCTGGGATTCTGTGATTCTGTGGATTTGCCCTGCTGTCAAGCATCCATAAAGCTCCTGATTTAATAGTTCAGTGATAAAGAGCTCATTAATATTGTACCACAATCCCTGCGTGGAGGCTGTTGCCAAACACCTACATGGCAACAGGAGCGGCAGGGCTGGGTCTCAGTGCCAGCCTTCAGTAAGTGAATTAAAGAAATAAGCAGGAACAAAAAATACTGCTCTGTGACTTTAAACAGTGGTTAGACAGCCAGGTGAAAAGATACTGGCCTGCTCTGCTTTTAGCTTGCAACATAAGATAATAAATTTTAGGCTCTTGTGGGTCGTGTCTATGTAATGAAATTAAAAAGATTTAAGCTGGCCTAGCATAAGCTAAACTCTTGCTCAAGGGAGCATCACTGCATGGTTGCAAGAGAACATCTGCAACTGAGAGACTATTTGGATGCAAATAATGCTGCAATTCACCAGTGCCTTTTCAGAAGTCCAGCGCTGATGTGCAGCCCTGACGCTGGGTAACCACCCAGGAACAAAAACATCTCCGTGTAGGATCCACCGCTCCAGTGACCCCGGTCAGTCGGCGTTCATACTCCTCATCAGAGAGTGCTGGGAAATGCAGCTGGGCAGGCAGTGAGTACTGAAATTGAGTACAAATCCACGATTCTCATCACCTCAGAACCCATGGAATACACTCACAGGCCCTTAAAATATATTTTTTCCTTCATAGATTAGCAAAATGTTAAAACTTACTAAGAGTATGAAACTCTAGACTTGCTCATGACATAGCATCTATTCCTTGTCATATTTTTCTTTTTCTTTTTTATTCTATTTCTTTGGCACTGGAATAAGGTCTTAATACTCAGAACTGCCCCAATGTTTTCTTCCTGTGGATTTCTGAGAGTAGCCAGATCTGGGGGTTAAACAATTGCAGCTTTTGAAAGAGAATGGGTTGGGAGCACCAGTGTCATGATGCACAGCCGGAAAAGAATGTTTGCAACTAAAAAGATCTGTTAATGAATTCTGAGTATTTATAGCTCTGTGAGCTTTCCTGCAGAGTTCATCTCCATGGGAAGTTATTAGCTCAAAAGTGAGCTTAGTCACAAGCCGCTTATGGGGAATATTTCTATTTATAATATTCTCATTTCAGTGACTGGTGCTTCCATGACATGGTTATTTACTCACTGAGGTGTCCAGTGCTGCTCAGGTCAAAATTTATCACTGCAGATACCACTGCCTTAATGGGGAGAGAGCTCTGCAGCCATGACAGGCAGAGAAACACCTGCCATGTGAGGCTGGGATGGCAAAGGAGAAAGAGAGGGGTTGAAACCCTATTGCTCACCCAGTAACCCCTTTTACACTGAGCAGCAAACCACGGCAGAGGGAGCAGAATATGGGGAATGCATTGGAGCTAATGCTGTACACAGTATTTTATCATCCATTTCCTGCTCTGTCTGATGGGTGGTTTCAGAAGCCAATCTGCCTTCAGCAGCACAGGGTGAACAGGGGGTACATATGTCAGCACAGGAGAACAGCTTGGAGCATGAACTGATATTAAGGGCACTCATGCATGAGGTAATTTGTTTTATAATGGCAGCAGAAAGGCTGCTTATGCATCAGTGAGATGCAGCAGCCTGGGAGCCATCGGGGAATTAAAGCAGCACTGTGCACTGGAAATGCTAATAAATATGAACTTATGCCCAGATGGATTTTATTTGGTTTGTGGCCATGCAGAGCCTCCCTGCTTCCTGCCACTGCCAGGGGCTGGGACGTGAATCTCCAGGCTGCTGTAGCAAGGATCTCTGTGCACAAAGTTGTGTGTGAAGAATCCTCTGGAATCCTTTCCAGAGCTCTTGGTGTGGACGTGGCTGCCTTGCTGCTGCTGGAATGCTCCCACGCAGCCACGAGTGGCAGCTGCAGCTCAGATGATGTGATGGTTTCTGCTGTTCTGAGGCTGGTAATGCCCTTCAGGGAATGGCAAAGGGGGAGGGAAGAGACACAGTGAGAAATGAGGAAAAGGAAGGATTGAGCCTGGGCAATATTTGTGAATAAGCAAAACTTGACCCTTTCATCTGAATTCTGGTTTTAGCACCCTGCTTGTATGTGTCTATGTATGTCTGTGCTGATTTTAGGTTTATCTGTGGGGTTTGACTTTGAGAAAGGCCTCAAGATCAAGCACTGGCTCTGTGACATGCTGCCCTTCTAGAGCAGCTTTCAGTGCCAGTATATGAAAAAACGTTGAGCTTTCATTTTGAGTAATATTAATTGTTGTTTTATTGAATAGTAGAAGTTATTTGCTCTTTTCACAAGGTGCAACATCACCATTTGTTACTTGATGGTCACTGAAGGTCATGCCAAGAGGGTTTCAAATGTGATTGACTTTAAATGTACTGGCACCCTCAGGTACAAAACTTCTCCCTGAAGCTGGAGAAGCACATTGGACTTACAAGGTTTAAGATGTCCTTTCATCATTCATTATTGTCAAAATAAGCGTGATTTACTGTGTGCCCTTTTCCCTCTCATACAGGGAGCTGTATATGCTGACTCAGTTCAAAGAGTTTATCACTCAGTGCTTAGGCTGCCTTAGCAGTTGCAGAATCACTGACAATTCCAATACCAGGCTCCCATCAAATTCAGCTCCCAGCAGCCTCCCTCTGCTGTGGTTAAAGCCATTAGTTGAGTTCCTTTACCAAAAACTCTCTAATATTACTCATTTATTGTCACTGGCTGTTACTAATGGTTGCTCAGGGCCCTTGAGGGTGTATTTTCCCTTTATTAAAAATGCTAAACAGCATTTTAGCAACCTTTTGGGAAGCTGAGGCTAGCTTGATTTCTTGGTTGACGAGGCAACACCATGATTCATGAAACCACAGCAGTTCAGCTAAACCCTGCCCTGCAGTGGCTGAGTTTTATGCCAGCAAACCTCTCAAAATGTGGTTCAGGAACCTGAGATATGTCCATCTGCAATGGGATTCACTGGAATGTTGACCAAAGTCTGAAACCCCAGACTTCTGGGCTGTAAAGCATCCATTTTTATCAGATTTATTTTGGGTTTGAGGCAGACTGAAGACTATGTGCTACCTTCAGTGTGTGTGAGCATGAGCAGATCATCAGTCTGATGTTACAGAGGGGGGAGCTGGAGCTGCAGATGATTTTACAGCTGAAAGGGCAGCTGGAAGCACAGCCTGCCACCAGCAGCCCTTGTCACAGGCAGGCCCTGGCATGATTCCTGCCCTGATGGCTCCCTGACTCCAGACAAAACATGCTCTGATGGTCAGCCTGAGAAATAAAGCTCCAAAGCTTCATTTATCTACTTAATATCACTCCCAATTGTTCTTCTTTCTCTCAAGACTAAAGGAAGCTTGCTACCAGGTGTTCCCAAACATCTCCAGCTCCTAAATGCAGGGAGATGTCTGTCAGCCCCAAAAAAAGCATGTTGTGCCAACCCTGATAATGAAAAGCTCCAAACAAAACAAAGCAGTGAAAGAATTTTTAATGCTGCTATAAATCACTTTGAAATGAAGCATGTCAATGCCTTATGTGGAAAACCAAACTGATGCAAACAGCACTCAGGAACTGGCAGCATTTCATGGTTTTTTACACTCATCCCACACAGAACTGGCTTTATTTCTTTTGCACAGGCAGGTTTTTACCCATCATCCTTGCTGGTGTCTCATGTTGACATCAGCAGGAGCCTTCATCATATACATTTGTCTTTATACTGATACTTTTTATAGAATTAGGCTGCTTGCCACTCAAGGAAATTGTAGTTTCAGAGGAGTTGAAGTGGTTCCTCAGTATAATTCATTCCCAGAGAAGATTAAGAAAAGCTTAAATCTGGCAGCATGACTATTTGCCTGGAAGAAGCAGGGAGTATTTCTTACTCAATCTGACAGAAGAAAACTAAGACTGGTTTGGGTTTTAATGAAAAACAGAGTGTGACTAAATATAAATCCATACTTTAGCTGTCTTCTGCAGGGGAGAAACATCTCAGTGTAACCTCCAGAGTTACAATTATTTGCCCTGAGAAGTTCAAGCTTTGAGTGGATGTACAGCACGTTCCTTGACCTGTGGTGTCAGAGCTCCCAGGGTGCTGCACAACTTCATGCAAAGCAGGAGGAGTTGTGCAAAGCAGGAGGAGTCAGGGCACAAATGTCAAGTGCTCCTCTCTTGCCTGCTGCTGCTTGTCAGCAGAGGAATATTGATATGGCTGAAGGGCAACTGCTTGGTTATCAGTCAATCTAAGGGAGCAGGCTTGCACTGACAGCTGATGGTTTGTAGCCAGTACCCAGCAGGGATGAAAAATCTGGTGATAAAAGCCTGGCAGCTTGGGTAACTCGTTGCCTTTATATGACACTGAGTAATGTTTGATATAACAGACAATCCTGTGCCCCTAGAAGTCCTAGAATCACAGAATGGGTTGGGTTGAAAGTGACCTTAAAGCCCACCTCGTTCTAAACTCCAGCATGGGCAGGGACACCTTCCACTGTCCCAGGTTGCTCCAAGCCCTGTTTAACCTGGAAAACTCCCAGGGATCCAGGGGCAGCCACAGCTTCTCTGAGCAACCTGTGCCAGGGGCTTCCCACTCTCAAAGGGAAGAATTCCTTCCCAATATCACATCTAACCCTGCCCTCTGTCAATGTGAAGCAACTTCCCCTTGTCCTGGTGCTCCAGGCCCTTCTAAATAGTCCCTCTCTATCTTGCTTGAAGCTCCCTTCAGGCACGGGAAGGCCACAATTAAGTCACCCTGAAGCTTCTTCAAGCTGACCAATCCCAACTCTCCCAACCTTTCTCACAGCAGATCTGCTCCATCTTTCTGATCATCTTTGTGGATTCCTCTGGCCTGGCTCCAGCAGCTCCACATCTCTCCTGTGCTGGGACCGCAGGGCTTGATGCAGCCCTGCCAGGGGGGTTTCATCTGAGCAGGGCAGAGAGGCAGAATCTGCCCCTCCCCTGCTGCCCATGCTGCTTTTGATGCTTCTTTTTGATTCTTCTCTACAATTCCACATTTGTATGTGCTTTTGCTCCTTTTTTTTTGTTGGAACTGGAAGTTCAGACAGATGTTTGTCCCTTTTTTCCCTGCAGAAGTTGTTCAGCTTTCAAATGCTATGGAAGAGGATGGTGTGTGCTGCAACAGAGCACTGCCTGAAGCCTGCCCCAATATTCTGAGGGAGAGAAGTAATTGTTTGCTTAACTGGGCTCTCCAGGAGCCAAAGTAGCACTTCAGGTGATAAGGGCAACCTAATAAAATTGGCTCTTAACTATTTGTAGGCTGTAAGAAAACAGCATGGAAAGAATATTTTCTGCTGGAAGGGGATGGAGTCAGGGTTCCAATGTAAGCATGCACAGTAGTTACAGAAAATAAATATTAATAAAAAGTGATTAATGGGTGCCAATAAAACCAGTCACTAACTAAAGTCTCCTTGCCTGATTCCAGCCAAATCATCGGAGTCAAGAACCTTCCTCTGCCTCTGTGGCAGAGGTTGAAGCCAGTGGGAGTTTTGCAGTACTTTTTCTGGAACATGTGAGCTGGTGTAATAAGTTTACCCTACTTGGACTTAGCAGAGTAAACCTTTAGTGCCCCTGTGTAATCCTGGCTCTGCAGCTTTGCCCTGTCTGGCTGAGCTGGTCCTTGGAGAAAATGGGAAGCTTGTAACTAAATGTAATGCAAACCCTTTTTCCTAGCTCTGAACAGGACTTGCCATGTGTTCATGGCTAAGGATTAGCACTTACTCCACTCTCAACTCAACATTTCAACTTTTAGTTGCAGATTTGCAGTCTGAGGGAAGGCCACTGCAGAAAACTTCATTCTCCAAAGGGAAAGCTGACATGCAAATGTCACTTTGGTGAATAGAATAAGAATTTTAAGTAAGTGTTTCTCAATTATCAGTAATGAGCTTTGAAGTGCAAAGCTGAATGACTAAGGCTTCTGTACTCAAAGGTCTCCAAGTGATCTGCAGCTGGAAAATGTAACAAGAATCAGTTTTCCAACATGACAGAACCATACTCTGTTCTGCTTATGTGATGATTCATGACCACCACCTCTCTGTGTGGGCTTGTCCTTGCTCTTTCCTTGTCCTTCCACAGCAGCTTTTATTTCTTTTCCCTGGAAAAACCTCTTTTTCACTGGTGTGTGTATATCACTGGTGGAGAGTGCTTAAACATCTGCATTTGGGGGCTGAGACACAGCTCCCAGTGCCCTGTCACAGCACAGAGCCAAATCTGTGCCTGACCTAGGAGTGAAGTCAGTCCTTTGGCTCTGGAAATCAGTTCAGTGTTGGACCAGGCTTTATTCAAGCCTTGATTGCTTCACTGTTCAAAAAAAAAAAAGGGAAAAAAGTGCACTAAAATGGGCTGAAATGCAACTCTGAACAGCTGAGCTATTTAGCTGAAGTTCTTAGTACACTACAAACTTCATAACTTATGTTTTGTCCCTTCCCTCCACAGAGATGAAATGCACTGATTTACATTTACTCTTTTTTTTGTCATTAAGAGAAAAGAATCAAGCACTTTGTAGGCTGTGCAGGAAAAGAGTAAGTTATTTTACTTTTTTTAAAATTTTTTTATATTCCTAAATACTATGAGTTGATGAATATTTAAATGGGATCAATTCTGCATTAGCTTGGGGATAATTTGCATAAGCTCCAGCGTTCTCACTAGTGCAAGTGACACTGATGCCATGCAGGACAAAGCTGTGCCAAAGGTTGGGACATGGTGTGCAGAGTGACTGCCTGTGGCTGGCGAGCTTCCAGCCTCCCAGGCATTGCTGGCTTCAGCCAGGAGGACAGGAAGCCTGGAGAAAAGGAGGCTCAGGGGGGACCTTGTGGCTCTGCACAACTCCCTGACAGGAGGGGACAGCCGGGGGGGAGGTTGGGCTCTGCTCCAGGGAACAGGGACCGGAGGAGAGGGAACGGCCTCAAGTTGTGTTCAGGTTGGACATCAGGAGAAATTTTTTCACAGAGAGG
Organism: Ploceus nigricollis; assembly: GCA_013399945.1. NCBI lineage: Eukaryota > Metazoa > Chordata > Aves > Passeriformes > Ploceidae > Ploceus > Ploceus nigricollis. The sequence continues at coordinate 46,751 of VXBC01009465.1, read as the reverse complement.
GTGGTCAGGCCTTGGCAGGGGCTGCCCAGGGCAGTGTGGAATGCCCAACCCTAGAGGTGTCCAGGGAAGGCCTGGATGTGGTACTCAGAGCTCTGGTCTGGGTGACAGGGCGGGGATCGGTCACAGGTTGGACTCAATGATCTTGGAGGGCTTTTCTAACCTAAATGATTCTGTGATTCCAGAAAGTATGAGAAAATAAAAATGTTTGTCCCAAGCTTGAAGTAGTTTGAGCTGGTGGCCTGGGAAGAGGGGAAAAGGCTTTTATTGTCAGTTCAGATTGCATAAAAGTACCTGTAAAAACAGGCAGGAGGTAAAGTTGCCCAGAGAAGCTGTGGCTGCCTGGTCCCTGGAAATGTCCAAGACCAGGTTGGATGGGGCTTGGAGCAACCTGGGATAGTGGAAGGTGTCCCTGCCCATGGCAGGGGGGGGGATGAGCTCTGAGGTCCTTTCCAACCCAAACTATTCTGGGATTCTACAGTGACCTATCAGACCATCATGTTCTGCACTGCAGGAAAGCTCTCAGTGCACACACAGTACTGCTGGCTGCTGCTGCATCACACAAGGGGTTTGTTACAGCCCAGGCTCTCTGCATGGGCTTCAGAGAAGCTGCTGAGCCATGAACAATTCAGGTTAGGGTGACCCTACTGATCCAGTTCCTAGTCCCAGTGTTCAGCTATTTTTATCTCGTTCACCGGCTGTGCACAATATGTGGCTTTCTAGGCGTGCTTGTGTGACCTGCTCTGGTGAGGCACTTTATCAGTCAAGTGTATGAACTGCCTGAGTCTGTACAGCCCTCACTCCTGGCACAAATAACAGCCCAGCAGCTGCCCAGCTGTTTGACCTGCCTGGCAATGAGAAGGATAAAGAAAGAAAATGCACAAAACCTGAGAAAAGCTGAAGCCTGCTTTACAATTCTTCATACCCACTGCAGGAGGATGAGGGTGAAGAAGACAGCATTTCCCCGTGTACCTTTTGGTACTCACACTTCAAAGTGCAAGAAATGGCGAAGTACAACTTTCCAATGTGAGTCTGTGCATCCTGGGAATGTGTATAAGGGATTGCCTTTGTGGATTTGCAGTGAAAATGCTTCTAAGGACTAAAGTCCCGTGCTACTGTATGGTGCAGTATGCAGAGAGAAAGGATCTTGCCAAGAACAAAACAGGGAACAGGAGGATAAATGTGTTGTCCTTGCTTTCAAGACAGGCAAGCCACGATCTCAAACATGGACCAGGAATGGGAGGTAGAAGGGTGAAGGCACTAAAAAAGTTGAATGGATGGTAAATGAAGGGAAGACACCAAAATGAGAATAAGCCAAATGCTCAGGTTAGACTGCAAACTTACCAGTAGGTTTTTGCTTCAGTCTCTTCAGGAAGAACTTGAACTGGAAGGAATTAGTGACTGAAAACAGCTAGAAAGGGCATACTGGGATTTTGGTGTTTGGGAAGAGGGTGGAAATAAAAAGCAATTGCTAGTAGTGAGGTGGGATAACTTGGACTGCAGTGAGCAGATCAGTTCTGAAGGGTAGCCTTCCCTTTTTGAACAGTAATTGATTCTTTTTACTTCATATCAGTTATTTATTGATAAATAGAACTTTATTTCAATGAGGAGGGACTGGAACATGTCCCCCCACTGCTTACCCTCCCCAGCTCCAGGGCAGGTTGATAAAAGCACACAAATAAGCCACTTGGCTGGCAAAAGTATCTAGAAAAATCAGTTCAGGCTCCCATGGAAAAGACACTGATGGTCTGGAAGGCAGCAGAGAGCTGAGGTGTAGCTGGAGGAGCAATGCAGGCAGTCTCATCTGTATGAGGATGGGGACAGGGCCCCAGGCAGCAGAGACAGGTTTCCTGGAACATGGACTTCCATGCTCCTATTTAAATTATTAAATGCAAATTTCTGTGCTTCACTGCCAAGAGACATGAGTTTTGTGAACAGGAGGACAGGACTATCAAGCAGCTTGAGAGACAGAGGTTAAAAGGCAGGTCAGCCCAGGTCATGGGTAAAATCTGAAGACAAACTGAGATTCAGTGGAGGAGAGTTGGAGAAGGAAGAATGACCAACAGGAAATGAAGCTCCAACAATAAACCTTATCCTGAAAAATGCCAGATTGTTTTGCATTCCAGTAGGAATATCTGTCTTGGTTCTCAGGGTAGGATGCTGCTTGGTGGGATAGTAAAGAAAGCAAGTAGTTCTCTGGGGAAAATGTGACGTCCTAGATATGCAGACACTGGGTGAAGTGCTGAAGGAGAAGAAGGAGAGAGCTGCTTGTCATTCCCAGCACTCCCTTGAGCCCAGCTTTACTTCCTCCAGCTCTCGATGCAGCAGGCTTTGCACCCCACGGTTTCCTTGGACTCATATTGCAGTAAACCAGGCTCTTTTGGAGAATAATAGTTGTGTGTTAGCTTGTGTGTAACAGTTACAGCTTGCTGAATTTGAGCAGTCTCATCAGCTGGAGGGCAAAGCCCTTTAAATCGCACATTCCCCTGCAAAACCTTGGTTTAGAAATGGCCTTGTTGCTCCTTTTCCAGCAGAAAAACACAAAATTCAGCAGTAATAGTTTGTAGCACAGCAGCTTGGGTTTGGATGCTGCCTGTCTCAATGCTGGATATATTCACTAAGTAGTAAGGCAGAAAATATCTTAATCACAGCCGTTGGTGTCCAGCCATTGGTGCTCTTTCCATTTTCAGGATTAGGTTTTGATAATTTAGTGCTGGATTAAGGACCAAGTGGCCATGTGAAGATGTTTGAGTCAAGTTAATAATAATTAGGAACAATAGCATGTACTTATATCTGTGGTAGGAGATCTAACTTGGAGTTCTTTTGAAACAATGGAGAAATGGACTTGGAGGGAAAAAGGAGATGGAACAATGCTCCATTGCCCATTTGTTTGTTGTCAGCAGCATAACTTGAGGAAATACAAGCTTTCAGGCTGACAAATGATTTAATTCTCCAGGCTTGAGGAGGAAAACTGTTTGGTTTGTTTTGCCAGCTATATATCTAATATCCAGATATTAGAACTATAAACCATCATGTGACAGTACTCTTGCAGAAATTTGAGTAATCCCTTTTTGTTTGTCACTCTTCCCTGGTGACTTTATAGGCCTTGCCACTGCAGAGGACCACTGGGAGCATTAAGTCATGGTTTCCAGCCTTTGACACGAACTAAAATGTATGCAAAGGCTTTTGGGACTGAGTCTTACGGGATATCATGCCAGGACATGCCAAAGAAGCTCCAGGAAGATGGAAACTCTTGTGGGTTTATTAAGAAATCTAAGGAATGTGGAGTATTTCACTTCAATAAATGTCAATCTCTAGCTTCCGGCTCACTACTGCTGAGACAATTTCCTCTTACTTGAGCAGAGGTCTGGAAGGATAACAACCAAAGCTAGAGAATGTTGGCTATCAGCCTCTGCCATGAAATGGAGGAAAATCACATATTGACCTTCTTTTCTTTCCAGTAATTCCATCTTCTTTGAGATACTGACACAGGAGTAGAAATTCTGGTTAGTAGTACAAAATAAAGGTGTCTTTCAGCACCCAAAGTTCACCCTGGATAACAAGGCAGCACTTACTGCTACAGGGAACTCACTGCACAGCTGAGCAGCAAAAGAGACAGAGAAGGGCCAAAATCTTCACATATGGTTCATCCAGCAGAATTGTTGGGGCCACATTAGGAGTTTTGTGTTCAGTTCTGGTCTCCACAGTTCAGGAAAGACAAGGAGCTGCTGGAGAGGGTTCAGCAGAGGCCACAAAGATGATGAGGGGTCTCGAGCACCTCTCTGATGAGGAGAAACTGAGTTAGCTGGGCCTGTTTAGTCTGGAGAAGAGAAGACTGAGTGTGGATCTCATCAATCCATGCAAATCTCTCCAAGGTGGATGCCAAGAGGGCGGTGCCAGACTCTTTTCAGTGGTGCCCAGCAGCAGGACGAGGAGCAATGGCCATAAACTAAACCACAAGAAGTTCCACCTCAACATCCGGAAGAACTTCTGTTCATTGAGGGTGGCAGAGCATTGGAACAGCTGCCCAGGGAGGCTGTGGAGTCTCCCTTTCTGAAGGCATTCCAAACCCACCTGGATGCACTCCTGTGTCACCAGCTCTAGGTGACCCAGGGGGCTGGACTGGATGACTTCCAGAGAATTCTGTGATTCTGAGAAAATGGTTGGAGGAGAGGCAAAGGGTATAGAGGGAAGAAGGAAAGAGACAGATGGATGGCACTGAAGTATCTGATAAGCTGAATTCCTTCCCACAATGAGAATTGTGTCCTGAAATAGCTGTGTCAACCCAACAGATATTTCCCTAGGTCAGGGTGTCCTGTCCCAGCTCCTCACTGCAAAGTTGTCTGTATTTATCATCCATGGCCAGAACTAAATGATAGAGTCATAGAATATCCTGAGTTTGAAGGGATCATCAGTCTCCTGAGTCTGCTCTGGCCTCTCTGGCAGAGCCAAGTACCTCCAGTATGCCTACCTGGCTGCTGACTGGGACTCACCAGTGACCACCACACGTGGAAGTAGCTTCCCAACAGGCATGTTTGGGGTTTTGGCCTTCCGTGCAATCAAGTGGAATTTGCAGCTCTGTGGCCAAACACTACCCAGACAGTGAAGGACATTTTAATACCAAATCCACGAACAAATCAATTTACTGCAGTAAAGCTACTTAGGGGGCCCATCTGGTAACTGCTAATTTACAGACTGGGCCATCTGCCACTATCACAAGCTGAGAAGACTGGAAAAGTTACCCAACATAGCCAACAGTTTGGCTTTGTTTTCTTTTTTTCCCCCTCCCTCAATGCTGTGTTTTGTTTTGCTGCTAACTGATGGCAACACAGCGGTTTCTGTTCTGAAATCCAGATTTTTCAAACCTTGGATAATCTCGTGCTGCTGCTGTGACTCAGCAGTTGTCCCTGGGTATGTTTATGCAGCATTGAAGCTGCTGACAACAGGATGGTTTGGGAAGCTGGGTTTCTACCCAGCGCCTGCATATTTAGGTTGGTGGGACAGGATGTGTGGAAAATTTATTTTAAATGTATGTTTTTGAAGCTTTAGTCCTCTGGAGTTGTAGAATGCTTCCAGGTCCAGTGGAAACAAATTGATCATAGAATCATGGAATGGTTTGGGCTGGAAGGAACCTTAAAGATCATATAGTTCCAACCCAAGACGTGTGAAATGGAGAGCAAATCCACTAAGAGCTGCAGGTTTGTTCTGTGCTTGAGTTAGTTTCGACCATTTTTGGCCATGTGTAGGGAGCTTGAAATTCTTCACACTTTACCCTGCTTGAGCAAGGCAATGGTTGGTTTTGTTCAAGGTCTGTGTGACTGGGACACAATATTCTGTTAGAAGATGATGTGGGGAAGCTGAGCTAAATGGCTGGAGCTGTGTCAGGGCAGGTTTAGGCAGGATGTTAGGAAGAAGTTCTTTCCCCAGATGATGTTCTGGCCTGATGGTCAAGCAGTGGTCATGGTCCCAAGCATGTCAGAGCCCAAGGAACATTTGGACAATGCTCTCAGGGATGCACAGGGTGGGATTGTGGGATGTCCTGTGCAGGGCCAGATGTTGGATTCAATGATCCTTGTGGGTCCCCTCCAGCTCAGGCTGTTCTGTGATTCTGTGACTCAGTGATAAATACTACAGCAGAAAGTTCCAACTAGGCAAAGCCTTAGACAGAATACGGCTTTCCTTTGAGAATTTTGCCCTTCAAACAGGGTTGGGATTTAATCCATGTTTTTTTTTCTGTGCTAACTGGATAATGTTTTAGCACCTGAGCAGTGGAAGTGGTGGCATATAGGATTTACATATTCTTCAACAGATGGGGAAAACCAAATCAGTGCAGCAGACCCAGCACTGATCTTCTGAAGGTTTGACTCCGAGAACTCCTTTGGGCCTCCATGGATTAAGATGGCAGATCATCCTAAAAGGGGGGAACTTCAGCAGCAACAAAGCTTTTTGTTGCCAAGGCAGAAACCCAAAGCCCTTCCTTACTTCATGAGACTAATGGTGTTCTGCCCACTGGGACACAGAAGTTTGGAGATGGAGCTTCTTTTCCATCTGAGCATGCTTTTCCTCACTTAGTGTGATTGAATGTGTTATCCTTAGGGGACACATAAATTGAATTCTCTATCAGCCTCTGCTTTAAGAACAAGGAGGGCCCAGAGGACAGATAGCCAATAGGGGTTCTGTGGCTGAGGTGATTAAAAATTATTTGGCTGTGGAAGAGAGAATGATGTTGTTCTCCATTGTGTTTCTCAGCAAAGAGATAACACTGAGACTGACTGCAGGGTGACAGGTCATACATGTTTAATTTGATCAGCTATAAAAAGAAACTTGCAGTAGGGCTGCTCATTGGAAATCTAATAAATAAAAGTTAATATCATAGCTCAGTGTAATCCCAAAGATAGCTCTTCATGAGCTCTTCTTGGAATCCAAGCTATCAAATACTTAAGATGGGAGGGTGTTGTCAAGAGCAGAGTATGTCTGAAAGGCAGAATTCTCTATTCACATGATGGAATTTGGCTGCTGAGCACTGATCCATTTTGTTCTCACAAAGCTTCAGCATGAACAAATCACAGAATCACAGAATACACTGAGCTGGAAGGGACCCACAGGGATCATGGAACCTGACCCCTGGCCCTGCACAGACCGCCAACAATCCCACCCTGGGCATCCCTGGCAGTGCTGTCCAAACCCTTCTGGAGCTCAGGCAGCCTCGGGGCTGAGCCCATTCCCTAGGGAGCCTGGACAGTGCCCAGCACCCTCTGGGGGAAGAACCTGTCCCTGATATCCAGCCCAACCCTCCCCTGACACAGCTCCAGCCATTTCCTCAGGCCCTAGACTGCTGCCAGGCTGTTCTACAGCTGTGGAGTAGAGGCTCAAACAAAAAAAAAAACCCACCCAAAGTTGCCCTAGGTCTCCTTGCCACGGTTGTGGTGGGTTTATCAATCTCCCCTTATCTCTCAGCACTTCCCTGCTGGAGCAATGGTGATGTGATGGCTCTTTGTGCTACTGGAGAGCTCCTTCAGGTGCAGCTGTTTGGGTGAAGGCAGCTGTGAGGGCACAGGCTCTGCCCCAGCTGTGCCCCATTCCTGACAAGGCTATAAATGAGGCTGAAATGCAGTGTGGAGCTGTAATTTGGTTAGGGATAAGAAGAGAAGAGGGGATACTGCAAGTCCTCAACCTGGATCTGGTTTCCCAGAGTCTTGCCTTGCCTCCTGTGTCACACGAGACTCCCAGGATGGGCTTTGTGTGCCTGCTGTCCTAGGATGGTGCTGGAGGCCCCCTTGGCCATCTGCCAGGCTCCCTGTGATTCCCTGTGCTTCAGGGTTTTGTCATGAGCCACTGACCCTGCCAGAAGATGCTTTAATGTTTCTGATTCTTTCTTAAATGTGCAGACAGGAAGGCAGGTACACATCCTGCTCTAAGCCTGAGTGCTGTAAGATTACAAAATGCCTTGTAGGGGTTTAGGCTCTTTTATTGAATTCTGTGGTTTGTTTTTGCCTGCTTTCCTCAGGAATGCACTCCTGGGAGAGGCACTGCACCTCCTGCAGTGTTGGAACCTGAGGAAATTGGCCACCAGGAGCTGTGATTTCCTTCTTCTGTGATCCTCCAGCTGTTCCATCTCTCTGTGTGCTGTGAATATGGCATTGCTGAAATGATAAAACAACTGAGGCAAACAACTTTCAGCTATTTAATCAGTGCACTGGGGAAAAGAGTTGGATATAGGTGCCATAGTGGACTTCCTATTTCTGAAAGTAAGTTAAATAATTATCCATTGCTTTGCAACTTGGAAATGATGCTGAGAAGTGCTTCAGCCTCATTTGTGTGAATTCTGCTGGAATTCTGCAGCGAGAATGGACCAACGTGATCTCATTATGTTTCTTGCTCTGGAGGACACTCTACACACAAACAAGGTTCCTTTGTCTTCTGAATAAGTTAATCACTAACTAATATTTGTGGTTATTCCTTTCCTTATTGGAAGGTTCTTTGCTTAGGTGTGTCTTTAAACTGTGCCTTTCAACTGTAACTTCCAAGCTTTATTTCCGTGTTTGTGGCAGGAGCAAAGTCTTGCCACTGTAAAGTATCCTGAAACGTCTTGAGCACAGATATCCACAAGTACAGCTTGAGCTTCAGAACTGCAGGGAGCTGTGCACAATGAGGAGGGTGGAGAAAAGATCCCTGCAGGAGGTGGACTGTACCTTTAAAAACTGCCTAAGAAAACAAGTCATTTCCTCATGCTGAGTCTAGGCCTCTCTGTTTGTTTGTGGGGAATTATTGCTGCCTGGGTGTTATAGCTTGTAAAATAATCACATGGGAACTCAAGGGACTGGCAGTGCAATAATCCAACAAGTTCCAATAACAAGTTGCCTTTGCCTTGGCCATCAGTGTTTCACTTTGCTGATCCCTTTGATGCAGAGAAGAGCCAAGTGCCAGCTGGCAATGCTTGACTTCTGGGCACCTGGAATGTCCCATCAGCACTTGCCTCAGGAGCTAGGCTTAAGTTTGCCTAGCCAAGAATTCCATGATCATGCTGAAGCCAAAAACTTGGTTGGATTTGGATTTCTGTGGCTAGGATACCTTTGAGGCAAGAATGTAGAGTGGGGCTGTGGTATTGTGCTGCTTTTATTGCTGCCTGTAGTGGAGGTAGTGGAGGTGGGCAGGAAGGAGCAGAGAGCAGGGCTCAGTGGGACAGCCAAGCTGAGAAGCTGTCAGTGTTTGTCAGATAATCTTTTCAGAAGTGAATCTGTTATGACATGGCTTTTCCAGACCTCTAGATAGAGCCATCTCTTGGAAGTGCCAGGCTTCTGTTCTTCAGAGGCTGTGAGCACTCAGCTCTTAACTGCAGTGTTGTTTAGAGGTTAGGGAGTGTTTCCCCCAAGCTTAGTAAAGAAAAAGTCATACATAGCAAAATTACTTATTTTAGGATTGGTGTAAATCTTGACATGAAATGGTTTAACCTAATCAAGCAATGCATTGTTTTAATAAAGCTGCCAAGAAAGAAGTAAGGGCTGTGGTTGTGCTCATTATTGCACAGAATAAATCTTTCAAGCTCTGCACAGAAATGGGCAGAACAGAAGACAAGCTGACTCTCCTATTTCTAGACTCAGCAACATATCAAGACTTTGAGTGGCTGCTGCTCACAGTGTGACAAAAGGTGGTCCTTCCAGCCTTCCCCAGCAAGGTGACATTGTCCTGTCCCTAAGGGGACTGTTGGAGCTCTGAAGTATGTGAGTGGGAGTCTGTGACCCAATGTTTAACTTGGTCCTTGCTGGATAGTACATCCTTGTTGGGGCATTCCCTTGACACTTAACCCATTCTGCTGTTGTCCTGGAGGGCTCCCCATCCCTTCAAGTGTTCCAGATTGGACAGGGCTTGGAGCAAACTGGTCTAGTGGAAGGTGTCCCTGCCCATGGCAGGGGGTGCAATGAGATGAGCTTTAAGGTCCTTTTTAACCCAACCCAGTCTGGGATTCTATGATTTGCTGTAATGTAACTCCCCTTACTTTCCCTCTTGCCAGAGTTTCCTGCAGAAGCTTCACATAAAGCCAAGCCTCTGGCTGGGGCTGCTCCAAAGCCATTCACCATCCTCTGCCTGGAAAGGGATGTGTTTTTATACCATCACATCTTCAGGGGCTTTGAGCTGTGCCTGTGGGCTCTTGACAGATGAACTGAAGACTGTGAAGAGATGAGAAGCACGAGCACTTCTCTGCAGGTTCCTCTGCTCCACCTGATGGCCACAGAATCACGGAATTCTGAAGGCTGGAAAAGACCTTTGAGATCATCAAGTCCAGCCATCAACCCAGCACCATGTTCACCACTAACCCATGTCCTCAAGTACCACATCCACATGGTTTTTTGAGCACTTCCAGGGATGGTGACTCCATCCCTGTCCTGGGCAGCCTGTTCCAATGCTTTACAAACCTCAGTGTTATCTTCTGTGTGCAATTAATAATTTGGATTTATGGTGTTTATGTAAGAGTTGTGAAGAGGAGTTGTCTTTGTTGGCAGTTTAGTGTTGTCAGGCCTTTGGCTGAGTCACACACTAGGAAAGGAGGCATCTGGCAGCAGCAAACCCCACTTTTGTTCTCTTCCTCACAATTAAGCTTTTGTTTACCTTGAGGTTTTCTGAGGTATTATTAGTCTAATTTTTGTTCTTAAACCTTTCCTAGGGGAAAAGCAGGTTTAAAGTGTGATTTAAAACCAAACTGGTTTTATTTTTTCTTTCAACTGTGAGTCAGTCAACTGCATTTTGTGGCTGTGTGTAAAGGCCTTAATTCCAACTCTGAGTAAAAGGGGATATTTTTGTGCTGTCTCTGTTCAGCTTTAAAAAAGGAGCTCAGTGAGCTCTCCTGACTCAAGGTGTGCATTGACTTGTGTCAGAATGCAGCTGTGGTCAAAGCTACCAGTCAGGACATCTAAGATAAGACTCATGAAATAAAGCTAGGGCCCCTGGAAGTATCAGATGGCATGCATTAAGGAAGCTGCAGTTAAGTCAGGTGCTGAGCTTACTTGCTGTGGCATCTGGCATAGATCCATCATTGCTCAGCTGGAGAGCTGAGCCAGCCACAGGCAGCTTTTGGAAACAAATAGGGGTGGAAAAGGATTTGTCCTGCAGATGCATAAAATCTTCACTCTTCAAAGGTGTGGAAGTGGCCAGCAGCTTTTCTGGATATTTAATCACATTTTTTATGAATTGAGCCAGAGTGCAGCATCATCTCTGTGCCACACACACACAATGTCCAAAGCTGATCCAGATGCTGCTCAAGGCAAGCTGACTTATCCATTTCTTTGGGGAGGGATGTATCTGAGCTCTGAGAAATGCACATCAAAAGCTGCAGATAATCAACATTCCCCTCCAGTGAGGAGAAGATAAACTCCATGTTATTGGCATTTCCATAAGTCCCAGAAAGGGCTTGGGTGAGGGTTTGGGTGAAGCTTTCCAGCTGTTCCCTGGTCAGGGAATGAAGGAGGCTGCAGGATGGTTTCCTGCATGAGCTTGATTCCAGCCCTGGTCCTACCTCAGAGCCATGGTTGTAACTGGTGGGGCAGTGTCATTATATGGGTTTTAGCTAATCTCTCAGATATCCTCACTTGAAACTCGTGTTGTTTGGGCTGGAAGGGATCACCCAGCCCAAACCTGCTGCTGCAGTGGGGTCACTGAGAGCAGCCTGTCCAGGACTGTCCAGTTGGGATCTGAATATCCCCACAGCTGAAGATTCCACAACCTCTCTACTGTTCCGGTGTGTGACCAGTGTCATGGTCAAAAAGGGTTTTCTTTTGCTCAGGTGGAATTTCATGTGTGTGTGTGTGCCTCCTTCCCTCCGATCAGGTACCTGGGCACATTGATATGATCATCCCTGAGCCTTTTCTCCAGGCTGAGCAGTCCCTGCTCTCTCAAACTGTCCTCACATGAAGGATGCTTCAGTCCCTTCATCTTCTTTTGGTCCTTTGCTGGATTTTCTCCTGTAAATCCGTATCTTGTACGGAGGGAGCCCACATTTAACAGCACTCCTCCAGCTGTAGCTTCCCTAGGATTGGGTGGAGAGGCAGGATCACCTCCCTCCCCATCCTTCAGTCTCTTCAGAAAAGGAATGGAATTGTGCCTTTAATTTACAACCATGGTAATCATTAGGAATAACAAGAAAAAAAAAAAAAACACCCCACCCCAAACCCAGTTGTGTAAAAAGTATTATTTCCAATGCAGCTGGGATATGGTTTAAGAATATTTTCATGCACAGACTTCTTGTATCAGAAAAGTACAGGGAAAGAGAGGGAGAAAGTGGAAACTACTGAATGTAGATTTTGTGAGTGGTGTGCATTGCAGTGATGGGTTGTAGGGGTGCAAAATGCATTTGTTTTATGAGGAAATAACTAGGGAAAGGGCAGCAGGGGAAGAGGAGTGCTACAGGAATAAATGGCCACGAGGAATTGCAAATTCAGACACTGGAAAGGGTGAGAATTTCTTCTGGCTAAATGAATGGGTGGAAAGTACTGTTGTCCAAAAGTGTAAACTTAAATATTGCTATTTTTAGACTTGTTATTCCTGTTTGGTTTTTTTTTTTTTTCCCCTCAGCTGGTTATTTTGGCTCTAGTGACCTGGAGGTGTGATTTTGTAGATGCCTCAGATATGGCAGTCAAACTTTCTTTGCAGAGCAGAATCTGGTCTTTGGTGTGATTTTCTGTGCCACTCATCCTATCCCTTAACAGCTTTCCTACCAGCACCTTTCAGGCTTTGCTCTGGGTAAACTTTACACATGCAAACAGACTACCAAGATCAATGGAACATTTCTTTTTTATGCAGAGAATGACAGTTTTGTTTGTCAAGGCTCTTGGTTCCTGCTTCCTTTGCCAGGTCTCCACTGATGTAAATTTGCCTTCCTCAGGTCCTTCATTTCTATTTAGCTGCTATCATGGAAGCAACAGAATTCTTCCCTGTGAGGATGCAGAGGCCCTGGCACAGGTTGCCCAGAGAAGCAGTGGCTGCCCCTGGATCCCTGGAAGTTTTCCAGGTTTGACAGAGCTTGGAGAAGCCTGGAACAGTGGAAGGTGTTCCTGCCCGTGGAGTGAGATGAGCTCTGAGGTCCCTTCCATCCCAACCCATTCTGTGAGTCCAAATATTCATTCCAGCAAGTGTTTACTGGCTATTACATCTGAGTTCTGTATTTACAGATTCTGATTGTGTTTCAGCTGGAGAGCTTTAACAGTCCCCCATCTCAAACCTGCCTTTTGAAAGCAGTGTTATATTTAGCTGTTTTTTATTACTGGCAACTTCAGCAGTTGAAATTGGACCTTGGGGCTTCAAAGCAGCTGCTTGGTTAAGGAAGCGTTGCTGAATAAAAGCTCCCTGCTCCGCTCCCCTCCCCCTGCTTTACCACACTCCCAGCTGTGTGAGCCCAGCAGCAAGGAAGGGAAGTTGGCCTTGAAGTGAATCTAAAGAGGAAAGAGAGTGGGAAGAGGAGAGGTGGAGCCAGCCGGGGAAATGCAATAGCAGCCCGCAGCGTGGGAAGATGAGAAAGCAGCAGCAAAGGCACTGATGGCTCAGTCTCTGCGCGGGTGAGCTCCGCCGAGCAAGGGCTGAATGGAGGGGAGGACCAAGGAGTTTAAAGAGTGAGCACACTCAGAGGAAAGGCAGGGATTATCCTCCTGTTTCTTTCTGGAGTAACAATCAAAGGGAAAAGGTAAGGGGTACAAGGAGGAAGCGAGTGAAATCAGTGCCAAACTCTGCTTAAGATAGGAGCCTTTAATAAACAAGGGGTTGTGATAGCTGAAGGCCACTTGGAAATGTCATTTGGCCATTTGGTGTAATGCAGGAAGCAAAGAATACTAAACAGGGTTGTGAGAATCCTGTAGGCATGACGCTCTTATTTCATTGTATTCTTATTTTGGTTGTGTAACTGTGCTCTAAGCTGTGCCTGGCAATACATGTTTTAATCCTTAGTGCAGCTCAAGTGTTACCGTATTTCATGGCATGAAAGTGACTGTCAAATACTTTTTTTTTTTTAATTTACCTATTTTTTTTCCCTAAGGGATTAGCAGAATCCTGGAGACAACAGGATGGTATTTACTTTCTATAGCACTCCTGCCTTCAGTAGAGAATAGGGTGGCTTTTAGCCAAGTCTAACATGTTCAAGTTGAACTCCACATATTTTAGGCAGCTTTTGGTAAATAAATCAGTTTTTAAATGCACTGAGTAAACATATCAGGCTTAGTTCTCTTTGATCTGCTAAAAATGACTTGACTGCAACTTCGAAGGCTTGGAGGGAGTTGAAAGTATGTACAAAAGGAAACCAAACTGGGGTAAAACTTTGTTTATATCTTTTAGGGTAGTGCAATACCTACTCTGCAGTCCCATTTTGCCAGACCACTACAGGTGCAATTAGTCCCTGCAGTTGCTAATGGCTCTCACCTTTCAGTGAGGGAGTATTTCTTGCTCCCTTTGAACCAGAAGGAGGTGGAGCACAGAAGTGGCTGGCTCAGCTTTTCCACGGTGCTTGAAGCAGACCCTCAGTGTGGGGCCCTGTGCCTCAGCCAGCCTCTTACCACAGAGACATCTCTTTTATCTGAGATTTATGAGGCTGGCAATAGGGTTGGGCTTGAGTGGTTGTGCAAACAGGGTGGCCACTAGGACAGGGCTGGTTTTCTGCTGTGCTGTAGTGCAGCCCCTCCAGTGCAGCTGTATCTCCCCTTGGTTACCAAACCCACAACTATTTAGGTAGTCCTGGGTAACAGCAGTGCTTTGCTTACCCTTTCTTTCCTTTGGCAATGGTAACAGACCAGTGACTCACTAGAAAAGACACAAAACTTTCTTCCAAAGATTTTCAGAATTTAATGTGACTCTGAGCTTCATTCTGCCAGCCCAGTACTGCTAAAATGCTAAAAGGGTACAAGAAGCTTTCTTGTACCCTTTGGGTACTGGAAGGCCACAATTAGGCTACCCAAAGCCTTTTCTTTTCCAGGCTGAACTATCCAAATTCTCCCAGCCTTTCCCCATAGCAGAGGTGCTCCAGACCTCTGGTCATCTCTGTGGCCTCCTCTGGACTCACTCCAGCAATTCCACATCTTCTGCTGTTGTTCCCCAGGGCTGGGGCAGCTCTGCAGGTGGGGTCTCACCTGGGCAGAGGGACAGAATCCCCCCTCCCTTGCCCCCCACATTGGGGGCTCAGCCCAGGGCATGGGGGATTCAGGGCTGGGGCAGGTCCAGCTCTCACCCACCAGCACCCCCAAGTCCTTCTCCCAGGGCTGCTCCATCCCAGCCTGGATTAATTCTGGTGCTTGCCTGGACCCAAGTGCAGCACCAGCACTTGGTCTTGTTAAACCTCGTGGAATTCCCATGGAGCCAGTGCTCGAGCTTGCCCAGGTCCCTCTGGACGACCCCATCCTTCAAGTGTGTCCCTGCCCCTCATCTTGGTGAGCTCTGCAAGCTCCAAGTGAGCTGATGCTGCTGCATGGTTTATCTGCAGGTTTACATTTTCCCCTCTGGATCACCAGCTCTGTTTTCAGAGGAGCTTGCTATTTATCCTGATTTCTCTGTGGGCTCAATGAGCCCACACACTCCACTCTCTTCTTGCCTGTGAGTAGCAGATCTACTCTGTGAGTAGAGCAATGCTGCTGTAGGAGCAGCTTTCACCATGCTGCAGTTCAAGGCTTCATTTCCATATGGCTGGCTTAAAAGAGAACAGCTTTCCTTGGGCTTTCTCTAGTGGCAGAATGCCAGGCTCCCCCACCTTCCTGCTGGGGCTGTGGTGGCTTGCTGAATGATAGGATAAATCCACTTTTTTTCCCATGGAGCCAGTGCTCGAGCGAGGGCCTCATGCGAGCCCTTCTCTCTGAAAGACACATTAGAAGCCTTGAAATGCATAAGAGTATCAAAGTGTGACGTGAAAGAATAATCTACATAATCAGATTTTGGGGTTTATCTGGGCTTTTTGTACAGAAAAGGCCATGTATGACATGTTCAGTGCTGAAATCTGGACTGTGACCTCCTCTTTTCATCCCTTTTTCTGTTTATTTAGTCTGTAAAAAATGTCTCCTTTTGGCCTAACTGGCATGGAAAAAAAAGTATTGGAGGCCAGAGGAGAATTTGAAGTGACTCTTCAAGTTGCAAAGGCCCAAAATAGGCCCAAAATAAATGAGGTAGATTTTTTTTAAGCCAAAGTATCCATGCTAACAAAGGGGTACCAGATGAGAAATAGGGAATAATTCAGCTGGTCTGGTCTGATGAGGTTTCAGGAGACAGTAGACCAGGTGAGTCTGGATTTGGATGTTATCCATTATCAGGCTTGGCTGATTTTAAAGAAGGATTTTGATGGATGGGGCTGTGTTGTAGGTGGACTCGGGCTATGGGTACAACATCTCCAAAACATTTTCTCTTTGCAGTGGTCCTAGTACTGCTGGACTGGGCAGCAAAGTGCTGCCTCTCCTGCAGAGATCAGTAGCAATGAGGTACATTTTGTGCTGGATGATTTCAAATTTGATGCAACCCAGTGGGTTGCAGCTCAGACTGGACTCACACTGACTCGCCCTCGAGGTCTCAGAGCAGATGGTGAGAAGGTAAAAAGGTGATTCTGAGTAAGACATGGGTTGGCAGCCTTTGAGATTAATTTTTTTGAACAAACAACAGCATGAATGGGCACAAAATTCAGGATGCCATAATGTTTTGTGCCATCTGTGACCTATTACACTATGATCATGATGAGAACAACTAGTGTTCAGTAACTCACTGCCTCAGACAACCTGGGAAGGGTAAATCCAGAGTCATCCATCTGTGCTTTGCTGGAGCTGCTCTTGGGGAGGATCCTGGAAGTTGTATCCTTTGAGGGAGCAAGGAATGAATATACAATGATTTCTCTAGCTGAACTTGTTTGTGAAATGCTGGCTTTTCCCAGGAAAGCACATACAAAAATAGCAGCCAGCCCTCTCTAGCCATGGAGCACATGTCTGTAGGCTCAGCTTTGAAATTCACCAGTTGCTGCAGCTTCTCCAAAGAGGTTGAAATGCTTCTGTAATGGAAATGACCTGAGCACTCGGGTTCATTATTGCATTCCCCCACCTCTAGGCTGCTGCTCGGAGTCTGAGGCATTTAAATGAGCTGTGTCAAATGGAGTCCTTAAATTCTTCAGTGCCTCTGATGCCAGTGTGGGAGAGCTCAGCTGTGCCTCCTGGGCTGGTTTTGTGTCCCCAGGGAGCAGATCCTCACAGCCTGAGCTGTGTGTCAACCCCTCTGTGAGCACTGCACATTCTTTCCTAGCCTTCCCCTCTCATCTGGCTTATTCCTCAAGCCCTTTTTTTTGGCAGAGCTTTACCAAAATGCACAGAAATTAAGCTACTTCTCACCTCTGCAAGGTCTTGCTTCAGCTAAAAAAACTGCATTTATTGTTCAGCTCTCCCGAGCTGAATGTTTTCTTCAGTAATACAGAATGACTCCTGCTTTTGGCTGAAGTCTGTGTTAGGCCATTATAGAAATTAGGCAGCTGCCCAAAAGTCTGCCAAGGGGCGAAACCTACTTGCCATTAAAGCTTTTAACAAATGAGATTGGTAGGTAAGTCCATGACCACCTGGGCTCTTGTGTAGCAGGATTCCTGTGGACATCAAAACCCTGAACAAGTCTGATGTTTTAGATGTGACCTAATTGAAAATACAGCCAGTAATGTAATTATCATCAGGAAACAGCTCACCTTCTGTTGCTTAATTATATTTTCCTTGTGCATTTAGTTTGTTTCAAAGAAGCTGCCTTGGATGGCACACAGGGTTTCCCTTTAATTACTGCTGTATGGTAATTGTCATGTAATTATGCTGTTATGAATATAATGTGCATGTATTATTGAGGGGCAGTGATTTATGGCAGGTAAGCATATTTTTAAAGTGTTATAGATGCTCTCCACACAGCCCTTTAATGACAGGAGTCTCTCACAGCCATGCAGTGTTTTAATTTCCCAGTGTTTAAGGTCTCCTGTAATAATGCTACTTCATCATCCAGTCAATACTATGGGAATTACACTTCTTGCTTGTGGTGAGGTATTTAATGGTCCTCATCATGCTTGCAAAATTTGCTAGTGCAGAAATAAATTGGGCATCGTGAGAGGACAAGGGGCAATGGCTTTAAGCTGAAAGAGTTGCTTTAGATGTGATATTGGGATGGAATTCCTCCCTGTGAGGGGTTGAGGCCCTGGCACAGGGTTCCCAGAGCAGCTGTGGCTGCCCCTGGATCCCTGGAAGTGTCCAAGGCCAGGCTGGATGGGGCTTGGAGGAACCTGGGACAGTGGAAGGTGTTCCTGCCCATGACAGGGGTTGGAACTGGATGGGCTGGAAGGTCCTTTCCAACCCAAACCATTCCATGATTCTGTGATGCTACCTTTGCATTAACTACTTTCATCAACAGGTCATGACCCCAAAGAGGTGACAGCAAAGGTTTTGAATCCCTTACTCCAAAAAACTCTGTGAGGGGCTGTAGCACTGGAAACCTGAGCACAGAGCTGATGTGGTGAAGTTACTGATGGCTGAGTGTGCTGAGCACTGTAGCATCCATCTGCAGGTGGAAATTTGGGAGCACAGTAATTAGTGTATCATTAACCTTCAATCACAATTTAAATGTGCTTGTGGTGGGGTTTTTTGCTCCAGGATGTTTCTTCATAACTTACTCTGTGAGTTCCCTGCTGCAATGTGCTTTGTGACAGAGCTTCTGGTTTATCACAGGATTTGCCTTTCTTTTGAAGGTGTTTTCAGAAGTTTTGGGCTGTGTTGAAGGGACAACAAAAACTGTGGGCTATGTTTAAGTTCTGGTCTCTGAAACAGCAGTGAAACCCTTGCTTGCCCTGGTGGTAGCAGAGGAAATCAGTCCCAGAGATTCCTGGCTGGTGAAATAAACTGCCAAGAGGAGAAGCAACCACTTGGCAAGACCTTGTACAGCAAGTACTTTATGATGGGTGATTGTTAAGTTGCCTGGGAAGGGCTTTCTAAGCACACTGTAGTTCCTGGAATTAACATTTTCATCCTGGATTTGTGGCACATATTGTGCAAATGAAAGATGTATCAGGAAAAATAAATCTTCAGTTTTGTGCCAATGCACAAATGCTACTCCTGTGTTATATTCCCAAATTTAGCAAAACCAAAGTGACTGGATAGAACTCAACTGCATCTGCCTCTTTGCAATGGAACCAAGCAGGAGGCAATGAAGTATGACTAAATCGTGCTGGCAAACACATTTTTATCCTGAATTAAATTTGTCTGTGGGCTTTGGCTCACTGCTCTGCACAAAGGGTGAAACTGGCTGTGCAGAGGACAAAGAGCTCATCACGAGCACACGGAATTGCTCTGACGCGCTGCACAGTGGCTTTGCTGAGCCTGGCTTTGCTGCAAATGTGCAAGAGCAGGCTTGATAAGGTCTTAGTCCCAGCCCAGGCAGCAGGCAGATGATGCCATGCAAGTCCCATGCTCAGTGTCCTGGTGGCTGCACAGAACCATGTTGGGAGAGTAGATGATGACCAGGGTCACTTTTTTTCTGCCCCTTTCCCTTGTCAGGCTGGTTACTCATTGTTTTGCATCTTCCCCTCCACCCTGAATTTTTTGTTGCTGGAAATGACAGCAGTGCTCAAGTATTTTATCATTTTATTACCTTTTTTTCTTCAAGGCTTGTGTGTTTCCTGCTCTGTGGGATTCTGCCCCACCACACACATTCACAGCAGGTCTGTTGCCATTGGCACAGCACAGCCCCTGCAGTTTGCTAACCCAGCATCTCTGGTACGAGGCTTGCAGGAGACATGAACTGAGCCTTACAGGATGCTGAGCTGCCAAAACAGCCAAGGACTTCCCCCAAGGCTGGGGGAGCAGCTGCTTTTTTATATTGAGTCAAACTCTTCTCTTGTGCAGTGTGCTGCCCTCTGAGGATGAGCAGGTTAATCCCTTAGAGATGTAGGAGCTATGCCCTCTTCCCTGATAAGCCAGTGTACCAGCCAGCTTTCTCCAAGCTGATCATCGAGCAAAATATCTGATTGCTGAAATCTGATCTGCTAGAGCTTCCTTTTCATCTGGCATGGATGAACCTCTGCAGCAGGACAGGGGACAAAACGAGGTGAAAAAAATCTTGTGGGTTCAGATAAGGGCAGGGAGATCCTTCACCAATCAGTCATAGGCAAAACAGACTAGGCTTGGGGAAGATTAATTTATTGCTAATTAAAAATAGAGCAACATAGTAACAAAGTAGAACTAAATTTTTGCCCCATTTCCCATTCAGAAACTATGAGGAAAAGGTTTATTGCCTTTCTGTTTTTTCCTTAGTAACAGCCAGGACACATGAGCCTCTTCCCCAATACCTGAATAAACCAATAATCTCCAATTTTCACTCTTCTTCTACTCCTGTTGCTAAGCTAGAAATGTGAAGTGTGAAATGCTGCTAAGAGGGCTCATTTGCACTCACCGGGGTTGTATTGGCAACAATTAATTACAGCCATTGCCAGAAGTGACTTTAAAGCGCATTTTTCAGGTGAAGAGCACTTTGAGCCGGCTGGAGCCCCTAGCACCTGTACTTCTATGTCCTTTTATCTGGGAAATGATCATCTCTTCCCTGTTCATCTCTTTATGGACTGATGTTCTGCCAGTGGTGGGATAGTCACAGGCTCCCACTGACTGCTTTTTGTGCTGTGATTATGTCAGTTTGTGTAGGGGTGGCAAAACCCAGCATCTATTTAACAGGAGATGATCCATTCAGCTGCGGTGTCCAGACGTCTTAGAGGCGGGCTCAAACTGATGGAAAAAGGGAGTTTTCACCCCGGGATGGAACTGGTGGGAAGAGGAGGGTAGATAGCTTTCCCCAGACAATCGTTTGTCTGTTCTCTCCAGACACCGAAGGCCTCATTTCACCAGCAGCCCTCCCACAACACATTTGCTGTAGTAAGTGCTGTGCTATGCCAAGCAGTGCCTTCAGAGGGGCTTGGGAATGCTGCTGTGACTGCAGGGACCTGGCTGTTGTGATCAGCTGTCCTTGAACAAGGCTCCAGCCTGCAGTGCTCCTCACTGGCAGCCAGCATCTTCTGTTTACAGTGCCAGCTCCATCTTCTGCCCTGGGAAGAAAAATAAAGGAGAGGAGCAAGCAAGGAACAGCTGCTGGCTTTGCAGTCCTGCTCATTTTGATCCTTGCATCCTGCTGTTTGATTCCACCTCCTGCCTCCAATGCAAGGATCAAGCTTTCCCAAATTCTCTTACACAGGTTATTAGAATAAACCTTCCACTTACTCTGTAAATAATATTGGTGTAAACCCACTACAACAGAGCTTTCTTTTTACCTCTGCTCCTCTTAATGGCATGTTGCAGTAGTTTATATCAGTGGAATAGTATGCAGCTGCAGGATTGCACCTTTCTGACCTTGGGAAATCATTCCTGGCTGCCTTCCACGTGGGAGTGATGCAATTGTATCTCCACAGTTACAAAGCTTGCCTTGATCGTTTGTTTAGTATCTAAAAGTTCCCGCAGTGTTCTTTCAGGTGTTGGTGTCCAATTTAAAGCTCCATTCTGCTCCCAAATATCAAAATATGCCAAATAGGTCACGTGCAGCTGAAGCAAAAGATTTTTATGAGCCTTCAATGGGAATTGAGGCTGAACACCTTTGAAACAGTTAGGATTTCTATTCCTTCCCCCTCACCTTCCTCCAGTCATTTGCAATTCATGTGGCACCCGGGTGATGAGTCTGCAAATGTTACTCAGAAATCATTGAAACATTAAAAAAGAGCTTGAGCATCTATTTTGCCCCAAAACTGTTTCTGTTTTATGAGCTCAGAACACAAGCTGCTGATGGAGTGAATTTGAAAACTAGGTCTCGCTCCATTCCCAGGGCTTTGCTCCCTGGGGGTGAGTTGGTTTTGAAGCAGGAGTTGTGTGTATTTGACACTAAAATAGAGTAGTTTTGTTATTTGTTTCCTCTTGCCCTTGAAAATAATTAGTTAAAACCTTTTGGGGAAACATTAACAGTATAATTTAACTAAGCAGGGATTTTTCCAGGCTGGCAGAAAACAAAAGGGGAAGGTGTTCCTCCTGTGCAGGGGGTAGAACTAAATGCTTTGTAAGGTCCCTTCCAATCCAAACCATTCTGTGATTCTGTGATCCCATTGAGAAGTCTGGTGATAACTGTGTCAATGAGATGCCTGTGGAAGAATAGAGATCTGAAGCAGTTTAAAATTTGAGGTTAATGCAGCTCAATTAGAATTATGGAAATATTTTTTCTTTAACTGAGAATGAAGGGATTTATTTTGAGCTCATCTTTCCCACAAAAAGCATTACCCTTAAGCTATATATCTAGACAAGAGATTTAGAAAAATAAGAAATAGACAGAATTTATGAGCTGATGTACAGGATTTGTCAGCAAAAGTAGCTGCACTTTTATCACATAGTCCAGTAACTGCATGCTGTACATCCAGAATCCCAGAATGGTTTGGGTTGGAAAGGACCTTAAAGCTCATCTTGTTCCAAACCCTGCCATGGGCAGGGACACCTTCCACTGTCCCAGGCTGCTCCAAGCCCCACTGTCCAGCCTGGCCTTGGACACTTCCAGGGATCCAGGGGCAGCCACAGCTTCTCTGGGCACCCTGTGCCAGGGCCTCAACCCCTCACAGGGAAGAATTGCTTCCCAAAATCCCATTTATCCCTGCCCTCTGGCAGTGGAAGCCATTCCCTGTGCCCTGTCCCTCCATGCCTTGCCCCCAGTCCCTCTCCAGCTCTCCTGGAGCCCTTTAGTCCCTGGAAGGGGCTCTGTGCTCTCTCCAGAACCTTCCATTCCCCACACCTCCAGCTCTCCCAGCCTGTGGTGCTGGACCAGGTCCAGGGATTTGAGGAGAGCCCTCCTGAAGCAGACCCACCTCCTGGGTATGTTTCCTTTGGCTCTGAGCAGGTGACACCACTGGTGACAAGTGTCCATAACTGCCACGAGCAGATGAATCCAGCAAGAGAAGCTGCTCCATTGCATTGCACTCCAGCCAACTGCCAGCTCTTGAGTTTTTTCTTTAAATACCAAATAAGTTTCTGTGGCTGACAGTGTGCTAACAGGCATGACCCCAAATTGGCTCAAACAAACTCTTTGTAGAACTGTATGTGAGCACTTTATTTAAATATAAGTTGCAAGTGTTGACCAAACCACATCCAGACTGCCCAGCAATCTCATTAATTGTATTCATTCAGTGGATTTTAAATCAGAATCATCAGATCAACAAAAAAGGATGAGGCTCTCACTTTTTAACAGCACAAACAATATTAAACTCTACCAGCTCTCCTGTTGGGATGTAATTATCTGATTTTCCGCTTTTTCCTTTTTTTTTTTTTTTCTTTTTAAGTCCACATGTGTTGCTTCATTGAACTTGCAGCCACTATTTTGTGAACCCTTCCCAACCCACTACTGAATGTAGACACTGACTTCCACCTGGCTTAGGAGGATTTGGGCAGCACTGGCACAGCTCAGACTTGAAGTTCAGGACTAAAATACTTTAAGCCCTGTGTCAGATGTATTTTGAGTTGGGCTCAGTACTGTATCACTTAACCTCTTCACTCAGGCAAGCATAAATCCTCTTTTTTGACTTTTATGGGCCCAAAAGGTCATAAATAATGGTGGCCAAAGTGGACATTTGTTCTACATGCACTAATGAGTGATAAAGGAGGTAGGAGTGTGAGCTCTGAGTAGTGCTGTGCCCAAACCAGAGAGAAGAGACTTTTAAGCTGCTGTTAGGCATGAAGGCCTTTCCCTGGCATACACTGGACTCAATCCCTCAGCCTGCAGAAAAGGAGGAGAGTGTTCAGTGGGACTTTGATGTGTGGCTAAAGGAAAACAAAAAGGTAGAAAGAGAAGGAAGAAAAGGGGAACCCAAGTCCTGTTTAGCACTGCCTGGCCATCCTGTGCCCAGCTCAGTAGTGATCATTCCCAATGGAGTTTGTGCTTCAGCACAGGCAACAGCTGGATCTCTTGCAGCCTCTCTTGATTAATTCAGTTCCTAGGATTTAAGCTGGATCCCTTTTCTGTAAATAGGAATGAACTGTCAGTCTTAGTCTCTTGTCCTTAGAAAAATAAATTGAGTTTAACTCCTCACTTCAGCCAGAGCACATGGATATAAATAACACCTCTACCAAAGTTTTTGTGTGTTTCGGCACTCTCTAGTAGCGTGCCTAAGTGTGCCCAAGCACAAATAACTGCTTTTGATGGAGTAACTCGAGTCAGTGGCATTCTGGAGGAGCTGGGGCACTGTTCTGCTGTGCTGTCCTCCATCAGGTTTGGTTTTTAGTGGCTATGACAATGACAAAATGACAATTTGCCTTCAGTTCATGCTCTGCCTCTTGCTCCTCCAGGTAAGCTGCTTTTTGAGCTCACAGCTGAAGCGCTGGGGAGCTCCCTGCCCTGCATTTGAGGAGGATTCCCATCTCTTATCAAGTGTAAAAGCTTAGCATTAGAGCAGTTAGTGCTGTGGTGGAAGGAATTTGAAATGTTTTTGCTCTTCAGCTCTTGGGGAGCTGTGAGGAGGGAGCCCCTGCTGCCAGCTGGATAAGCTGTTAGGCCAGTGGTGTGCATTTGGTGGCACATCTATGGGCATGTCCTCCAAAAGGCTGAGAGTAAAATAAAGGATTAGAAAGAAATCCAGAGGGCTGCTCATACAGATTTGTTGTGGCTTTCATTTGGGGTTCCTGGGATATGCAAAGAAAAATGGAATTGGATTTCCAAGGAAGGCAGAGGGTAAGGGAAGCCTGCCTGGGAGAATCTGCTCTGGTGTTACAAGGGGACACTGGAGGCAGGGCAGGTGGAGACATAAAAGGGTTGGTTCTCCTTCAGGGCTAAACAGCCCTGACTCAGGATTTGGTACTTGGAAAGTAACATTCCTTCTAGGTGGTATGTTCTGGATCAGAAAACTTAGGCTGATCTCCGAGGAGAAGAAAACATTTGTCAAGTGAAGAACTTGGTAGAGTGGTTTCTGGCAATGCTTCTGAATTCAAGCAGTAAACACCTGGGCATAGGTGATGACTTGCTGCTCCTCAAGGCATGGACTTGATAATCTTGGGGCTCTTTTTCACCTTTAGTGATTCAAAGATTCTGCAAAAAGTGACAGCACTTACCAAAAGACTGGCTGAAACAGCAGGGACTCGGGGAAAGAAAATAAACAATGGCAACTGTGAAGCAAACAAGGAAAGAACAAGCACAGACTGATCTGGACAAGGAATTTGGGCTGGCTCTGGGGTGGGATGGTGTGTGAGCAAACAACTGCCCAGAATGTGCTGGGCTCTGTTACAGCCTGAGGGAGGGACAGCTCTTCTTTCCAGACTGAGAGACCCTGTTTGGCTGGGAATTTCCTCTGCCTCTCAGCTTCGGTGGGGAAAATGACATTGGAAGCTTGATGGTCACAAATACTCCATAGTCACGGGCCCTTCTAGGTTGCCAATGACCTGTCAGGAAGTAGGAAGTGAGCACAAAGTCAGTTAGCAGAAAATGAAAGAGCACATCTGTTGTACCTGGAGGGGCTTGGATTTCTGAGCTGCCACATCAGTGTGCTGTGACCTGCTCTGTGGAGGAAGCTCTGTGGATGAATGGCAGAACAGTACAGGTTTTAAATTCTCATTTCTACAGATGCACAAAGGCACCAGATCTGAGCTTAAAAGCATCATCTATTTTGCGAGCTTGGAATGTAAACAACTTCTAATGTTTTCAAAGGAGGTGAGCAGATAATGACAGCACAAGGGGCAATGGTTTTAAAGTGACTGAGGGCAGAGTTAGATCAGATGTTAGGAAGGAATTCTTCCCTGTGAGGGTGCTGAGGCCCTGGCACAAGGTGCCCAGAGAAGCTGTGGCTGTTCCTGGATCCCTGGAAGTGTCCAAGGCCACGTTGGAGCACCCTGGGATAGCGGAAGGTGTCCCTGCCCATGGCAGGGGTGGGACAAAGTGAGCTTTAAAATCCCATCCAACTCAGACCATTCTGGGATTCTAGAGGCACAAGATCATGGACACAGATCTAACAGCTCTGGGATGCTGAGCTGTGCTGCTGTAATGGAGCATGGCTGGAAGGCCCAGGCTGCTCCCTAGATGGGGTGCCAGCTTCCATTAAGCCGTAATCCTCTTTTTATCTTCAGCCCTCACTCAAGTCTGTCCGTAGTACGGTGCAGAATACAGGAATAACCTTGTTTCCTCCCTCTGAAGCCTGACGAGCGTGCTGACAGCCCCGTGTCAGCTGGTTTGTAGCTGGGCTTTGTTAAACCCAGGCGCTAATTCCCTCCGGTTCATCTGCCTGCCTGTCTGCAGTGAAAGCCATCAAACAGCAGGCGCCGGAGCTCTGCCCGGGATTTGTTTGCAAATGTAGACACTTAATGGTGAAAAAAGGTATGCCAGCACTTCCCAGCCTGGGGGGAGCAGCCAGACCTGTGCCCTCAGCACTTTAAAACCGTAATTAAGAGTTCGGGAGTGTTTGGCTGATGAAGCCTGTTAGCTTGGCAGGGGAGGGGGATTGTTTTCCCTGTCACGTCAAAGATTGTGACCTAATTACCTGCTTGAGCATTTGGTGTCATGCACGGTGGGTGATGAGTGCAGTGGCTGAAGATTCATTCTCGCTTTGGGGGGGTCGCTGTAATTGCTTGTCCTTGGTGTCAGGTTTTGCTGCAGGGACACAGTGAAGTCCTGGAGATCCCGACGGCTCTTCTGCAGCTTGGAAAGGAAATGAAGAGCAAAGCTGCTTGTTTCATGCATTCCTGGGCTGTGTTGCTGCTGCATTATCCCGGCACCATCCCAGCAATGTGTGAGGTGACTGAGAAATATCTGTCACATGCTCTTTGTCCTTTCATCCTCTTCCCAGGGATGAGTGAGTGCTGAGCAGTGGCCTTGCTTCAAATGTGCACAGACTCCTATGTTAAAGCCAAGAGGGACCCAGAAAAGGATATTCACCCAAAGCTGCTGAGGAACAGGGCTGAGCACATTGAAAAGTGATGCTGTTTGAAGGAGGACAGGTTTGTGGCCACTGGTACCAGAATTTAATTTGGCTTAGGTTTGGTCTGTAGAGCAGAGGAGTATTCAAGCTGCTGGAGAAGGAGGGTGTGTAATTAGAGGGCTCTTATGATAAGACTGGGGGTGAAAGAGTCCCCTTGAAGTGGGCTCTGTTTCTCTGTAGTGCTTGAAAGCCCTTCCTTTGTTGCCTGCTGCCAAAGTTTGAGAAGCTTCGTGCTGATCCTGTTGGGGGCATTCCTGGCACAGCCCTTCCATTAGCGGGATGGGAAGACAGGAAGGTAAATCCCTGATCCCTGCCAGGAGGAGCACTGCTCCAGGGATTTAGTTGGCTTGCTGCACCAGAGGGCTGGAGGTGAAGAGACAGTGTGAGTCCAAGAGGTTCATGCAGATGTGCTGGAGACACTCCTGGCACACTCCTTTGTCCTAACTCAGGCCAGGACTGTCCTGGTTGGAGTGGAGATCCTGGTCTGTGGGTGGAGGTCCCAGGGGGGGCTGCTCAGGGCACTACATGCTCATTCTTTTCTGGTTACTGACCTCCCCCAGGTGAGGAGGGGATTGTTGGTCCCTGCTGCTGTGTCAGTTCTTTAGGAACAGTCTCATTCCCAAAGGGGCAGCACAAAAGCATTGACATGCAGGGGAGTCCCCGCTGCAGCTGCAACGAGCTTGAGAAATCAGTGCTAAAAATTATTAGGGATTTTTTTAAAAAATAATTTTATTCTGAACTGGAATATTTCAGATTGTTGTACCATCATTCATTTGAAAAGCTCAGGGATTAAATATAAACATAATGGTGGGAACAGACTGTGTTTCTTTAAAGGATATAACAGGAAGGTAATGATGCCTGTCTTGCTGTTCTAGTATGGATGGGATGGAGTAAATTTTCCTCACAGCAGCCTGTACGGTGTTTTGGATTTGTGACTGATGCAGTGCTGGTAAGACTGGGGTGTTCTGGCTGTTGCTGAGCTGTGCTGGGGTTCAGTGAGGGAGAGGGCACAACCAGGACACCTGACCTGAACCAACCAAAGGGATATTCCATGCTGCATGAGGACTAATCAGGTTGCCCAGGGGAGTTGTGGCTGCCCCATCCCTGGAAGTGTTCCAGGCCAGGCTGGACAGGGCTTGGAGCAACTTGGGATAGTGGAATGTGTCCCTGCCCATGGCAGGGGTGGAATGAGATGAGCTTTAAAGTCCCTTCCAACCCAAACCATTCTGGGATTCTGTGATGTTGTGCTTAGCGTTAGGAGCTAATGGAAAAGAGGAGGAAGGGTGGATGTGCAGGTAAAACTTATTTTCATAGGGACATTAAACCTTGCATCTAAAAATCCACACACTTCCATATTGCTTCTTTGGTACTAGAGAAAAATAGACGCAGAATTACCTGCTGCACATCCCTTCAGCTGTGCTAATAAACATCTCCCCAAGCCTGACCTCGGGTGCGAGCTACATTCTTCTGTGAGAATGTTTGCTGTAAACAATGTACTTGTAATCAGGGAAGTTAAAAAGAGGCTTGTTGGATACCGAAGGGAACGAGCACTTGCCAAAAGATAAACGCCCAGCCGTGCCTGCTTCCCATTCCGAGGCTGAGGGAAAATCCCCGCAGCACCAAACATCAGCGACATTGACAGGAACGTGGGAATTACTTGAGATGTAGGGGCTGTGTGTGGTTCTTCCTCTAGCTTTTTTAAGGCTTGGTTGGTATGCTGTCCACAGCAACCCAGGGCATCTTGCAGAATTCCAGATCCTTAGTTAAATGCAGCTGCACTCTGTGAGAACTTCTTTTTCTGGCAGTTACAAAAAAAGGGGAGGGGTGGAGGAAGGGAGAAGAGATAGTAAAAAAAAAAGCAAAGATAGAAAGGATTCTGATAAAAGGGAATGGCTTACTAAAGGGATTCAGGAGGAAGGAGAGTAAGAAGAGATTGTCTCATGGGAGCTTTTGTATGGAGTACCTGGGGGAGAGAATTGCCCCAGGGATGGGAGGTTGAATCTGTTGGGTTTTTTCTTTATTTGGGGAAACAGAAATTGCTACAGTGCCTAGATCAGTATTAGACACTGGACAGTAGCAGAGAGACCTGTGTGGGGCAGGAAATGACAGGACATCTGTCTGTAGCCCACTGTATAAGAAATAGCACATCTCTGTATCTCAGTCTCAAAACTGAACCCCATTCATGGTCTCATACCATAGGAGGATGGACTGCCCCTTTCAGTGCAAGGAAAGTGCACCAAGTGTCTGTTGGTTTTCACTTTTTAGATTTTTTGGTGGATAGTTTCATCATCTCAGGTTTTTGCTCAAGGCAGGAACTCAAGATTCCTCCACCAGCAGCGTGTGTGGGGTTCTGCCTCTTGCTTGCTAATGTCTGCTTAAATTTTTTTCACTTGCATGAAAAGGCAGCCTAGCAAATTAGAAGCACTTCGTAGGCATTATGCTGCTGTTAATTATGTAGGAGCCCAGACACTATTCACAACAGTAATAGGAAAACTACCAAAGAAAATGCAGCAGTCTGAAATGCCAAATTAAGGTCTCAGCTCTTGAATGCAGCTAAATTTGCAAGTGGATGCTGTACACAGTGAGTGTGGGGGTCCATGCTTCCCTGAGTGGTCCCCAAGCTTTATCCAGTGCGTGCATCCCAGGGTTAGAGCTGTGTTTGCAAGTGGGCTCATAGGTGAGCAGGGAGCCAGGGGAATCCCCAGGGTCTGTGCTGAGGTTTGGTGGAACATTTCTGTTCTCCCCCAGGGGGCTGCACCAGGCCTGCACAGAAGTGGGTGACACTGCTGTCAGTGTGACTCTGGTGTTGTCAATTATCCATCTCAAGGCTTCAACCTGTTCCAGGCTCCTGGGGTAGCTCTTGGGCAGCCTGTTCCTGCAGCTTGCTGCAGGAGGGGAGTGCCAACAGTCTGCTCCTGAATTCTGGCACTCAGACCCCAGAGTTAAGGAGAAAGCAATCACAGCTCAACACCTCTGCAGCAGCTTTTTGGAGCACATCCTCTCCAGTTCATGCACTGTTGTTCTGTAACACCTGGGTTGGTACCTTCTGTGTGTTCCTTAAAGCCCAGCAGGTGTTACAGCTGTTAATTCTAGGTGAGATCTCAGTGAGTGCTTGCTGTTTTCTGTCAAGGATTATTTAAGGGAGCCACTTTTACAGTTCTTACTGCACACAGTCATGGCACTGGTCAGTTTTATTTTCTTTGCTGTTGTAGGCTCTGTTTTCATTTCATGGCTGAGGTCCATAGCAGAGAGAATTGCCTGGACACGGTCCTGGGATAAATTCATATTTGTTACAGAAGGTGGGAATTCTTAATGTGAGAGCTCTGCAGTGATATTTACATCAGATTTAGATTTATATTAGAAAGAAATTATTGCCTGTGAGGGTGGGAAGGCCCTGGCACAGCTTGCCCAGAGAAGCTGTGACTGCCCCATCCCTGGAAGAGTTCAAGAATGTTTGCTGTAGCTGGATTGACACAAAACTCTGGTGCCTTGTTGTCTGTGATTGAGGAATTGCTTTCCTTGTTTGCCACCTGGTAGTTTCCCTGCTGACAGCCTGGATTAGAGGTGGGAAATTCAGCCAGCAGTGCCAGGATCTTGTTTGAGTCCAGGTACTTTAGGTACCCATGCCAGTGCCAAAGTCAATTGCAAATTCAGCAGGTCCTGACTGAGTTTTGTCATTCTTGTACTGGACAGCCCCCAGACAGGATCAGCCACGCAGCATCTGACTAGGCAGACATTCCAAGAGCAAACTCCTTTCTGTATTAAGTCTGCTTTGACCTTTTTCTTTTTATCCTGTAGCTTCTGAGCTTGAAAAACATGCATTCTAATAATATTATCCTTAGATATCCTGTTATAATGTGCTACCTTTATGGATAACTATATATTCATCTTCACAGAAGTAATACAAGAAAGATGGACTTGGATGGGGGGGAAAACACCCCTCTAATTTCAATTTTGATCAGACTTACTGGATCTTTTCCAGTAAAGATTCTTCAGGAACTAGGAAAAGATTCCTGCTCTTCTTCCAGGACTGAATGCACCACAGGACAAAAATAACTGTCATTAATATTGTATGCATATTTGGCCAGAGGATGGCAGTGTGGAAGGGTTTGAATTGCTCTGGGAATGCCTTTGTATCAGCTAGGGAAGGAAAATGCCATCTGCTTTCACAGGCGAGTCAGCTCATGCACCCAGACAGCTCCACCTTCAGCCAGATCAGAAAAATAACGTTGAGGGCTGGTGAGTTAAATGGATTTAAGGTTAAAGATTGCCAAACCAGTGACCTGCCTCAACAGCGCTGTCTTTAAAGGGAGAATAATCCATTGAAGAAATCAGTGATTTGTTAAAATACAAAGTTTGTGTGGGAAGGAGAGTTAAATATATGTAAACCAGAGCTGGGACTAGAGCACTTAATTTAAGTAATACTACTCCAACAAAGTTCAGCTAGCAACCTGTGGGCCTCTTGGGCTAATTAATAAGAAAGTAATAATGCAAAGTATGTGCGTTTTTCCTTATTTGTATGTTCCATCAGCTTGTGTTGGTACAACCTTTAGAATATTTGTCAAAATATTCATTGCCTGCTTCTCCTTTCAGCTTGCAGAGGTGGCATATATCTAGGCAAGAGACTGAAATATGTACTCCATCTCCTTATTACCAAGCCAGTGGGTTTATTCTGTCTGCAAGGCATTGATCTAGTGCTTACAAACAATCCCATGTGCAGTTCTGACAAATCCAGTCTCCAAGGAGCTGTCCTGCAGCCTGATGTTGGAGCTCCAGATGCTGGCCCGTCCCCTGTCACTTGCTCTTACGTGGTCCCAGGGGGAATTTGGATCCACAGGGTGTTCCCAGAGTTGGGTTTGTGTCCAGCTGCCCCAGTTCCATTGGCTTTGGGACAGCAAATACTGAGTGACCCTTGAGACCAGGAGCCAAGGTGTTTTCAGGGGCAGTGGCTGGTGACACCTGCACAGGAATGTTTGGCTGCTGGGCACTGAACAGGTTTGCATCTCAGCAGGAAGCTGCCACCCACACCTGCATGGTGCCTGTAGGAGCTGGCAGGGGTGTGTGTGGGAGAAAGGTGGCCAAATCCTGCATCCAGCTGAATCCCAGTGAGAGGAATGTTGTGGCTCTCCAGAGAGCCAGGAGTATCAGGAAAAGGAGGCAGGGGGAAACCAAAAGCTGCTAGAGGGATTGTACAATAAAATTAAAACTTGAGGGGCTCAGAAGTGCTTAACAGGGGCTTCCTAGTGCTGATAGCCAAGTGAAACCTCTTTCCTGTCCTTTGGAAGCCTAACTTCCTTGAAGGCTGCCTCCAGTGGTGGTGTGCCTGTGAGCTGTCTGTGAAACTTCTGAGCACTCGAGGCACTTCAGGCTGGTAAATACAGCTGCCAGTGTCCCCTGCAATCCATCCACTGGGACAGCAACAAAATGCCTCCAACACCACCAGAACCACAGCCAGGGCTGGGCTTTGCCATTTGAAACCTTTCCCTCAGGCCCATGGGGATGCAGCAACAGAGCTGGGTGCTGGTAAAAGGGTCTATGGAAAGCCCCAGCCCAAGTGAGGGGATGGACCAGGATCCATTCAGGGCTCCAGACAGGAGCAGCAGGAACTGGGGCTGTAGGCAAGGCTGCAGATGGGTCCAAGGGGTCACCTGCCTTCCAGCTCAGGTCAGGACTGGGTGCCAGGCATGGAGCTGAACAGGACTCTCTGGACAGTGATACCTTAGGTTTTAAGCTTTTCTGTTCTGTTTTAGTGCACAGCTTTTAGCTTTATATTAAGTGTTACTGGGATCTTTTCACAGGATGTGAAGACAAAACAATCCTGTTCTAGCCAGAGACTCAAGGACAATCTCTTCAGACTTCAGGCCCAAAGCATAAACAACATGAAAAGAGGAGGGTGGGCAAGCGAGCAAGGAGGATGAAACTTCATAATTTGAGGCTATTAATTAGACAGTTAATTCCTGTATGCAAATGGACTAAAACTTATAAACATGAGAGATCTCGTGACCAAGCCCTCTTGTGCTTCCATCTTGGAGCCATCCGGGCAGAGCCACGACTGTGGCTCTGGTACTGCCAGGGTGTGGCCTTGGAAGGCACTTCAATAAATCCTTTTAGCTCCATCTGGCCTCTGTTCCAGCTCCTTAAGGCATCAACAGGACTGCAGGTAGAGGCTGCTCAGGGCAGTTAGGGACTACTGGTGCCATCAGGGTGCTGGTTCTTGTGGCTCTGCACTCAGCCAGCCTCCTGCTTCCAGCTCCATCTTCACAGACTTCTCCACGTGCTGATACTATTGGAACGGTTGCTGTTCCTCACACTTGTGAGAATGAGGAATGTTTCACAGTAAACGTTGAACAGGCAATGAATCTGTGTTTCTGACTTTCCACAGTCAAGCAGCGTTCTCAGTACCACTTGGAAAAGCAAGGACAAATTCAAGAGCAGATTTTCTGTGGCTTACATAGGTCAGCACCCCAATTTAATGAAGCAGGAGATGGGTCTGAGCTTAGCTGTGTTCTGACAGTCTTGAGGGCAAAACTCCTGAGCTGAAGATGCTGTCGAGTTGTTTATTTGCAATGGCTGAAGAGAAGTGCTGCAGAAATAAATCCAGGTTTACCAAGGGAATTGTACTGTGTGAGTTGGCATCTGTCAGCTGAGTCCTGGGCCAAAGTCACTTCCTTGGCTTCCTTGTCTATGGCTCTGTGGACCCCACACTGGGCTTCTCCCTGGGGGCTCCCCTAACGGGGGAAGCCCTTCTGGAGCAGTTCTGTGTAGGAAAAGGAGACACACAGGACTTTTTTGGTCTTCAGCTTCTTGTGTATTGTTATCTTATCAAAACTTCAGCACGCCATCTGCACCAGGCCCTGCATGCAGGAAAACAGCACAAAAATGGCCAAGAACATTGTGTTACAAGGCCTTTTAAGCCTAATCTAAAACCAAGCTACCCAACTAAGAAATGACACCTAAATTATTTCCCTTCTAACCCAATAACTGACCCCTCAGAGCCCGCAATGCAGATTTTTCTGTCCAATTACAAGATACCACCCAAACCCATGAAGAAGAAGGAAGAAAAAGGAAGAAGAAGGAAGGAGAAGGAACTTGAGATAACACCCTCCATCTTGTACCCATCTACAACATACTAAAAATCCTAAAACCTAAATTTCTCACCCAAGTGACATACTATACTACTCTCTATCATCCATTTCTTTTGTGGTCTCTAGTTTATCTTGAAGTTTTGGAAGATTTCTCCATGAATGAGGGTCAAAGTCAGTGCTTCTCTGGGGGTCAGAACCCCTCAGAGCAGATAGAGAAATATTCCCTGTGCCCTGCCACTTCTCACCTAATCCTTAGCAGGTCATTTCTTGTAATTGGATTAAGCAGCTAGAATACACAAAGTAGAGCTGGGACCAAATTCCAGCCTGACAATGGATGACAGAAGCCCCTTCTCACACACTGGCCATTCCCTGTGCATCTTCTGCCAAGTTTGTTGTGTTGGGGACTTGTGACACTTTCCATGTGATGCACTGCACAGCTCCATGCCTGGAGAGGAGACACCTCAAAAGCAGCAATAAGGTTTCTCAGAACTCAGCTGGGCTTTGTACTCATGAATAAAACATCTTCCTTGGTTTACTTAGGGGTTTTGTGTGCTGAGGCATGAGTGGTGACAGGAAATCAGGAAACTGTTCTGTGAAATAAAAATAGGGTTTGTTTATGTGGCTGTCAAATGTTTGGTGTCCACACTGGGCTGAAATGATCCACCCCTTGTAGCACAAAATCTCTGTTGCACACAGGGCTGTGCCAGCTGTGGGATGAAATCCTGCTGCCTTATAAAAGTCAAACTTCAGGGGTTGAGTTTTCCGCTGTCTCTGGAGTTCTTTTCTGTCCTTTCTTGCCTCTGTTTTCCTCCTGGAAAACACACAAAAGCCCCTGGGATATTATAGCCAGGCAGGGGTGAGAAGCTTCTTGCATGGCTAGGGATATTGCCACTCCCCACTAAGGAAAACACCTTCACTGTGGGCAGAATTGTGTTTACTTGTGTGGCAGCTTTCCATGATGCAGTTACTCAGTGGTGGATGAAGGAGGACAAGCATCTACCTCAACTTTACTAAAGCCTTTGATGCTGTCTCCCACACCATCCTTACAGAGGGGCTGATAAAGGGCAGCTCAAGGAAGTGGCCAGTGGGGCAAACTGAAATCTGGCCAAGTGACCAGAGGGTGCTGAACAGTGGCACAAAGTCCAGCTGCAGAGTAGGTGCTGCTGAGGTACTCTGTGGATTGATTATATTGATTGTCATTAATTACCTGGCTGATGGGGCACAGCATATCCTCCTTTTTCAATGACACTTTACAGTTCTTGCTCTGATGTTTATTTTAATGCTGAAATAAACATCAACAAAAACTGTTCCCATGGGGTATAGCTTCACTATAATGCTTCCCTGCTAGAATTGCATTATATTTAGAAGTTAGAGAACTAAAGCATAGAAACAACCTGATTATGGGATTAATATCTAATATTATACCATCAAAATTACTGTTAAATGAATATATCAATCCAGCAAGAGTCTTTTGTTGTATTTACAAATTTGAGAAGGCTTTCACTGAGTTGAATAATACATTAAGAGTTTAAAGCAGCTCAAATGAAAATAAATCCAAATTACAATTAGCTTACAGTGCTCCCATCTGGATTCTCCCCTTACTTGTGGGACATCTAGTGGCAGGAAGGAGACTGGATCTTGGCAGACAAAATTATATTTTAAAATGTGATTCTTGCTTTTAAAAAGGACACTGAAACCTTTTCCTTCACTATAGTTGGAGGCTGAAAGAATCCTGTGGGGTTTTAGTATTGATACTTAAAAACAGGTTTGGCTTTTAGTCACAAAAGCAGTTTGTGTGGGAGCAGCAGGGACAAACTGCAACTTGCTTTCCTTAGTGCTGCTCTGTTGAGAAACAGCTTCAAGAAAAGCTTTCCCTGATCAAGACTGATCCCTGTTCCAGCTCACCTTTCTCTGTTCCAGCTTCCCTGAGTCTCATTTATGACACCCAACTGCTCCTTCCAGAAGCTGTTTATACATTTTTTTCCCCTTGATGGTTTCTCTGTCTGGTATATCCTACTGTTGTCCCTAAGCTGCTCAGGCCAGGTGTGGGGTTCTCCAGCAGACAGAGCAGAACTCAGCCTGGCTGTCTGAATTTAGAAATACAGGTGAGTAGTGAGGTGGGGGGCAGGAAAAAAGAAGTGTTGTGCTCAAACCTTGCTACACCTGAAGGATATTCAATGTATTCTGCCAGAAATATTTTGGAGGAAGAAGCTCAGACTTTTAATGGGCATGGCCTGGAATGGGACAGCTCCCTTTTCCCTTCTGTGTTCCTCCTTCCAGGGCAGGGGGAGGTGCAGCACAGTCCAAATAATGGATGCAAGAGGAGCTTTCTAAAAGGCAGCAGCCCTGGGCTCAGGGTGGCAGTGAGCTTGCACAACAAGAGGTTTCCTGGGTGTTGTTCTGCTGTCCCACTCCACTGGCTCTGTAAGAATAATTGTGCAAACAGTGGCATGTTCTTCCTTTTTCTCTTTTATTTTTTTCTCTGAACTTTCCTCTCTTCTTGGCAAAGCCCATGCAAACATTCTTTCTTGATGGAGCTGAAAGAACTAATGTGAACTTCTGTAACAGCCTTGGGTATTTCACAGCAGAAGCAGATCAGGTAGAATATGTACCTGCCTTTAAATCTCTGCTTTAATGGTGTGGGGTTTATCACCTTTATAGTACTTGGCTTATTTGAGGGCTTTTTTTGTTTTTTCTTGTTATGATCTGTAGCCTTAAGGGCACAGAATCCACTCAGAAAGCAAATTGATATCCTCTGACCCTCAGTTTTGGGAGTTTGTGTTGCAGGGCTCTAATGGAAAGATTAGCTGAAATTTCTGAGCTCTCTCAGTACACTTCTGCACTTGAGAGTCTGAAGAAGGTCGTGGCTCAGCCCTTGCAATCAGCCAGGTAACACCTGGGCTCTGAGATGTCGGGTGACATCTTCAGAGAGGGTGGGACACCTGGGAACCCAGTGATGCTCTCTTGTGACACACCCCCACAGGGACCCACGCTCGCTCCCTGTCCCCCTCAGCAGAATGGGGAACTAAATAAAGACCCCAAAGATTCCTTTTCTTTTTCTTGGCTGAGCATGGTGCTCCATGGTGTGGGCTATCCCTTTGGTCAGCTGTGCTGGTTCTGAGGTGATCCAGGCACTCCAGGTGGAGGTGGTCCAAAGTCCACTACTAGCACTGGTTCCTAAAGCATGCAGGAACAAGGTGGGAGGGTCTGGAACTGTGCCCATGTGAGAAGCCTTCTCCACTGATATTCAAGGCTATTTGCCACCCAAAAGAAGCTGGAGCAGCAATTAGGTCTATTCTTGTGGCTCTCTTCCAGTTCTGTAAGAGGGAACTGTGGAAAAAGCAATTGCAGGACATGAGCAGAGGTTGTCTGAGGTGGAACAGAGGGAACAGCACTTGGAAAATAAATGTGCCTGGAGGCAGCAGGCTTACATGGAGCTTCCTTCCCATGGGGCAGGAAGGCTTCAGGAGTGAAGTCCACTGGCTTTGAAGGCACCCAGCTAGGCCTCCAACACTACAAGACATTTTGGGGAGACTCAGAATGCTGTGGAATGTGTTATCACTAGGAATGCTGGGGTTGGAGAGGTGGTGCCCTCCACTGTGGGCTAGGAGAGAGACTTCCCTGCAAACTCTCTATTCCCATTTTCCCCACCTCCCTCATTGATCAGGTAGCACTTGCAGACCACACTTTGATAACATCTAATTCTTCTCATTTGAAATATCTCTGAATGTTTTGGATTAATTCAATTTTTAAACCAAAGAACAATGTAGGCAACCCCACCATGGATTTCTAACTTAATTCTTCCACACCCAAAGTTATGGCCCCTGACCTGACCTAGGTTCAGCCACATTGTCACAGGTTTTACACAGCTGAGCATTCTTGGGCTCCAGTCTTTACTGCTGTGCCCCTATGAGCAATCCTTCTGTTGTCCAATGTCCTGATAGCCAGGAGCACCTGCAAATCTGCAAGCTGAGCTTTAAAATCATCCAAACCATGGTTGTGAAGCCTCCTTTGAAAATGAGCTCCTTAAATGTGTGTGTGTTTAGGGGAAAGTGTATGAGTGGCATAAACACTGGATTTTGAGAGAAATCTTGAAATTACAGTAGTTTATTCCATACCTGGAATCCAGGGTGAATCAGGTAAGTTGTTGTTACACAACTCTGGCAGCTGATGGAGACAAAAGGAAAGGCTGAGAGAATTGGGATTGTTCAGCCTGGAGAAGAAAAGGCTCCAGGGTAACATAACTGACCCTTCCAGGTCCTGAAGGGAACCTACAGGAAAGATGGAGAGAGACTATTTACAAGGGGTTGGAGTGGCAGGAAAGGGGGAATGGCTTCCCACTGCCACAGGACAGGGTTAGATGGGATATGGGGAAGAAATTCTTCCCTGTGAGGGTGGGCAGGCCCTGGCACAGGGTGCCCAGAGAAGCTGTGGCTGCCCCTGGATCCCTGGAAGTGTCCAGGTTGATGGAGTTTGGAGCAATCTGGTCTGGTGGAAGATGTCCTTGGCCATGGCAGAAGGGATTGGGATGAGATGAGCTTTAAGAACCCTTCCAACCCAAACCGTTCTGGGATATTGTGATCTACTCTGAGGCTGATGCATGCACCAGCCTGCTGAGCTCAAGGAATCTCTGGGCTAGAGAACAGTAGGATTTACTGCAGTAGCATTTGTTTATTTATTTATTTTGGCTGTGACACCGGTGCTGTTGGGAGTCTGGTCAGTCTTACAGGTCTGACCATGGGACGAGTCCATGAGCAGCCTTTGGGCTCGGGGAGGGTCATGTCTGGTCTTTCTGGCCCTGGAAATCCAAACTGCTCTGAAGGGAACTGCCTGCCTCTCCTTTTCTGTTGGGATGTTTCTTTTCACAGAACCACTTAGGTTGGAAAAGACCTCTGAGATGGAGTCCATTTCCTGCATTCCTGCCGGCTGAGCCTCATGCATGGGTACACTTGCTGCTGGTTTTCCTCTTTTATTCCTGAAGTTGTGACAACTGGACACATTAGAAAGGGCATTTCCAGGTCTGGCAGTGGGGAAGGCAGTAAGGTGAGTAACAGGATGTTGAGCTGACTGCCGGGAAGGGAGCAGAGTGGCGAGTACAGCGTGGATTTGGGTAACAAAAAAGGTCATCAGAGTTCCTGCTGTGCCGAAAATTTGCTTTAGAGATGGACTTGATTTGCAGATACCGCGTTAAACTCACCTACTGTGTGATGGAAAATTACTGCCCTCACATTCTCTCTTTGTCCTGTTGTAATCCTAAATACTCGGAGAGATGTTTATCCATGCTGTTAATGTGTAGTAATGGGATTGCTATTTTAAAAATCGATACAAATCTCACACTAAAAAAGAAAGGCTTAAAGATTAGTCTGTCAAGAGCTGTCTTAATAGATCTGTCTGACATTTGAGACACTTTCCCCAAAAGTACTCTCTCAGTTTCAAATTACTTCTTAAATGTTGCTGCCTGCAGATTCCAGGCCAGCTAATACAAGTTGTCAGAACGGAAAACCTTTCTCTGCAGCTTCAGAGAAGCTGGAAATCATAAATGTTTTCATTCTTTTTTTTTCATTTGATCAAGAATGTGTTCCCTCCTAAATTAGGGAGCGGCGGTTTCAAAGACATTCTTTACTTTTGTGGTTTCAGCCATCTGCTAAGCTGGAGAAGCTGGAGAGGTGGGGATGATGGGGAAGTTCAGAAAGGATCTTTCTAATACTGCCACTTGCAGTGTGTGAAAAGCTGAATGGTGCTGACTCGATTGAGACTCCTTTTTGAGATGCAAAAAATTGCTAGCAGATGGTATATGCATTTATAGTCTAGGTAATTGAAGCTGGCTTCAATATCCTTTTCATATTTTAACAGTATTCCATACCCTTCTCATTTGCTTCCACAGCTCTGGGTGGAATGTATCTGGTCCTCCTCTGTCAGTGTACTCACAGCCTTCCTTGTTCTGACTCTTAAAGGCCTGTTAATTAGCAATAATTGCAGTTATTAATCAAATTCAGGGCCATGTCTTTGTGGGGTGTGTGTCCTGGTGAGAGCCTGAGACCAAAATCGTTCCCAGTGCCAATAGCTTGCAGACTTGCAAATCTTTGGAGAGTTACTGCTGCTGTTGCTTCTCCAAGACTTAGCACTGCCCTGAGAAGTACAAGACTTTGCTTCAGGGGCATGTTTGACTTCTCTTCATCTCAACATCTACTGCACTTTCCACTCTCCAGCGGGGAGGAACAAGGAACTGGCACAATTACCCCACTCCCTGTGGAGCCCAGAGCATCAGTGACAAGCAGGGAGATAAATTGAGCACATCGAGAGGTGACAGACATTCACTGCTGCAGCTGGGTGGTTCTTCACTCGTTTGGAGGTTCCTTCTGAGACTGGGCAGGATTTCCTGCAATATATCAGGATGTTTTGTCCTTAATTCAGCATTTTGTGGAGAGTGGCTATAAAGCTCTGCTTGCCGCAGGATCTGTCTGCAACTGCTGCCAGATCTAGGCTTTCCCAAATAACCTATAATCCCAATTATTTTCTTTAAAGTCTTCACAGCACACAGCTCTTGCCATAAAGATTCCACAACTTCTTTGAGGTCCTCACACTCTAATCAACATAGAACTGGATGTGCAAAATTTGTGTAGTGATGGAGAGAAAATCCCAAATCTGGGGTGTTTGGTGGTAAGTGCAGTGAAGCAGTAAAGAGGAGGTTTGGCTTCAGATGTCTGCAGGGAAGCAAGGGTGAAACCTTGGAAAATTTGGCCACCTTTGAAAGATGTGCAGTTGTAAAGAAAGGCCCATTGTGTTCCATTACTCTGATTCAGAAATAGTTGTCTAAAATTAGTCTAGAACTGGTAAATGTCTCTCCTCTCCCAGGTAACAAGTGGCAGGACCGAGAAAATGCCCTCAGGTTGCCCCAGGGAAGGTTCAGGTTGGATATTAGGAAAGATTTCTTCCTGAAAGGGTTGTCAAGCATTGGAACAGGTTGCCCAGGGAAGTGGTGGAGTCACCATCCCTAGAAGTGTTCAAAACAATGCAGTCTTGGTGCTTAAAGACAACATTTAGTGCTGGGTTAATGGTTGGACTTGATGTCCTTAGAGGGCTTTTTTAACCTCAGTAAACACCCGTTCAAAATCTCTCTCTGCCTTAAAACGTGCAGAGAGCTTCAGCCTTGCCTTATCTACATTTTAGAGCATTTTTGAGTTCACAAACTTGCTGTAGGGTTTGACATTCTGGAAGGTAACTTTAAATCTTATTTATCTATAGGCAAAGTCTGCCCTCAGGCAGACCAAGGCCAAGCCTAAAGGCCTTAATCCTTGGTATTACAAATAAGGAGGTTAATCCTGGCAAAATTCTGTTCATGTTTTGTAGGGCTTATTTATAGCCTGTTCCTCTCCACCACTTTTCCAAGGCTCCTCATTCCCATTAGTCTCCCCCAGTAGTTGGTTTTTAGGGACACATACCATTCCTGCCTCATGCTGATCTTGCTGGAAGTGGTGCCTGTGGTGTCTGAGCAGCCCATCCATCCGCGGGGTGGCAGGGTTTGTTCCTTGTCGGTGTCTCCATGCTGGGTTTGTCAGGCCTGTGACTCTATTTCTTTGTGGTTTCTCCCTTTTCCCCTCGGAATTCTCAACTGACAGAGTCCCCAGTCAGATAACCTTGCTGGAGTAAATATTCTCACACTCTCACCTGCCCTCATCAACTGATGTGACTACTGTGGGGATGAAGATATTTGCATTTTTTCAGCCCCCATCTTGGTCACATTTTCCAGCTGGTACTTTTTTCCACTGCTTTTTCCAGCCTGTGCTTCCAGCTGGGACTAAGGCTGGTGTCAGCACAGAACCCAGTGAGCTGTTCCAGCCTCACTGCAAGCCAGGACAGCTACAGCACAGAATAAATAAAGTACACTCAAACATTCTTGCTGTCCTTAGGAGGAAACTTCTGCTCCTGGGATTTCGAGTGGTCTTTAACCTTGTGAACAAAATGTTGTGGGCAAAGAATGAGTGAATGCTTTGCATTGCTCTTGTGCTAAGAATACTGGAAAAAAGGCAAGCAGAGGATCAAAACATGAGAGACTTTCACTGGAAAAAGTCCAAGCCTTACAGAAATGGATATTCTGGAAGCAGGACTAAAGGGTTCTAGAGACATTTATGAGTCAGTGGTACCTGTTCAGGCAGGGAGAATGAGACAGGTGTTTGTGGTCCCCTTTGTGCAGCTGGCTGTGACTCCAGGGAGACTCTGGTTTGGGTCAAAGTGATGCTCTGTGTCCTCCACTGCTGCATGTGAAATGTGGGGGGTCTCCCAGAAGCAGAAGCTCTCCAGAAGTTGAACTCCAGACAAGTCATGCACTTCCCCTTTGTGCCTGACCTTGGGCTCGTGCTGTTCTTACCCTCAAAGTCAATCAAAGCCTCCCCAGACACCAAGCTCCTCGTGCACTTGGGAAAGCAATGAAATGTGTGAGTGGATCAAATTCATGGTTTACTCTAAATCATTTATCTTTCATTTAAATGCTGTGTGATGGACATAAAATCAAGTTGATAAACTACCCCTTATAAAGAACGCACTGCTCAGTGTTTTTAAGCACATAGGCTTGACAGCAGCAGCTGATTAATAATTAATTAAAATAATGGTCAGGGAAAGAAATACAAGTTTGCCAATCTATAATTACTTGGAAGCTTCTTCATACATTTTCCATGAGAGTATTTTCCTTGTAAGACTCTGAAAAAGTATATTTAGTGTTTGTTTGCTTTCAACTATGGTTTTCAGCGGATATTGACTGAAACAGCATCTTAATCAGCCTGACCTCAGCCTCCAGGGGATTTTTTTCCATTGACTCTATCTCTTCCTCCTCACCTCTCCCTGTGTGCTGAAATTCTTGTCAGAGCTGCTAACTCTGTTACCTTTAGTGCTTCCTTTTTAAAGACTCTTTAGCTCAAAACTTTACCTGCACATTCCCATTTTGCGGTGGAGGAGGGACAGCCAGTTCTTGCCGACTGTGACCTCAGCTAAATTTCTTGGAAGCAGTTTCCTCCCATCCTCCTACTTTTCTCAAACTGATTTTCCAGCAGCAGCTGTGCTGAGAACAAATTATGAAGTAATGCAAAGCATTTTAGAGCCTTCAAGGAGTGGGGTCTTCTGTGGGAAGACCACTCAAAATGGGTAATTCAGCTGGGTTTTCCTACCTCAAACCTGGAGTGTGGCTGGTTTTGCCTGTGAATTTGGCAAGGGTTCTTGGGTTGTTTTCATCTCTGAATTCTCTGACACTTAGTTTTTCATTGCTTCCTATTTCAGCAAGTTCAACTGAATCCAGCTTTTTAACTTCAAAACTCAAAGGTGTCCTTGGCCTCCCATTCCCTTGTTGTTTTTAGAAAGCAACTTGTTCAGAGTGATCTAGGGTATGAATGTCACAGCTCACTTGATTTCCAACCACACTTTCCGGCTGAACATTTCTCCTGGCACTGTCTTAATATTATCTCCATGGGATTGATGATTCACTATTTCTGGCCCTATTCCTTCTGTGGCAGCAGGAAAACAGAAACCAACAGGACTTCTACAGGTTATC
This sequence comes from Ploceus nigricollis, assembly GCA_013399945.1. Lineage (NCBI taxonomy): Eukaryota > Metazoa > Chordata > Aves > Passeriformes > Ploceidae > Ploceus > Ploceus nigricollis. Next base: position 3,703 of record VXBC01009465.1, on the reverse strand, counting down.
TCTCAGCCTGGTCAGGGACTGGGAACAGGCAGCATATTCCTGAAAGCTGAAGGGTTTTTCCATAGCTTAGCTAGAGGTTTGTTAATGCCTGACTGCATGCTTTTGGTCCCCTCCCAGGTAAATCCTGTCCTGGGTCAATAAAATGTCCTGGAATCTTCCTGGTTGGAAAGTACCTTAAATATAATCTAGTTCCAACCCCAATGCCCAAGGAGAGCTTGAGATGGAAACGTGCTGTGGGATCTTCATTGTATTTGCAACTTCCTGATGTGGGAATGTGGAGAGAAAATGGATCCAGGTGTGTCCAAGGTGTGCAGGAATGGGGCACTGGACACAAGCTGGAACAAAGGAATAAGTAGGAGAGCAACCTGGGATAGTGGAATGTTGGAACCCTGGATGCTGAGAATTTTGGGCTTTCTGTGCTGACAGGCACTGACCCCCAAGAGAACTCTGCATTTGATCTGAGGCCATGGAGAAGGCTTCCAAAATGGAATGACAGAACTGGGAATGTCGGTGTGGAGTTTGAATAGAAGTGTGTGATACCACAGGGTGGATATCTTAGAGTTTAAGGTTTTAGAATATAGTAATATATGTATAAAGCAAGATGGAGGTGTTAGGGCAGAGGCTGGTCCTTCTTCTTCACCTTCTTCTCCATGGTTGGGTGGTATTTTGTAATTGGACAGAAGAGTCCCCATTGCAGGACATGTGTGATTGCTTATTGGGTTAAAAGTGAAAATAATTTAGGTGTCATTTCTTAATTGGACAGTTTATCCTTAAAAAATCTTGTAGAGATAGATACAGGGCCATTTTGTAGCTTGTTAGTGAAATGCTGTAGAACTCACACCTTGTAAGATGTAATATAGATAAGAATTAATAAACATCTGAGTCCAAACACAAAATACCATCTCGTGCACTTTCAATCCCAACCTTGACCCAGGCAGAAAAAGAAGAAAGAAATGCAATAGTGGAAGGTGTCCCTGCTCAGGGCAGGGCTTGGAATGAGATTGACTTTAAGGTCCCTTCCAACCTAAAGAATCTGGGATCTTCTTGTAGTAGAAAAAGAAATCCACCTGAGGATGTTCAAGGACTAGAAGAGACTCTGGAGAGACTGTGGGATTTATGTTCCTTGGACTCTTGAGTCACACACAGTTTAGTTCTGACTTATTTGGACCTCTAGAGGTACCTTCCCACTTACTCTGAAAACTCTGATTTCCATGGATTAAAGGCATTTTACCCAAGGTATCTTTGGATATCTGGTTAAGTGTAGCTTTTTGGGGTGGGATAATCTACTGCCTGCTGCTGACACACAGCATTATCCACACAGTGGTGTGAGATTGGAATGGAATGGATGTTCAAGGTCTGCATGTTACACCCAGCTCCCCAAGAATGGAGACTGAAATAGTCCCAAGCATATGTTAATTTTCACTGAATATTAGATGAATTTGACAGCGTGTTTTAGTCACGTGGCTCTGTGGAAACAAATGTACTTCTTCACTGGAGGAGTTTCTGTGGATTAAATGAACATTTGAGAGCTTTTTCTTTGGTGTTACCAATTGTCTTTGTGCTGTATGGCTTTGATTTCTGCATATGACCTCAGTGCATGCAAAACAGGCACAGGAAATTACGCAAAAACTCTTAAAACAGAAAGATGATATAGTTTGGCTGAATTCTGAACTTTACAACAGCGAATGACAGCAGTCATTACTAAGGATAATACTCTGAATCTTGCAACAATATTACCATGAGCCTTGAAAAATTAATGAACTTGGTATTTTCCTTAAATATTCTAGCCATATTCAAGTATACTTGATTATTGAAAGGTGTTGTTCCTTTCCATAAAGGTGGTTTTCATGAAGTTTTGATGAAAAGTGAAAAGAATTTCATTTGTTTATTGCTTTTAATTTGTAGTATTTTTAGTTTTGAAAGTTTTTGTTGCTGAGACTTCCCTGTGAATGTCATCAAGTTGAATATTCTGGATTCATGCACATTTTTATTTCGATCCTAGCTAAATTCTAAGAAATCCGTGGAGCTGTAGCTAAGATGTGAGCCTACTGCATTGAAACTGCTGGAAGTGAGTCTCCAGTTGACTACTGTGTTGATTAGAGCCTCCTTATTGCTTTTTCTTTGGGTTTGGGGTGTTTTTTTAGCTCATCTCAAGCATGCATCTCCTCTCCTCACCTCTCCTCATTTTTAAAGCTTGATGCACACTTTCTCAGAACATTTCCATCAAATAAAGTGCATAAAAGCCCGAGGTGCACAATTTCTAGTCACTCAACTAATACTTTCACTGATAAGCTGAAAATTACATAATTCTTTCTGGTGGATTTATTTTTTTTTTCATTTTTAGGGCTTTTACAGAAAGAATCTGCCAGTGTTCTGTTCCTACCTATTAATATTTCACACCAAAATGCACTTTCAGAGCTTTCTGGGCTGACATGCACATCGGAATGATTTCATTGTTCTTCAAATGCAATGCACTCTCACACTGAAAGGAAATACAAGTGTCTGCATTTAGGAATGTAAATTGTGAAAAAGGGTTTTAAATGCTTGTGGACAGCAGGATGGGTGATGAGGGAGGGCAGGACCACAGCTCTCTGCTTTGTTGTATCCCCATTTTCAAGGTTCCACAGCATTAGGTCTTTATATCTGCAGGGTCACACTTAAATTTTCCAGGAGACTTTTGTCTTTCAGCGAGACTAGTTTGACACTCAGACTAGTCAGAATTGCTTCTAATAGATTTAAATGCCATTAAAAATCCCTTTTTGAACAGTTCCAACACCACTAATTGCCAAAATATTGCCATTTCGCACCAGCTCTTTTCTCTTTGGTGTGTCCTTTAGTGTGTCATTGCGGGCTTGATGGAATGTTCTGTTACATCCTTAGGTAAATGGCTAAAAACTGCTTTCAGTAATTAATATTAAATTAAAAATCCCTGTGACTTGAGCAGCCAGATGGAAATATGCCATTCCACAATATTTGCCATTCAAAATGAGTACGAGTCAGTGGAGCTGGGATCTTCTATGAAACTTGGTTTGTGTCCAGCAGTGCACCTGCCTTCCTGAATGCAGAAGAAAGGAGGAACCAGAAAGTGTTGCCTGCACACAGAACTTGAGCAGCTGTCACCACAGAAAAGTTCTCTTTAGGCTTTTCCAAGATTTTCAAAAACCCAAACCCCAAAGAAGTTGTGATGTCTGTGCTTGTTGTAGTTGAGACGGTCATAGTTGAGACAGAGACAATATAAAACAACACACTCCATTTCCAGAAGGCTTCAAACCCCTCTTTCATTTTAGCACACATGCTTTTTATACATTCTTACAAAACTCAGAAGTTTACACTTTACTCATTGGTCAGGAAAGACAAACAAAGTGATTATTGGAATAGCCAGTTGCAGGTTTCTCTTATTTATTCTCTTATTTATCCTTCTTTTTTTCTTGGTTTCTATGTCAATGACCTTGGTAGGAAATTCTTTCAGGGTAAACATGGCTCTTCTTATTAAACTTCTCTCTGGCTCACAGAAGTCGCTGTAAAACCTCTTCCCACGTGTGCTTTTGTTGCCAAATTTGTACGTAACAGGAATTATCCCACCTCTGCTTTGGGTAGGACTCCAGTCTAGTTTGAATAGTTTCATTGACCTTTCTTGCACTGAAGAAAACTTTCTGTGGCTCCTCACTTTAGTGTGCCCTATATATATTTTGGGTTATCTTAT
>VXBC01009464.1:103543-127754 GCA_013399945.1 Ploceus nigricollis | reverse complement strand
CTCAACTGCCCTGATGGCAGAGGCAGCTGAGAAGAAGTCATAAACCATCAAAGACCCCCTGAAGTGTCCCCAGACTCATTCCTGAGGTCTTCCACCAAAGGACTGAAACCTCCCCCTGCCAAGTGAGGTACCTGGGCATTCCCACCCAGCCTGAGCATATTTTAACTCATTGGACTTTTTGTTTGGGGACTTTTCCCCCAATGGATGAAGACTGTGACCATCACTTCAATCAACAGGCATCAAAATAGCAACAATAAAATCTTGTTTCTGGATCCAGAGGTGGTGAGGTCTTTCTATTCTTATCCTTTATTTCTCTTTCTTTTTTTCCTTTATATATTTTCTTAAGTGCTATTTTAATGGATATATATGGATATATATATGTATATATATATGAAATATGGATATATATATATGGAGATATAGATATATAAAACATGGATATATAATATTGATATTAATAAAGATAAAACTAACCAAAATGACTACATACCTCCTTTTCCATTGCAACCAAATTGTTCTAAAATAAACCTATATACATATATATTCTTAAAAACACTGGTCATTCTGTGTTGTTTCATTCTAATCCACCCCAAGGGATCTATTAACAAGAACCTGGGTTACCCTTCCCTTCTGGTCTCTCACATTCTGCAGTTGTTCCTCAGGTAAAATGGAAGTCCCAGAATATTAAAGCAATTCTAGAGCCTGAATTCTGAATTTGTGGAATTTTATTTCCAACAAAGAAATGTTGTAATAACATTTATTACATTATAAATATCATGCAATGATAATAACACACTTCCTCATAAGCTATAGCAGCAGTCATAACTGCACTTCAATTTCAATCACATTTTGGTCTGTATAGAAATTAATCATGCTGTGCTTTCATACAGATACATTCTTAGAAGGATGAAATATCTTTACTTATTAATGCAACCTGTTTATAAAGCCTCCTTTGATTTTTCTTCCTGCAAGATGTTTGTGCATTCGGATTTCATCATGTATGTGCACTCCTAAATGCTGTTGAGATTTGGCTGCTTTGAAGTTGCCCTCAGATATGCTACCAAGGTGGGCTGAGGCATGGAGCACATACCTTTGGAAAACAGGGATTCAGACTTGTTGAGTCTGGCCAAAGGGAGGCTGAAGGGAGCCCAACAAGCACCTACAGCTGCTCAAAAGGTCAAGAACACCAAAGCTGAGCTCTTTGTGGCAGAGCCAGGCACTGAAACAAAGGGCAGCACCCACAGACTGGCTTGGGAGGTTGCACAGCAGGATAAAAATTGCCTCTAGGCACCTACTACAGCACTGGAACAGGTTGTTGGGAAATGACAAATGATGAATTGCAGAGGTGACTCAAGGCTTAGCCAGATGAAAACACAGCTGAATTAGAGTCCTGCGGCTGGTGTTGCCAAACAGCATTTCTTTGATCCTTTGATACATCTCCCATCTCCTCTCCATCCCACCCCACCCTGGCCTGCCACACTCAGATATTGTCTGGAAAATTATGTCAACACAGGCCAAATCCTCTGGTCCTGAGAGCTGTACTTTTGTCTTTCTATAGCCCAAAGTCATAAAAAACACACCACATACCTCAGAGAGCCAGGAGGAGGACACACTTCAGAATCCTGGTTCAGACTCTTCTGGGGAAAAGACAGCAACTAGATGAGATCCCAGCCACTCATCTCTTTCCCTAAGGAGAGGCTGATCTTTTTCAACAGTGTCTGCACCAGTGTGGTTCCTCTGCTAGCCATCCCCACGCTTCAATAAATACAAGCTTTGCTACATCACATTAGTTATGCCAAGGGTAATTAGCAGTTACGTCAACATGATTTCCAGTTTGACTGCTGGCTGACTCCGTATGGAAATGAGGGTGTTGATTGCAAGAGGAAATATGTCAGACCAGGCTTCAGAGGAAGAGCCTTGTTGCTCATGAGGAAGAGCAGCCCTTGTGCTCAGGGGCTGTGCCTTTGGTCATCTCTGCTGGGCTTGGCATCCCCTGGAGCCCGTGGATGTGGCACAGAAGGGAGGGCCATGTGTGCAGTGAGCAATGCTGATCTGCCCTTCACCTCTGCAGCTGTCACTCAGAGCTCACTGCTTCCAGCCAGAAAAGATGTGATAATGCTGTGTTGTAGGAGGTGGCAGACTCAAATCCTGGCCTCATTAAGAACATGTCCTCATTACAATGAGTTCACAAGAAACTGGCCCTTGAGGACAGACCAACACAAACAAACAGCTGTAGGAACACGCTCCTGGCTCACCCCATCTAAATGACTTGTCGTCCCAGGAGCTCTGGTTTTGGCTAAGCAGGATTCACCCTGTTTAAGGGCTGGTGCTCAGCACTCCCTGCAGAGTTAATACAAGAGAAATATTTCCAGGGCACAGCTCACATCTGGAAGATGAAGGGAAAACAGCATTAAAAGGGTTTCTTTTCATCATCATCATCTCTCTGATGACCATGAGGATTCACAGAGGGCCAATCTCTGACTTACACCTCCAACATTACATGAGCTGAGTCCCACTTTATGTTGCCATCTCTAAATCCATGATGTCTATATCACATTACTCAGCCAAAGCGTAACAGAAAAATACAAAAGCCATCCATTTCCAAAGCCCTTTCCTTCTAGACAGACCTTCAAATCAAACAGCCTCTCCTCACTCATTCTCATGGGCTTGATGTGTCAATCCAGCAGGAATTTCAGGGGAGTTTTGTCACCTGTCTGGAAGGATGTTTTCTTGTGAGCATAACAAATAACCAGCACTGCAAGGAACAAGAGGGAAGGCTGCACTTCATGCAATTCAGTCTGAGTGTTCTCAGACCAAGATGTTTTATGTGATTGTGGAAGACAACAGAGGGTAAGGAACAAAGATTATTTTTCTTACTTCCTGGCAGGGTTAGGTGTGTGTTTTAAGCCTTACTCAAGCCCAAAAGAGCAGATAGCACTACAAGTTCACCTGGTTTGAAAATGAGCTCATGCTAAACTGTCCACAGACTAGATGCAAATCGGGGTTCTTGAGAAGTGAAGTCAAAAGTTTTTTGTGCAGGTGACTTGCTCTGAGTCAGACCTTCTGCTGGACTAAGAGTCAGCTCATGGATGCAATTAAGCAAGTCAAAAGTCACCTTAGGCCTTCTCTGGGCTCCCCTTGTGATCCAGCCTTAGTCTGCAACACTCCTCTTCCATCTCAAACAGGTGACCTCAGAGGGGACCTGTGATGCTTCCTTTGTGACTTGGTTTTCTGCTGCAGATACCATTTCATGGGACATGACCAATGGGATGTGTGAGAAAATCCTGAGTCTGGATCCTATGGATGCCCAATTTTATGCTCCTTTTCACTCAGAAAGATCCAGAAAACAAGATTATGGTAAAAATATACCTCTGTCCATAACAAGCATCTGTGGAAATTTTAGATGGGTATTTCCAGCACTAGGTCAACAAGATGTGATGAGTCACAAAATGTGGTAAGCAAACTCAGCATTTCCTTTGTTTTGTGGGATTCTGCAGTGATGTGGTTCTGAAAGTGTTGTACACGGGTAACATCTCATTTCCCAAGTAGGAGAGAGAGGAATGGGAACATGGAGGGTGGATGGGTTTGCAGGGGTAACTTGGAACAGGATGAGAAAATCAGCCATGAGAATAGGCAAATGCTTCAGTGATGAGCCAAGATTTTCCTCAAACTAAACCAGACAGGAACCTATCAGGGAAAAGCAGAAACCTGCATGTAGCCAGCTCAGACCTCACCTCAGCCAGCTGAGGCAATGAAGGCACTTCTCTAGAACTTCCCCTTCCCAGCAGGGGCTGACTGCCAGGACTCAGCTCTCAGTGAGGGATATTTTCTGGGGCAGAGAAGGCAGCTGATGAGGTTAGGGAAGTGCTGGGCAGCAGTACCCACAGCCCAGCTATGGGTCTAAGGAGAGGTTGTTCCATTCTTGAGAAACAAAAGCAAAAGCATCTCCTGTCACAAGTGAGGAAACCAGCCCAGCAAAACTGGTTTGCAGGAGATGAATTTGAAATCCAGACTGGCTGATAAGAGGCAGATCCCATAACAATGAAATTTTGGAGGGCTTTTGAGGTGTTTGTGCTGGTTTAACTTCTGGGGTTAGACCACACCTGGTTGCCCTCATTGGAGCTCTTGGTTGCCTTGGTAGAAAAAATCAGATTCACCAGTTCTGCTACAGGCTGTTGTGCCTGGACAATGCAAGAGCAAAGGCCACCATCATCATTTGGGTGTGGGGAACCCTAAACCAGAAACCCATCAACATCAAGGTGGAGGTACTGAATACAAAGAGATGGATTTGATCCAACTGTCCCATGGGAACCCTTGGAGACATCATTGTCTCAGGATGGAGCCAATCTGGAGCAGTCTGATCAAGCATTGATGGTAGATCTGCTGCAAGGATCTCAATGATCTTAGAGGTCTTTTCCAGCCTAAATGATTCTATGATCCTAAAAAAATACCTTTCTGGTTACAGAGGTTGGTGCAGAGGTTTCACCTCTGAGAAAGGTGGGGAGAAGGAGTCAGTGTGAGTCAAGTCAAATGTCAAAAGGCAAATCTTTATGCAGCCATGGGTATTGTGAAAAAAATGTGCAGAGTTATTCAAAATAATACCAAAATGCAGGTCAACGTGGTCAAAGCTGGAGCAATAAGAAGATTGAAAATACCAGGTTCAGCACTCAGTTTCTATGTGCTGGTTCTTGTTTTTCAGTCAGTTGCAGATCAAAATCACAGAAATCAGCAGAAAATGCAATGGTTGATACTTTTATGGTTTTTTTAACAACTGTTTCTTATAAATACAGAGCTGTTATCATCAGCCCCAACAGGGTATCCTGGGAGTCTGTACTACAAAAAACACAGCACTGAGAACATGACCCTTTCTGTGCATACCACTCTCACACTTGTTCTGAGTATTATAATCATAGAATCACAGAAGCGTTTGGATTGAAGGGGAACTTCAAGATCATCTCATTCCAATCCCTTGCCATGGGCAGGGACACGTTTGACAAGATGAGGTTTCTCCAAGCCCTATCCAACCTGGCCTTGGACACTTCCAGGGATCCAGGGGCAGTCACAGCTTCTCTGGGTAACCTGTGCCGGGGCCTCATCACCCTCACAGGGAAAAATTTTTTCCCAATATCCCACCTAAGCCTGCCCTCTGCAGTGGGAAGCCATTCCCTCTTGTCTTGTGCTTCCAGGCCCTTGTCCAACATCCCTTTCCAGCTCTCTTGGAGCTGCTTTAGGCACTGGAAGGAACTCTAAGGTCTGCCTGGAGCCTTCTCTTCTCCTGACTCAAAACTCCCAACTCTCTCAGACTGTCTCCAGAGCAGAGGTGTTCCAGCCCTCCGTCCATTCCCTGTGGGTGCATTATTTGGAAGGCACAATGAGGTTAGTGGCACAACCTTGCCATTAAAGTCCATGCAGTTATTTAAGATCAACCTTTCAAAGCATTGTTTTTCTGCAGGATTAAAACAGGGAACACCCCTCTTTATTGTAACCTAGGGCAACTGCTCAGCCAGATTATTCCATTACAGAGCTCTTCTCTCCTAAAGATCACAGGTGCCTTGCAGCTACTTGGGCATTATCTGTTAGTGCTTTTACCATGAAGTCTGCTAATTTAAGATTCTTTCTCTGTGTGTTATATTGTGTATTGAACTTTGGTTTTTACTCTTGGAAATCAAACGTTCAGAAAACAGAGGAACAGACTTAAAGGTATTATTTACTCTCAAACTACTCCTTCATTCTCCAAATTATTTTCATTTAGCATCTATTCAGGCAGCTCATCTTTAAAAGGCTGCATGTTTTTTATCCTCAGTCATCCAAACAAAGTAACCTGCAGAAAAAACCCATCCTGAAGATAAGCAAGTAATATTTACTAAGGGCAGGTAAAAGCTTTTATTGGTTTGTCTGCCAGAGACTGACTTTGCTGTAGAAGACAAAATTCAGTGTGTTACAAACATTGCAATTAATATTTTTCAATTTCAATTTTGCAATTAGTTGTAATAAAGTTAGATTATTTTACTGATAAGCTTTGAGGAAAGAATAGTATGCCAGTATGGAGAATTTCTTTGTCTACCTTCTGCCTGATGATGTTCAAGGGCAAAACACACAAGGTATAAAAACTCCAGACATTTTGTTGCCTGACTATGTTCTTTGAAGAAACTTCATCATGAAAGTCCTGTCTTCCCAACCCCGAAGCTGATGGGCTTTCAGCAACTGACACCAGCAATAAAACAGAAGGCAATCAAGTTTTACTTTCAAAAACCCCCACTATTTATAGTACATATATTTCACTCCATCCTACCCAGAGCACTGCAAAGATGTCACACAGAGAAGAAGAAGAGCCAGGCCGCCAGGTCATGTTCTGCACCGTGCTGAGATGGGGAATAAGCTGGGGAAGAGGCTTTCCTGGAACCAGGGATGCTTTTTGGCCATTTTTTTTTTAAGGAGAAGTAGAAGAGTGTCAACAACCCTGGCAGAGGAAGGAGGTTGCCTGTGCTAGACCGCGCTCAGCGATTGCGCGCAGGAAGTGGCGCAACTCTTCCCCGTACGCAGCGGCTGCTGAGACCGCAGCACCCTGGTTTTGGCTGGGGATTGACATGAGCCCCATGAGGCAGCTGTATGGGATCCTTGCCTTGAAGCAGAAAACCTCTTTATCTTTGCTGTGAGCCACTCCAGCCAGCATGAGTTGCGCTGGCAAAGCATAATGGTGTGCACTCAACTTGTGAACACAGGCGAAATTCTTTATGAGAAATGTCAGGCTTGGTCTTCCTTTGGCTTGTCTCTGCTGTTATGAAAAACACCCCATCAGCTGCAGGATGGGAGCCAGGGTTTCCTCAGCTCTGACCTCAGCTTTCACAGGTACTTGCCAAAGAACCATTGCAAACTCCTAAATCCTCTGCCTCAGCCTCCCTACCTCGATATGACCGACATGAAACACTTGGGAGCTTGTAAGTGTCCCAAATGGCACAGCAGATTATCCTGGAAAGGGCACTTGTTCACCACCAACCTCCGGAAAGGTTCAATCCAGAATACACCAATCCTGGCAGCTGCCTGTCCCTTCAACTCACAAAAAATTATTTATTGTAGACTCCACCACATGCCTGGGCAGCACATCCTTACCTGCATTACCTAACTGCATTGGCTGCCCTTACAGCTGGATTATTATTTTATTCCTATTGTAAATCCTAAACATGTTAGTTACTGACATTGCTGAAAGGTTGATTTAACATTCTGTCCATCAGCACATCAAGGAGGAGGAGGTCAGCATAATTATAAAATTATTTAGGTTGGAAAAGCCTTCTAAGATCACCAAGTCCAAATGCTAACCCAGCACTGCCAAGGCCACCACTAAACCACATCCCCAAATGCCACATTTACACCTCTTTCAAATCCTTCCAGGGATGGTGACTCCACCACTGCCCTGGACAGCCTGTCCAACACTTGACAACCCTTTCAGTGAATAAATTTTTTGCTAATATCCAATCTAAACCTCCCCAGGCACAATTTGAGGCCATTTCCTGTACTACAATTGGTGATTCAGGACAGCTTTCAGTAATTGAAAAGATTTTTTACACTAGTCGGGCCAAAGGGGAAATAACCTACAAATTCACCCTTTATTTCAGGTCCTAAAATCTGCTCTTTCTCTTAGTCAATAATTCTATGACTAACCATCATTTTTCTTCTTTAAAGGTGTTTTGGAAGAGTTTTGAAATTCAGATTTGCAAATGCTTATAGCTGAACACACATATGCCTGTCCTCTTGACTCATTCCTAACATAAAATAAATTATAAGAACTCAAGGTCAGAGCGCTCTAAAGTGAAGGAAAGAGGCATCACTACAGGTCACATAAATCTCGAGCTCTTCACTGACCTCAGCTTCAGGGTGGCATAAAGTAGAAACCAGGTCAGCTTCAAAGAGATGAGCCTCCTTATGTTGAGCTTACTGGGACTAAATGAGAAAGGCCAAACACAGCTCACACCTGATCTGGGGCAATGGAAAATCTCTTTTTAGGTGCTCTGACCTAAATGACCGGGAAGAACTCTGAATGTGCTGCTCAGTGCACGGGGTGGTTATTGATGGGGACATCTACAAAGCAGAGAGTACCCAGGAGCAGGAGATGCCTTCACCTCGCCTGTCTCAGGGACTCCTCTGCAATGCTTAAAAACAGCTGCTAGAAATTGACTTGAGGAATTTGAGCAGGGTAAGAAAATGCTTTGACATGAAGAAAGAGGGGAACTCATGTTTGTCTTTAGAAATAAAGGGTTGGAAGGAAAAGATGGACCCTAGAACCTATAAACCTGGAAAGATGAGCTTCATTTAATTCCAGAACAACTGCTGAGGCCACCTTTCTGCAAGCACCTGTAAAGTGGCATGAGAGAGAGGGTTTGTAAAGACCAAATTTTCTCAGACCAGTCTGATTTCCTCTTGTGAGCTGGTAGCAGACCTTGTGGGTAAAGGAGAGACAGATGATTTCATATTGCTTCTTTTTATAAAGACTTTAGATCATGTTTCCCGTGGCAGTGTTTGAGAGACCAGAGGCTGACACAATGCATTGGGATACCTGTGGGAAGTGATGGGAAGTGCTCCCAGAGCACTGTGGCCTTTAATGGTCCACACCAGAGTGGAAGAACATGGGTTCCCACAAAGTCTCCCAAGGTCCTGTTCAATGCCTTCACTGGTAGCTCAGCTGATGGAGGAAACCATATCCTTGTTAAATTCACATTCTCTTCCAAGCAGGAAAGGAGTTCAAGGACATGGGGGAGTGGGATTAATATTTAACAGGATGAAAACAAGTTAGAGAGATATTCTAGGTGGAAAAATACCACCTTGAAATTCATGATGATGATAACAGCATTTCAGCCATCCATTTTTTGCAGACACTCCTAGAAATTGTCCTCAAAGCACCACCAGCAGCACCAAGTGCCATTTCACAGTGATAGCCCTCACAAACAAGGAGGAGGAGGAGGAGGAGGAGAAGGGGTTTGCAATTGAATCCCCTAAATGTCTCACACCCCACTGATTCCCAAAGCAGGCCACAGTGCTGCTCCCCTGCAGGTATTGCAGCAGCATGACAGAGATGAGTCTCTGGCCAACTGACAGGACACACATTGCAACTTGTGCAGGGGGGAAGAGGGGGACTTTGACAATATTTATCAAACACACTGTCCCTGCTGCCTCGCCTCAGGAGGGTTCTGGCTCTGAAACCTGAACTCCTGTTGATGCTCAGTGGCAACTCAACTCCCCAGAGCAAATACTGGCTGAGGATGGGAAGTGGAGGGAAGTTTTCTCTCCTGTGTTTTCTGTACTGCAACGAGCTTTGGCCATGAAAGGGAAACTTGCTAACTGGGAGCATATGGGGTCACCAGCATGGATGCTTACCAGGCAAAAGTGAAAAGCAGAAGTTGAGAAGGTCAGATTTCTTACACTTGAGTTCAAAAGAACAGGAATTTCCCCTTTTAAAAAGATGCTTGGGTGCAGCCAGGAGCCAGAAGCAGGATGGTGCCTCAGTCAAGTGTTCTCCAGCAGCTCACTGGGAATTATTCCCAGTCAATTCCTACAAGACAGAGCCCTACTTGGTGTGGGGTGAGATCAGGAGAGGGCTTTGCCAGGCTGCTCCAAATCCCTAATCCCTCTTAGGAGCAATCTCAGTGTGACCCTGTCCCTTTGGGGGGATGCCACCAAAGGGAGAGAGCAGCAATTTTATGTGGGCACTGTGGGGTGGATAAAGCCCTGTGGGACCAGATGAAAAGCCATAATTCCTGGAGATGGGAGATGAACTGGCAGGCAAGCATTAGCCCTGCAGCCCCTTGGCATGCCAAGTGCTGTTTCCATCATTCCCTGCTATCAGGTTTCTCCTGCAGCAGTGCCAGTGATGGACAAATCCATGCAACACCTACAGCAACTCCCCAGCTGGGTCCATGGCCAGCCCCAAAGAGACATCTCCCCTCCAAACAGCTTTCTGGCCAGAAATTCACTTCCTTTCATGAGACCTGGCAGAGAAGAAGGGCTGGCTGAATGCCTGCCTTCAAGTTTTGCCCCAGTGTGCTCAGCACTGCATCCTCTGGACTCCAGAGCAGTGTCCAGAGGTACCAGGGGATGACTGGGGGTCCTGGGGCCAGGGCAGGATCTGGGGCTGGTTGTCCATGGTCACCCATGTCTATATCCTGAGTCTGTAGGTTTTTGTCTGGCTACACAGTGTGTGCTTAAATATAAATGACTGTAACTGCAGCTACTGACACAAATCAGCACTTGTGCATGGAGGAGCTTCAGCTGCAGCTCTTCCCCTGGAAAATGACCCGTTGGACTAATTTTCCTTGCTCTTTCTCCCATGTGAAAATTATGTTGGAGCAGGCTTGCTGTCCCAGTGGAGCTACTTTGCACTGTGTCCATCAGCACAGTCCTGGCTGAATTTTCACATTTTCTTACAGAATCACAGAATCTTTAATGATGGAAGGGAGGTCTTGAGATCAACCCCCCTGCCTGCCTAGAGCAGGTTACACAGAGCACATCCAGGTGGGGTTGGAATGTCTCTAGAGAAGGAGACTCCACACCCTTCCTGGGCAGCCTTTTCCAGTGCAGCCCTCACTGTAAAGGAGTTCTTCCTCATGTTGAGATGGAATTTCTTGTGTTTTAGTTTATGGCCATTGTTCCTTGTCCTGTCACTGGGCACCACTGAGACGAGTCTAGCACCATCCCCTTGACACCCACCTTTATATTTTTAGGTATTGGTGACATCTTAGGCTTGCAATGTCCTCCTGATCCACTCTGGGTAACAGGAGACAAGGATAGGAGGAGAACCCAGATGTCCTGACAAAGAGCAGAGGGTAAAAAAAAAAAAACATTCCTGAATCCAGCTCTAACAGATGCCTGTGAAACTGATATAATTCACATTTCACTGCTTAGATTAAAGTGTGTTCCCCTCAATTCAGAGCTGCTGCTGCAGGTTGGGGTCTCAGCAACAAAACAAAACAGTGGAGCTGAACGTGTGAAGGCAGCTACTTAATTCTGCTGCTAATGGCAGCCCAGAAACCTTGGTAAAAAAGAGGAAAACAGCCAACAAAACAAGTTACTGCATCAGACGAGTGGCAAACCCAACGAGTCGATGTCAGGAGTGAACCTGTGCCCTTTAAACTCACAGAATGGTTCCATACCTGGGGTAATGTCATAAAGGACCAGCTCCAGAGGCACCATAAAAATGGAGAAAATGTCCCAGGGTACAGCTTGTAGGTGCAGAGGATGTGTTCCACCCAAATGCTGAGCTCTGTCCCTAAGCTGAACTCAACCCAATGGAAAAGTTGTTCCTACCAACTCTGCTGGCCTGTCCCATGGTCCATAGCCTTGGAAGGAACAGGTGACCAGTGACACAGCCAGGGTACAAGCTGGTCTCTCTGCCTTTTAGGGTCAATTACAGGTTGATTTAACCTTTACTGGGAGGTCCAGCTACAGGGGAACACAAAGCCATCAGTGGTGCTAGAAGTATCCATAGTCATGGCATTCCATGGCATTGATTTTCACTGTGTGGGATTTTGAGATTTGGTAGGAACCTTAAGCACTGATTTGCTCTTTCTAGGCCTCGATTTAGACTTCAAGCGTTTGGTTTGGCTGGTGACTGGGGCCACTTAAGCAGGCTGAAGCAGCCCTTGCCACATGCCCATCTGTCCAGGAGTTTGTCAGCTCACAGGGCACCACAGAACCAGTTTTCAACCAGCTCCTTCTCAAACAGCAAATCTGAAAGAAAAAAATAATAATTTAAAAAAAATAAAAAAGGAGCAGCTGCACTTGTTTTTGCTGCAGGAAGTTCTCTGATGGGGAGAAAACTTCCTTTTAAAAACAAAGCATTTGTTAACACTTCTTGTTCTTCGCTTCGCAGTTGCCTTCAGGTCATCGCAATATCGCAGCCTTTTTGCACCCATCACCCAGCCTGCTGTTGCTCCAGTGGACAATGATCCTCCCAGGAGTTCCAGCAGCTTCCACTCCTAGGGAACAAAATACAAAAAATACAACAGTATTTTTACCTTGCAGTCTTTTTTTTTTTTTGCCTCTGTCCTCCTGGACGAGCCATTTTGCGTATGTGTCTCTCCCTCCTCACCCAAATCACTCCTGCTGGCAGTAATTTTTAGCTGTTGAGCTCAAGATCTAATACCAGCTAATATTTTATCTCCTGTTTCCAAACCAGCACTTTATAGCAGACAAACAAACCTATTTCCTCATTGCAATGATTTTTTATGTACCATAAACCATCTCTGCAGGAGAGATGGCGTTGAGAAAAACCAGCAAGTTAACCTGTATTGTATGAGGTTGGCAGAGAGATACAGCCCTGTGCTGGCCAAAGCAGCAAGTCCTGGCATTTCCTGGCTCCATGACCTGCACTGGGAGAACCACAATGATTGAGGCTTGTACTGACACGGGCAGAACTCTGTCAGCAAGAGTTGTTATTGAACTAAACTCCTGGCAGCTGCTGGTGAATAGGTCGACTTTGCGTCAAAAATCTCTCAGGAGCAGTAGAAAACGGAAGAAATTTACAGGATGTGTTTGTTTCCAAATATGCCAGGAAATTATCCTGATCTGCAGCTGACAGATGCTTGGGGGAAGCTTTCCCCAGAGATGTGGATGGGTTGAATGTGGGTTGTGGCCAAGGCAGCCCCATGGGAGAGCTCAGAATATAAGGGGATCCAAGCCCAGTGTGCAAGGAGAGGAGGGGAATCCTCCAAATCTCCAGGGGCGAAGGGGGAAATGACTATTTTGGCTGCTTATCTTCATAAAGGAGAGAATCTACAGGTCCCAGAGCAGCTGGTTTGGAGACTAGCCTTGTCTGTGGGTGGTGTGGCTTCCATGAGTGTGTGCTGCACATTCCCCGTGGTCCACAGACCAGCAGAACGTGCCAACACAATGTGGTTACCCCCCATGATCATCCTTCCATGGTCATCCCTTCATGGTCACTCCCCCCCACCATGATCATCCTTCCATGGTCATCCCTTCATGGTCACTCCCCCCCACCATGATCATCCTTCCATGGTCACCCCCCCATGGTCATCCCTCCATGGTCCTCCTTTCATGGTCAGCCCCCCAGTGGTCATCTCCCCATGGTCAACCCTCCAGAGTCATCCTTACCTGGTCATTCCCCCATGGTCATCCCTCCAAGGGCAGTCTGGGGCCCTGTTCCCTGCCTGCCACCTCGTGCCTCCTCCACCTTTGCCCCCAGACCCCCAGTCCCTCCCGTTAACCCATCCCAGGAGGGTCATGGCTCCCAGCAGGGTGGTGGCAGAGGGATGTCCTGCCCGATGAGCTGTCCCCACTGTCCCCAGGAGCAGTGCCGCCTCCTCGGCAGGGCAAACGGTGCTCAGAGTCCCCAGTCAGCCCTGCTGGCCACAACCCTGCATTATGGGGTGCCACTGAACCCCATTTCAGCCCCTGGTGTCAGCTCTCCAGCAGTGACAGGCACTGCAGAGAGGGGGCATGGGACCCAAGTGTGTCCCTGGAGAGTCCAGCATCACTCCAGCTGCTCTTTCCCTGTCGCTTTCACCCACCGCCCCTCGCTGGCGCCCTGCCCAGCCCGAGGGGACGACGATGTCCCCTTTTGCCAGCTCAGAGCTGCTCTGGGTGTCTCTGCACACTGTCTCCTGGCTGCCACAGCAGCTGCGGCGATGCCAGCAGCGCCAGCCCAGCCCCGTGCTCGTGGTTCTGCTTCCCTCTAGTGACAGCACGGCCGCACATCAGCAGCATCACCGCTCCTCCCTGGAGCCCGTGGAGACGCCACCCTCGGGATTGGAGCCCTCACTGCAAACCCCAAGGATGGGGCGTGGGAGCATCTCCATCCCCACCGAGTCGTGCAGAGCTTGACATGAAAGCTTCTGTGTCCGTGTGAATAATCTTCATTTCTCTGCCCACGTTCTCTGCCTGCAGCTGTCCATGGACATTCCCGTCCCCAGCACAGTGCTGGGATGCTCCAGACCCTCGGGGTGGATACTGGGAAAGGCTGATTTGGAGAGCAGCTGCACGGGGAGGGGGCAGTTGGTGGGAGACATGACCCCTTCCCACACACACACAAGCCCAGCTCCAAAGTCCTTCCAGCATTCATGCCCACCATCCTTTCCCTGAAACAGCCTCATGGAGCAGCGGTGAGGGGATGGTGAGGATGGAACAGGGACAGAGCTGAGTCCAGTCTAGTGTCTGGGGCACTCAGCTTGGAAAAAAGCAGCCCCAAACTCCTGCTTTTCTGATTAAACACCCAAAACTCATTTACAAACCATGGTTCCTTGCTCTATGCAGGGTCTCTCCTGTGGTGGCCAAAAGCAGCCATGTCCTAATAAAAGAGTTCATGCCTTCTGCAAGATGCAATCTCTGTGATGTCTCACCACAGATTTTTTTTTTTAATTCAAAACCTTCTGTACACGAAGCATTTTCTTCAAGGAACCTGTTTCTCTCCACAATTTCTAGGCTTTCCTCATCACTATTTAACAGCTAGACTGCCCATTGAGGAGCTCTGAATGTACTTTCTATTAAATCTTAGCCAACCTCAAAGGTTTTTCCATGACCCAAACCATGATCCCAATTTCTATTGCTTGTGATGCTCCAAATGCCTCATCCCATGCCCCAAAAATGTGTTTTGGAGCTTAGGGGGCTTTGCATCCTGGTCCCATCATCCTATGGCAGTGCCTAACATCCCCTGCTCTGCCCAGCTGAACATTTGCAGCCCACTTCCCCAAGCCTGAGACTCCTCGTCCTCCCATCACTCGGGGACTGGCATCCAGCTCTGGAGGAGCATCTCCAGGTCCTCCATGTCCCCATGGCAGCCCTGCAGCCCCTCTGCTGGGTGGACACATCCAGAAGTCATCGCTCCAGGTGCCTCTGGCAGCCAGGCCCCACCACCATGGCTTGTTCACTCTGATTTATTCACTCACTGATTGACTCCCTGACTTCTGGTCAGCCTGTTCTGCATATTTATTCACCAGGGGAAAACTTCCCTTTCCCTGATAATTGTTTCTGTTTCTGCTGCTTTCTGCTTCATCACTGCCTTGTTTCGGGAAAAGGGGCTTTTTGGGGAGGTGATTCATTGCTCTGTGGATTTTCCTGCATACTCAGTTCATCAGCTGCCCCATCCTCTCCCCCTTGCTGCTGCTTCCCCCAGTTCACCCATTCCCCAGAGCGAATTGATTCACTGTTGAGGATTATTTTTGGCTTCCAGCTGTTGGGCTCCTTGCAGCTGCCTCAAGCTGGTATGTTCCTCTCTGCTCCCCCAGAGGCTCTCCTCCTCCTCCTCACTTTCCTCCTGCTGCTACTCCTGGCTATATTCCTCCATCTAATTCCCCTGCTGCCTTCTCCATGCAATGTTTGGCTATTTTTAATGGTCTCAGCATGCCCCACAGATCACAACCAGAAGCTGGAAGGCAGCAGGAGTGTGGGGGACATTTTGCACAGCACAGATCTGAAGGCAGGACATGTGGCATGAGGGTAAGGTGCCACCAGCCTCTGGGCACCAGGTTGAAAGGCTGCCACCTATCCCCTGATCCAGGCTGAGCCCACAAGACAGCAGGATCAAGCCTATCCCTTCATTCCTCCATGTTCAGAAGGAATAAAATTCAGTAGCTGTGATTTACCTGAGGTGACGCCACAAGCACAAGGTGTCCTGGGTGGCTTTAACCACTGGCACCCACCAGATCCAAAGGAGCTGCTGTCTTTGAAGATGTGGAGAGGGGAGATTTAGGTAGCTTGATGCCAACTGCAGCACCCAAAGCCAAGCCCTGGGTCTGTAAACCTCCCAGCTCAGCTGTTCTTTAATCCTGGAGGCGTCTCAATTCTGCAACGCCCTCGGCACAAGGGAGATCCTGGCCAGGCAGAGGTTGAGTCCCAGGCAGTCCCAGGGAGCTTCCCCTGACCCTTCCCTTGTGTCAAACCCTCCTGGATGTACAAACTCCTGTGGGCTCTCAGCAGAGGGGTTTAGTCCCTGGGTGCAGGGACAGGACACAGTGGTGGTGGGCTGAAATCCACCCTCCTCATCTGGGTAACACACTGAGCTCAGCTTCACACTTTGGAGAGTTTTTCCTCACTCCTGGGGCTCTCCTTTAAAATCCTTCCCATTTCCCAGCCCCCTTTTTGCAGCATGGACCCCGAGCCTGGGCACAGCATGCCTTTGCCTTTCCCCACAGCCCTGGTTTGGCATTCACTCACAGTAGCCCTTAGCTCAGGTGGTGTTTTTGTCTCCCATTTGGGTGATTATTGACCCAAAACCTGTGTTTTAGGGATTTTCCACTTCCCAAGTGCAGGTGTTCTGGTGTTGGATCTCATCCCAGACCATGCCACGCTCAGGTTTACACAGCTGCAGGCACCAGGCAATTCATCTCACCAGTGACTTGTTTTTCCCCCCCATTTTTGCCCAGCAAACAGTTTCTTCTCCAACTCCAGTTCCTTCTGGGGCTGGATGAAGTAGCTGGGAGCAGAGATCCAAGCCCAAATGGACACTGCTGGGAGCAGACCTTCATCCATCCCGTTTGCAGTCACACTGGTGTTGTGCTGGGTTTAACGTGGGCCACGGGGATGTTCGCAGCCTTTTCATGAGAATACAGAAACTCAGAATCACAGAACGGTTTGGGTGGAAGGGACCTTAAAGATCATCTAGTTCCAACCTGCAGATCACTTGGGGCTAAGCTGAGCACCTTCTGGAAACCTGAACAGGCTACAAACCATGTTCTCAGGTGTGAAATCCTGTAAAAATAAGCTGCACTATCACAGCTTTCTGCGGTCCAGCCTCCACCAGGCACAAATTCCACAAACTTCTGCTTTCCCCTCGCCTGAATCAGCTCTGCCCTGACTCTGCACGTCTGGTTTTTCCCCACTAGGTCGCAGCATTAACTTCTATTTTCCTCTCCTTACTAAACCAACAAACTGGGGACTTTTTTTTTCAGTAGGCAGCTCTGCCTTGTCACCCCTCCGTCCCCTCCTGGCTCCTTCACGGGGTTCCCGGGGGCTGTGGTGACTCAGTGTGGGGTGGCTGGAGAGTCCCCTGAGGTCCCTGCAGAAGGGCCCCGGCTCCTATTTGCATCTGGGCTCGTCTTGCTCATATTCATTGTGAAATTAAAAGTGAAAATATATATATTAATCACTAATTACATCACCAGCATGAAGGAGGAAGGGGACAATGAAGGACCACTGACGCACCCCTTATCTCTCCCTCCCAGACAGTTCTTTCCCCTGGTGTTGATGGTGATGACTGAGAAGCTTTTCCTGCTGATTTACAGCTTCATCCTCATGAACTGGCACGTAGGAAGGTTTCTAGCATGGAAAACATGAGTGGTGTGTCCAGCTCCTTCCCCTGGCCCAACCCTGCTGCCACCCCCTCCCAGGGCAGGATAGGATGCTCTGGATGTTGCCTCCTGGATGGGAATGGGTCTAGCAGGAAATCTGGACCAGTTGCCCCCTCCAGGGCTCCATATCTCCCCTGTTCTGGGGAGTGTCTGGTTTGGGGGGAGTTGTAAGCTGCTCTCTGGAGCCCTCCACATGGACAGAAAGGCCCCAGCGTGGGAGACAGGGCTGGGTCCCGTGGGAGATGCTGCTGCTGGTGACTCATCCCCCACAGGTGTGCCCACGGATGCTCTGGCTGCTGCCCTGGTTTTGGGGGAGCACAGCAGGGTTTGAGGGAGGGTTTCTGTGCTTTCACTATGAGCAAACGCTGCCAACAGTGGGGAGAAAACCCTGCACAGCCCTGAGGAGCTGATGGTGGGCTAAGAACGGGCTACAAACACATGAAAAGTGGGTGTAGAGACACAGCCAGACTCCTCCCTGTTGTGCTGGACTGTGACAAAAGGCACCAGTGGCAAAGTGGGACACGGGAGACACATCCAGCTCTTGCTGGGAGACACTGCTGCCCTGGAACACAGACCAGCTAAACTGTACCCCTCATACTTTGGGGATTTAGGGCTTGGCCAGAACATGGCTGACCCCCTGGCTACAGTCCTGCTCAGAGTGGGAGGCTGGACTTAAGATGTTCCTTGGACCCAAAATTGCTATGCAAGTTTGATTAAAAAAATATTGGTTTTCCTGCTTCTGTGTGTCCTCGAGCTGCTTTTGTGTTGTCTCTGCAGCCCTGAGCTCTCCAGCTTATGAAATACTGGTGTTTCCAACAGCAACAGTGATGCAGAGATCCAGAGGTGGAGGAAGCAGCAAGGAGGAGCACAGGAATCCCCTGCGGCAGCAGGAGATGCCTGGACAGATGGGTGCCAGGTCCCCTTCGGAGCCATCCAGGCATTGTTCCATGGTGAATTACCATTCCTCCTGCTCCCAAGTCTTTCTCAGCTCTCTCCTACTCAAACCCACGCTCCAGAGGCCTTCTGAGGTCTCAGCTCACTGGTGCTGTGCTCATCTCCCCAGCTCCTGTCCTGCATTTGGGATAGATCCTTTGCAAACTCAGCAGCCACCGGCTAATGCAGCCTCACAAATCCTCCTCTCACTGCCCCACTGCTCCCTCTGCCCAAGCCAAGTGGGAGGTGCTGAGGCTGGAGAGTGTTTTCAGACATGGGACACGGTCAGTCAAAACCTGCCTGGCCAGAGGACTCTGCAGCAGAATAAAAGGTGGATGTGCTGGAAGCTCCAGCTTGGAGGGAGCCCAGGACACGTGTCCTTGTGCGGACGGATCCGGCTGTGCCTGGGGCAGCTGAGAGCACACAGCGTTCAGCACTGCTGTTCCCAAGGGCTCCAGGAGCTGGAACATCTCAAGAGGAGCACTGCAGCTTCACCCTCAGGGCTTTCCTGGCATTTGACCAAGTCCCACAAGTACAAGCTATTCCCAACACAACAAGCACACGCTGGGCACCGCTGGCTTCCCTCTGCCCTCCCACTCCTGCCGTGGTCTGCTCTGCTTCCCCAAACACAATTCCTCCATAGCTGCCTCTGCTAAAGCAACAATGGACCCAAGCCCTGAGCACCTGAGGTAACCCCCAGGTTTTTTTATCCCAGATCCAGCTTTTTTGTGCTGCCCTTGCTCTGTGAGTGTTCATGGGAGCCGCAGAGGGTAGGACAGGTGAAGAGATCTCCACATCGCTCATGAGTACTTTGGCTTGAATTATGTCCTGTTCTTTTCTTCCAGACCTGTGGCTTTTTACCTGCAGTGACCTTCCCTGACTCGTTGTTTACCTTGAGAGAAAGGGAATATTTGCTACCTAGAGGAGCTCAGCTACAGCTTTTCAGTCAGCGATGAAAACACTCGAAAGCTAAGAGCAGCATTTGAATTTAAAAACTGTAATTACAGCGCCCAAGAGGCAGAAGTTGGAAGAGGGCAATGAACAAAGCAGGGGGTTGGAAGAAAACAAAGAAAGGCATGAGAGGAATCTGAGCTTTGAACACAGAGTCCTGAATATCTTGCACTGGCTACTTCAAATTGGGCACCCGAAATTGATCGATTATTTGACCTTCGTTTCTCTGTGCTCTGGTTCTTTGTTTGTAAAGCAGAAACCACAATAGAGCCTCACCAAGGGGGAAAAAAAAAAAAAGATGTCATCAGAGCAACTGCTCCAGCCAAAGCACTCAGATGCTGCAGAGATGAGGATAAAGGAAAAAAAAACCAACCCTGAATGGCTTTTCAGCAAGTGAGTACCAGCATCATGTGCGGGGAGCGGGGCAGTGTCCTCAGGAATAAAAAATACCTCCCAAAAGTGTAATTAAGGATGAACCACACACGCCCACAGGGGTTCTGTGGGCAGCCTGAAGCAGGCATCTCTTAACTTTTAAATGCTTTCTCAACCTTGTCACTTGTGTTGTTATTTTGATGCATTTTACGCACAGGACTCTGCTATATTACGAGAATGTCTACGTATCTCACAAATAACTCTGCCTGGAGAGGAAAGCCTGGCACAAACAAACAGAGCCTCGAGGCTGCTCCCTCAGGTCTAAGGAGCTGGATATTGTGCTTGGGCAATTCCAAGAACAGGTACAGAGAATGGATGGGGAGCAGCCCTGGGGAGGAGGATTTGGGGGTGTTGGTGGATGAGAGGCTCAACATGACCCAGCAAAGGCTGATGGCAGCCCAGACACCCCCCCAGTCCTGGGCTGCTGCACAAGTGTGGGCAGCAGGTCAGGGAGGGGATTCTGCCCCTCTGCTCCATTCTCACCTGCATCTCTGCTGAGATCTCACCTGCAGAGCTGCCTCCAGCCCTGGGGCTCACAACACAGGAAGAGACAGGGATGCACTGGAGTGAATCAGGAGGAGGCCACAAAGATGCTTGTAGGGATGCAGGCCTGCTGCTCTGGAGCCAGGCTGGGACAGCTGGGGGAAAAAAAAGGCTCCAGGAAAACCTGAGAGCCCCTTCCAGTGCCTAAAGGTGCTCCAAGAGAGCTGGAGAGGGACTTGGGACAACAGCATGGAGTGACAAGACAAGTGGAAAAGGCTTCCCACTGCCAAAGGGCAGGGTTAGGTGGGATACTGGGAATAAATTCTTCCTTGTGAGGGTGGTGAGACCCTGGCATAGGCTGCCCAGAGAAGCTGTGGCTGCCCCTGGATCCCTGGAAGTGTCCAAGGCCAGGCTGGACAGGGCTTGGAGCACCCTGGTCTAGTGGAAGTTGTTGGGAAGTTGAAACTAAAGGATTTTCAAGGTCCCTTCCAATGCAAACTATTCTGTGATTCTGTTTTGGTGATCATCACTGACCACACCATCACGTTACTTCACTGGACCTCACTGCTAGATCCTGTTGGATTTATTACACCCTGGTCTCTGCAATGGCTGCTCTTGCTGCTATAGAGGATGCAAGAGGAAGGATAAAATTCACATGCCCTAATTCTGGAGTTTTGCTCCTTTAAACAGATGTGGGAGGGAGGGAGGGTTGGTAAATCCTTGGACAGTTTTTCATCTTGCCTCGACTGGGCTGGGCTTTGGGCTCAGTCTGTTGTCTGGTCCCCTGTCACAGCTGCTGTTGTAATGATTCATCCCTCTGGTTTTCTGGGAAAAGAAAATGAGCTAGGGAAATGTTTTTTGGTTGTTTTTTTTTTTTTTTCTGGCTGTATCTTTCCTGAAACAGTTACAACTTTGCACCCACTGGAGTTGACGGGGGGAGGAGGAGTCTTACGCATCACTTTTCTCTGGCTGGAGCAGACACAGAAGTGCTGAGAATCCCATTCCTCAAAGTCAGACCATGACGCCTTTGTCCTGAACTGTGTTTCCAAGGAGCAAAAAGGATCCAGCAAAACCCAGCAGAAGATCCAGGCTGTATTCAGTGGGTGCACTGGACAAAACCTCGTGCTGATCACTCCAGGGACACCCGCTCCTTCTGCTGGCTCCTCGCCTGCCTGAGCTTTCCAGAAATTATGTGGGATGATCTGCAGGGAGGCAGCTTGGACACAAATCCACGTGGAAAACACAAACACTGAAGGTCTTCTCATTAGATTGAAACAGTTACTCTTATGAGTGGTGTAATTTATCATAAATCAGATAAATATTGGGGGGAAAAAATCCAAGGAGTTCACACTGGGCAATGTTCAGTCTCAAAGTGCAACAGGAAGCCACACTGGACTTTTTCCTTGTTGGTCTGCACAGTAAGGGTGAGACAATGTGCCCACCCAAGTGGGAACACCAAGGCAACCCACTTCTTGCTTAAGGAAAGTGGCACTGTAAAGTCCCTTTTTCAGCAGCCCTTAAAAACACTCTTATAAACCAGCCAGCTCCAGAGGAGATCTCCTCCTTCTCCTCACTCCAGGAATTTATCTTCCTTGGTCCAAGCTTGGTTAGAGGTTAGACTGGGGAAGCAGCAGCCTGCCTGGGAGCAATCACTCCTCCATTCAGACACATCTTAATGAGGGGTCAGGTATCAAAGTTCTTTTCTATGTTGCTGGAGCAAACCTTCCTCTGACAAATTCCTGCCCTTATTCTGGCTCCGTATCTGTTACAAGTGACTCCTGTGAGAACCAGATCCCCCTCAAACCCACCAGCACAGGAACTACCCTCCTCGCTGGTCCAGCATCCTTCCTCTCCCATCCCCCCGTTTTTTTAGGTCTCCTTCTCCTCACCAGCCTTTCCTCACGCTTGCCCGTTCCATGATTTCATCCGAGGTGGGTGGTGAGCTCGCTCTCCCCCGCGCAGCCTCTTCCCAGCGGCTCCCGGGATCCCTGCCAGCTCCTCTCCACCCACGGCCTCTCCCGACGAGCCCAACCGCGGCTCCCGCTGCTGCCCGCGCCAAGGCAGCATCTCACATCTGGTGGGCTGGCTCGGCCAGGGCCAGGGGAGCCAAGGAGCACCTCACCTATCCCCCTGCACCAGTGCCTTCCAGGGGTTGGCATCTCCACCCCTGCATCCCATGGGATCCCCGGCTTCCCGCCCAGGACATGGTGATGGGTCACTGAAGTGACTCTTGAAGGCTTGAAAGCTGCAAAGCCAAATTTGAGTTTAGAAAGCAGCTTTGCGGGTTGAAAACCAAATGAAAACTGTCTTTTTTTAACCCTTTTTTCCTGAGTTGCTCCCACACATAAAACCTCTGTGTGGATTTAAGCATTCCCAGCCTAGCTAATGCAGGAGCATCAGGCAGTGAAGTCAGCTGGTCCCATGGCTTCAGAGATTGTGGAGCTGAAGATGGCAAAGCAGATTTGAATCAGATTAGGATTTGTTAAACCAAAGTGTTAAAATTGAAAACAGAGCACAGGACAGCTTCTCAAACCTCTCGGGTTATTTCCTCTGCTCTTCTGCCACGATTTAAAAAAATTAATCTTTTCACTATTCCTCCCAATGCCATTTCTGTGAGTCCATAAAACCATTTTCTCCTTGTCAGAGAATTCCGATGGCGGTGATTTATAGGCTTTGCTTGGAACGCAGCACGCAAGTACTTCACTTTTTCATTCGCCCTTTCTAAACGTTTTTAACGATCTGCTTCCTCAGATCTGTTTACATTTGGGACATTAAAAGCTAAGCAACAACTCCATTATGAGAAAGAACACCATAAAAATTCCACCATTGCCAGGAAACATCTCAATACAGTGACAAACGTAGCCACGCTCTCGCCCTGCTGCTCATCTGTGGGAAGACTGGTTTATAAATTATTCATGAGCGCCTTAAAATTTCCAGGCTAATCTCAACTAAAAAGTGGGGGTTTTTACACCATTGTTTTGCTCCCAAGTTCTCCAACTGGAATTTTGATTTGCATAGAGAAATCTTGAAAATTTCCTTGCACTGAATTTCTCTTTCCTTCAAGTTGTGATTTCAGTTCTCACACTGGAAACATAGTGGAGAGTCTTTACGTGACAACTTATTTGGGAGCCTGGAAATCCATGATAATTCCCATGAATTTCCTGAGAAATTTAGGTTTTCCTAGAGGTGATTTTTGAGCAGGTTTGGATTTATAAGGATTTTGGCACCTTTCAGCAGGCAATCCCATCACCCCATGGCATTTTTAGTAATGAACTATATGGGGAACTATCAAGCCATTCTCTTCCCAGTTTGTTTCACAGTAAGGATGGGCAAGAAGATTAAATCATGGCAAAATCTAAGCGGGAAAATCACTTTGTGGTCCTCTGGAGGCTACTAACAGACCAGCTCACTCACCTGTGCTCATGGATTTTACAGCTGTCAGTCTGTTCTGGGATTTAATCCGCACGGTGGCATTGGAGTATCTCCCACATAAAACCACCAATTATAAATAAATCCCGCTGGGTTTTTATGCAGCAATGATATAGAAGAACGGACAGTGATGATATTTGAAGCAATGAAGTTAAAAGAGTTGCCTTACATTCCTCTTGACGTCCATGCTCTGCCATTTGTTGCTTGGTGAACTGTTGTCACAGCTGGCTCCTCCACACAGCACTTTGATGCCCCTTCCCAGCCACTTCATCCCAGGCTGTGCTGCTCCAAATGAGGGTCAGTGTCTGGCTTTCCAGGCTGGAATCCAGCCAGAGTTATGCAGGGCTTGACACGTTGATTGCTTTGGGAAAGTAGAGACCAAAAAAAGTTCCTCTGCAGCAATATATGAATAATTGTTCCCTGTGATGGTGGGGAGGCCCTGGCACAGGGTGCCAAGAGAAGCTGTTGCTGCCTCTGGATCCCTGGAAGTGTCCAAGGCCAGACTGGACAGGGCTTGGAACAACCTGGGATAGTGGAAGGTGTTCTTGCCCGTGGCAGAGGGATGGAACTGGATGGTCTTTAAGGTCCCTTCCAACCCAAACCAATCTTTGACTTTCATTAGTACCAAAATACTGAACTCATATTTTTGCAATCCCAAGGCTCAGCTCTCCTTTTTTTTTTTTTTTTTTTTT
>VXBC01009464.1:13094-103523 GCA_013399945.1 Ploceus nigricollis | reverse complement strand
TTTTTTTTTTTTTTGCCAAGAGGGCTTTAAAAAACTTCTTTGACACGGAGAAAATGGTTTTATTGACTTGCCCCCAGGACAGATCATCTGCTTCCATGGCAGGTTCTTTGGAGAAGAATCCTCTAGGGGAGACAGACATGATGCTGAGAAGGCAGCACGGACAGAAACTGGACATAAGGGGACTTAAATACCCAGCAATCCAGGCAGCAGAGCAGGCAGCCACACATCTCTCCGTGGACTGTTCTTGGAAAGTTGTTGGAAATCCAGTAGAATGAGAATCACATCAGGAAAAACATTTTTTGCCTCCTATTTCAAGGAGCTGAGTGGGAGTGTCTTCTGACCCAAGGTCTGTAACCACTACACTGACCAGTACCCACTGAACATCCTCTTGCTCAACAGCAGAGGTGGGAGCACACAGCTGGTCCAGCTTTTCTGCTTGAAGCCCCAAAGTTCTGGATGTTTCCAGAGGAGATGCACCTGCAGCACCTGGAGAAGAGAACCCAGCAGTTTGATGCACCATTGTCAGAAACCAGGACAGCAGAGCTGTCTCAGTGATACCTGAAAAGTGACAACCTCTCATTGCAGGCAGCTTAACCCAGGTTGCTTCACTGGAGTTTGCTTCACTGCCCTCATTGGATCTGATTCACCAGATAGTTAGAAATTATAACACTATTTTCATTAGGATTACCCAAACAAGGAAGAATTCGCTCTGCTGGCACCTTTACACTGCTGTGAGCTCTAACAGCCTGTTTTACTGCACAGCAAAGCTCTGCCAACACAAGCCTCTGCTGCTTCATACTTAGCAAAGGTCCCAGCAGGACTCGACCAGCCCACAGTAAAAGCCACAATTCCCGAATTTATCCTCCTCGTAACTCTGCTGCCCATTCTGCCACTGGAAATGTGTGCTAAGGACACAGCAGATCCCACATAATTTTTGGTTAAGAAGTCCCAAATATTTTTGGTTGAGAAGTCTCAAACTGGCTTGAAGGAATCAGGGAACATCTTGTAGAATATCACAATTTTGTTTCGTTTACTGTTCCACTCTTTCATAAGCATCTTATGCCTGCATATTTCATCAATTAATGTTGAATATTTTATCAATTATCATGAAGATTAGAGTTCTGACCCTCAATTTATTTGCTGTGAAAACAAAGCAATTTTTCACTATCATCCCAAGCCCCTACTCAACATGACCAGGTTATTTTCCCCCCAGATTCCCAATATACAGTGGATTTCACAGAACATCCTTATGTAGAAGCCTGACATTTTGAGACTGTGATGCAAGATCACAAAAATTTCAGACAAATTAATTGCAACAATTGAAATTTCGGCTTGATGTAGTAGAATGAAGTGGTTTCAGGACTCATTAATAAAAAATGTGTACACTGTCAGACATTTCTGAAATATTTTTGCATTAAAAATTTCTCAACAGACATCATCCTTCTCTCCCTCTCATCCTACCATCCAGCACATTTTATATTAATCCAGAAGGGAGAGGTTTTTTTGGGAGAAGCAGTTGACTTCCAGTGCTGCTTTTGGCTTAGTCCAAGTGTTGATTTCATTTTAACATCATTCCAGAACACTGGCAACAGGACAAACTTCTCTGGCCATGGAAACAATCCTCCTGCACGCTGCATTTTGTGACTCCTGCAGGGTCTGTCAACGGGAGGATGGAGCAGATTTGCAAACAAATAGTTTAAGTTACCCATTGTGGTACCTGACTGGTGTTTTGAGACTGATGCAGGTTTTGTAGGCACCATTTTGCACCCAAATCTGTGTGACAGGGAAGATTTGTCTTCCAGTAGCTTCACTTTTTTAAAAGGCCAGGAGTTGAGAGCAAATAGGATAAATTAAAAAAAAAAAAAACCAAACCAAACCAAAAAAAAACCAACTCGTTACATATGCTTCCCTCTTCCTCAGATAAATTTTACACTGAAATGCTTCTGTTTTCATCAGGAATTTTTCTTCCTTTTTTCATCCTTTTCTTTCCCTGTTGCTGTAAAGAAGATCCACCATGAGCAGGACACAATCCTGTGTGTGAGCACACAGGCACACCACCAGCAGTGCTCACGTCTGAAAATACCTTCACGAGATCCAAGCACTTGGCAGCTCCATTTTTCTGACTACAGGGTGCAAAGAACCTCTTGGCTTTCAATAGAAAGAATTAAAATGTTATTAATCTTCTTCACCTGTTTCTGCACCACTTTGTAACTGGTTTGAACCTAAAGATTAGTTTTTGCGTTAACAAGTTTCCTTGAAGTCCAGAAGTTTCAATCCTACACGCAGAGCACAAGCAGCAAAAGTCCAAACAGATCCATCTGCTCCTTCAAGGACTTCCCACAAGAAATCATTTAAGCAACTGTCTGCATGGGAGCTACTTAGGCAGTGGATGTACTTCAAACACTGTGATTACTTTCAAGTCACGCTTCCAACACCACTTAATTCTGCACAGCTTTTAACCTCCACAAGAACATCTGTCAAACCCCCTAAGACATGCAGAGCTCTGCATCATACTGCAAACCCCCCATGCTGCCAGCCAGTCTACATTCTCCATATTTCAATAATTTGTTCCATTAATTTAAGGGCTTAACCTACAGTCTTTGGTACTAACCACAGTACTCGCCACTTCCCAAAGCTCTATCTGAAAAGAGAGCATGAGGGTGGATTTTGTGAATGGATGGAAGGAAGAGACTTGAAAGAGGTCAAAAAGTCCCTTTTGGTTTGTGATTATCTTAATTAGAAATAAAGACCACCTCGTTCCAACCCCCTACCATGAGCAGGGACACCTTCCACTATCCTGGGTTGTTCCAAGCCCCGTCCAACCTGGCCTTGGACACTTCCAGGGATCCAGGGGCAGCCACAGCTGCTCTGGGCAACCTGTGCCAGGGCCTCACCAACCTCACAGGGAAAAATTTTCTTCTAATATCTAATCTAACCCTGCTCTGTGTTCGAAGCCAGTCCCCCTTGTCCTGTCACTCCATCTCCTTGCCAAAATTCCTTCTCCAGCTTTCAATGTAGTTCAAATATACTTTCAATATATTTTCATATACATAAAATAATTTGGAGGGGATAAAAGGAAGGTAGATTTGCTTCCAACAACCAGCCACAACCTTAGAAATTCCTCTAAATATTCAAAAGTTGCTCCACTTGTTTACAAAAAAATCTCTTCTAGTTACCCATATGGAATAGTGGGAAAAGCAGTACATTGCTGAACTCACCAGGACATCCAGGAAAACATCCCCTGCTACAGGGATGCCTTGCTGCAGGTTGGTGTGTGATGTGTTGCTGTAGGTTGGTTGGTGTTATTAACTCCCAAAAAGCTGGATGTAAAATGATCAGCTGATTGAAGGATGATTTTCAGAGATTATCTTCATGGATAATGAGATCCTGCTGGAACTGGGGACAGGACTCACCTTCAACTCTGCCTCCAGCCCCTGAAGAACTGAAATTTCAGAGGAATTTATATATATTAAACACCCTTGGAGAGGTGACTCAGCTTGTTTATGGCTTACTCTGTAAGGGGTGTATGAGAGGAGAATGGAAGAAGCTCTCAGGCTGGCAGGGAAAACCTCCATGAGATCTTGCTTTCAGCACATCCAGAGTATGGGAGCTGCAGATTGGAAGGTTTCCTGCTGCTCCTTCTATTTCCTCATACCTCACAGACAGATAATTAAGACAACAGGGTGGGGTTCTTCTTTTTTCAGCCAAAGTCCACACTGGTTATTCTCACTGGGAAAACCACCTCCCTTGATCTTCCCTCTCAGCACCGTAAGGTTTTCCGAACCATTCCAAGGATCATCTTCACAAAGAGGACCTAAACCAAGATCTTGGGTTATACATTTTTACACTTCTCCACCTCCCAGAGTTTAAACTTGTAGCATTTCTGCAACTCCATTCACTAAAATAACACACTTCCCTGTTTTCATATCATGAAAGGTTCTCTCTGGAGCCTCTTCTGTAAAAATTCACGAGGTGCAATTCCCCAATCACTATAACCGATTTCAAATGGTGCTAGAAATTATTATTGACTCTGAACACCAAAAGAAATCAGTCATCCTCTAAAGGGGTTACGGAGATCTGCAAGGATGAAGAGTTATGTGCTGGACAGCATTTCACATTGGAGAGTCTCCAAATACTTGATATAATTCTTATTAAAGTACTGGTGAGAAAACAGAGGTTTAGACAGTGAAGATTTTCAACATCAACCATTAGGTACACACATTTTTTAATACAGAAAAACACTTCAAAAAACACAATCTTGAAACGACTTCTCCAGATTTCAACAGACTTGGACAATATGATCAAACCACCTGTGGTCTAATCCTCAGTTGCTGGCCATTTCCATGAGCACATCCAACCACCAACCTGCACGCTGGCAAGCCTTGTCACACAAAATAAGTAACACATTCTGATCTGCCAAACATGCCACAACAAAAAGCCAAACACGCAGGAGGGAAGCAAAGAGCATCCAGAACTCCCAGTGCTTCAATGCAGAATTACCTGTTTGAAATTTGTCTGTCTGTCTTGTATGATACATGTACAAAGTATTTTACAAGTGTGATGAAGTGGTAAGAAAAATAGATCTAGGTAAGGCTGAAGACAGGTTTTGAGCTAAGAATTTAGAGCACATGTAGTTCCCTCCTTATTCCTCAGCATGTTGTATGAACTAGCTGTAGTAGTTTTTACTAGTTGGGGCATTAAAATCAACATCTTCAATTCTGTGTTAAAATTCTGTATGTTACTTTTTTGCCTC
The DNA here is from genome assembly GCA_013399945.1 of Ploceus nigricollis. NCBI lineage: Eukaryota > Metazoa > Chordata > Aves > Passeriformes > Ploceidae > Ploceus > Ploceus nigricollis. Next base: position 98,770 of record VXBC01009464.1, on the reverse strand, counting down.
CTTTCTGTCTCAAAATCATCTTGGGTTCTGAAGTTGTTGCTCACTACTCACAAATATTATAAACATGATGACAGCAGAATTTCTGCCTTTGAAATCACTCTTTGCATTGCTCTCCCAGGGGTCACCTGGGAAATTTCCCAACATTAAAAATGGCATCCCCTGGCATCCCACTGAGGGACTCTGTTTGGTGGTGGAGGTTAATTGGGATGGCAGAACCACACAAGGAAGGTCTTGACTTTCTCTTCTTTTCCTCTGAGGCTCCCGAGGGTCCGTTTCCCTGATGAAGGCAGGCATTCTTCCTCCAAGAACACTGATTTCAAATGGTGCTAGACAATGAATAGTTAAATCTAAACCACCATATGAAACCAGCTTCCTGAGGGAGCTTGAGTCTAGCTGGGAGGATATTCCTGTAACAATAAATTGGAAATGCCACAGAAGAATACCTAGCCACGTCAGGTTTTTATTTTTCCTGTTAAACAGTTGATGCTTTTTTCTTATTCTTACCCTTGATTTTGGTTTGAGTCACTCAAATGCTCACTTCTGTTTTCTATTACAGTGCTACCAACAGCAAGAGAATTGCTTGCAGCAGTGTCACTCAGAGGAATTTTGTTAGTCAAGCTTGAACAACATGTACAAGGCTTTAACAAGGAATGAAGGACCTTCATCCTGCTTGTGCTGCTGTCTTCTATTAACACATTCTGTCTGCTGAGCTCTGCCCAGAGAAAGACTACATCCAGACACACCAGCAAGGGCAGCACTGCTACAAAACTCCCTCTTGTGACAGCAAAACATGTTAAGATGTTACCAAATCTTCATTTCAACAGCAGCAGCACCAAGACCAGCATGTGACAGAAGCTGCACATCAGTGCCTAAAGGTTGAATATTCATCCCAAAGGTTGTGCAGAGAGCCTGGAAACCTGCCCACCTGTCAGCTAGCTCTGGCTGAGGTGGGATTTGCAAATTAGGGGAAAAGTGTGTCTCCAAACCTGAAGTTAAGGACGGAATTGATTATGGGCTATTCAGACCTGGCACTTAGAACCTGGAGCCAGCACAGCTTCTAGGAAGTCTGACAGAGGGTTGTTTCCTGGAAATCTGCTAGTGAAGTGTGTCCTAGACAATTTATTCCCTTTCAAACAGATTTTTGTTTAATTTTTTCATAACCTCTCTGCAGCCCCTCATCTCAGCTGGCAGAACAAACATCAGACCCGAAGCACGTCTGCAGAGCGATGTCGAGCAAGTCTTGAGTGTTTGCACAGCCCTGCTCTCACTGACATGTTCTGGGAAGCACTCAGGTCCATCACAGCCTCTCAGAAAGGAACAAATCACCCCGGGCAGGGGCACAGAAGGCACCACAAAGTGTCTGCATGGCAGAGGGAAGCACAAAGACACCGTGTGCCCCATCTGGTGCAGAACAACAGTTTTAAGGAAAACAACCCATTGGAGCAGGCTGGGCCTCTGCAAGCAGGCAGTTCCTGCAGTTACTGGAAGAGCTGTCACCACGCCAGGCCACATCAGCACTGGATTTATTGTGCAGTTTTTCTGTCCAGAAAGTGCCTGTGTGGAGCAGAGCAGGCAGGAAGCAGCAGGACGGAGCTGTGCCCGTGTCCCCGGGCTCTGCCCTGAGCATGCAGCTGCCTGGGAATCTTCCACACAGGCTCCACTAATGGGTAAAATAAAGCTGCTTTAAAGTGCAGGCAGAACCAAACTCTTTGTCTTTCAGCAATGCAGAAGTCCAGAATTTTGCCTTGCTGCAATGTTTTCAACAAGAGTGAAGCATCTTTATTTTTTCCCTCCTGTAGTTTTTCACACCTGGGTGTTCTCTGTACCTGCCTCTGGAAGTCCTGTGAAAGCTGATTTTAGTTGACTAGAACCACACAACCACTGAGGCTGGAGAAGACCTCCAAGCATTATTGAGTCCAACCTTTGATTTAATACCACCATGCTCACTAAACTATATCATGAAGTGCCAGGTCCATTTGTTTTTTGAACACTTCCAGGGATGGTGACTCCACCACTGCCCTCAGCCTGTTTCAATGCTTAACCACTCTTTCAGTGAAGAAATTTTTTCTCATGTCCAACCTGAACCTCTGCTGGTGAAACTTGAGGCTGTTTGCCATTGTCCTGTCACTTGTTACCTGGGAGAAGAGGCTGCCTCCCACCTCACCACAACCTCCTTTCAGGTAAATGTTGGTCTTCAGGTAAATAAGGTCTTCCCTGAGTCTCCTTTTCAACCCTCAGCCAGTCCGTGTAGAACTGACATTCCAGACCCTAAGCCATCATGCAAGATGAACCCATCTGTCGAGTCCTGAGGACAGGCAAATACTCTCAATCTCCTCTTCAGGGGGCAGAAAACCACGCAAAAAAAAATAATTACACCTGTTCCTCAAGTTTCATCACCCACCGACAAGCAGCTCTGTGTTCATTTACCCAAGGACAACAAATCCAACCAGCTGAGACCAGGAATCCAGCTCCTGAAGAGGGAAATCAAGCCAGTGTGGACAGTTCTCATGAGGGTATCTGTCAGCAGCACAGCTAACACACTCCTCTCCAAGAAAATCTTCATGAGAAAAGCCCAAGAAACCCGAGATCCATCTGTTAAACAAGGAAAGCACAGACAATTCACAGCTGTCTCCCCTGGACAAGGCTAATTCCTGCTGCAGCATCTCTTCCATGCAGTTGCATCCATGACATCCAAGGATTTGAAGCTGAGGTCCAGCTGCCTGGCTCTGCCTTTACCACTAGCCTTAGGATGGTTGCAGACCACAGCTTCTCCATGTGGCTATCCAGAGAGCAAATTCTGCCATTTAATATCATTTGCACTTTTGAAGAAAGCATCTTTCAAAACTTGTAATAACTCTGCGTGTTCCTAGAGCAGGCAAATGAGAAACACGCTCGCACCAGGGCTGTAAACTGTCATTTCTAAATTGGAAAACCAAATGAACTGCAGATAGAGAGCTATTGTGCTGCTCCAAGATGCCTCCTTCTAATTAAGTGCTGGAAGTTTTAAAACATTTTCAAATCTTGGACTGCTCCATCCTTCCCAGATTTAATGATCAAAGAGCTGAGGGCAATTTCCTCGTTGAACTGGGAAGAAGAAGAACAGAGCAGTTAGTGTCTTCACATTTGCAAGTAAGAACTTGGGAAACAGGAAAGAACAAACCCAGAATTCAATGCCTTAGATAAAAACTGTAGATGGAAGAGCATCTGACTACACTTAGCTTTCTGCAGTTACAAATTAAGTGTTCTGTAATCCTCCAGAGAAAATTATGGGAATGACATGTCAGTGACTTTAAGCTCTAATCTTACAAGCTTCATAATTCGTGTTTTTATTTGACATTGATGGGATCACTTGAATGAGTGAAGTTTTGTCTGCAATTAAAGCACTGCAAGAATGAAGTTTACAAAGGCTTTGTTTTGCTGTTGAATAATTCTAGTGATTTACAGGTGGTTTAGCTGCATTTAAACACTTACTAGGGAACCCTCTCTCTTCTAATGATGAAGTGCAGAATTCCTGCACTTGGAATGACATGAGAACTGTCTGTGACTCCAAGTGTCAACTGTGGAAACTTTATCCCATTCATCAGGGATAATCAGACAGAGCATGCACTGGGTGCGACTTGGAAAGACTTCCATGGTGGACTAATGATTCTGTACAGGAAATTAATTAAAAAATAAGTCCTACTGCTTCCTTTCCATGCCCTGCCATAACAGGAGCTGTGTAAATGGCTTTTGTTAGAGCTGCACTCATGACAGCTTTACGATCCATCTGAAAGGCAGAGGCAGCCTGGAATCTGCAGACAATGGCCTGTGAGAACATCACATATGACAAACTGCTCAACTTACTGCAACTTTTTAAATACTTTTTTTTTTTTTAATAATAAAATGTGGAGCTGAGGGAAGATGACAGAGTGACAAGTCTGCAGAAAAGCTCTGTCTGTACCATGGGAAGGGACTGTGTCAACTTCCTACTTAACGTCTGGCCATGGATCTCATTTCTGAGCTGCTGCAGACACCCCATGGCATGATGGAGATGGAGGAGCCACTGAGAAATTATCTGTCAACTGAAAAACCAATTAATACTAACTGCAGTGACAAAGAACTGTCTCCCCAGACAGAAACTGGGATTGTGAAGTCAGTTACAGATGTCTTTAAGGGATTTTTTTTATTTTGGTCATTTTCAACTTGAACTTAAGCCACAGCTATTGGGGAAAAGCTGCTTCATCTTTTCTTTTTCTGCACCATCAATCCCCCAGCGTTTTCACCACCAGCTTAATGAATTCCAACTATCAAGAGAGCTCATCCGCTCTGTAATTTGTCTTTTTTTGTTCCCTTCACTAAACAAGCAGGAAAAATGTTTTTAATTTGCAATGCTGAATAAATACCTACTGTGTTTGCCAAGACTTTATTGACATTCACGGCTGTCCACAAAGCTGACTGACTTTTCACAGAGATGGTTTATCTCCTCAAGTAAAAAAAATAAACCTGCCCTAACAAGAAGATGTTAATCTTCCTTAATAAAATAAATGAAAAGCAGCAGTTCAATAAATAATCCTGTGGCTAGTGAAAGCCTTTCATTCAGGATATGGTCCCAGAGCAGATTTTTGTTGACAGCAAGATCACACAGCACTGGGACACCCTCCAGTGCTCACTGCTGCCTCTGATGCTGCATTTCTTGTCACCTTCAGCAGTACCAATACGACTGCCTGTGGGCCATGGAATTCATTCAAATGGTTCTAATACAAAGGGAAAAAATTAAGTGTTTCTATTCTTGACCGAGTTATTTTCAGTCATCTGGTTTTCCACACGGTCAGGGAAGAGGTGGCACTGCATTGCTGCTGAGCTGGAAATGAATGGCTGGGAGTGGGCAGAAACTGATTAAGCTGGCACTAGCAGAAGACATAACTGTGGAATTACACCCTGGATGCATCAAATCCCATCTCTCTTGCTCAGCTGGTCATGAGGAGTTGAGATGAGTTTCAGCCTGCAAGGAAACACAGTTCTTGAACTTTCACAAGAAAATCAATACGCTGAACTCTGAGGTTCTTACTCAAGTTTTACTGGATTTTTACACACAGCTCAACCTTTCCCACAGGCCTGTTTGCCTGAATTTTTCCATTTGAATTTCTCTCACTGAACAATTCTGTCATCTTAAAATGAGCAACGTGCAAGAAACAATCAAAGCCTCCACAGCTGGAATTTAATATCATCAGAAGGTCTGTGGTGGCTTGATATAAACAGCAAGAAAAAAAAGCATTTGGATCATTTGGGAGAAAAATAATGACAAACCATTACTGCAAAGATTCCTACACTGATGACAGTACTTCACATTCCTTCTTGTACTTTGTTTAGCTGCCCTGAGTAGTGCTATGAAGTGAAGAGATCTGGGGAACGTTCCTCTGGAACAGGCAAAGAGCCCTCAAATGAAGGCAATTATTTCCCACTAGTGAAACATCCAATTTACCCATTATGCAGGCACACCATGCATTTACCTCTGTACTTTCAAAGCTCCTCAAAGCTTAGAGCAGGAAAGGCCTGATGGCTACAAGGTATTTGCAACAATTGCTACCAAGGAGGGACACGGATGTGCTGTACCTGAGGAAAAACAGCCTCTACCATGTAGAGCTTTCTTTGTGTACTTCTGGAACAATTCATTACTGACAGGTTTGTCCTCAGAATCTGGAAGAAGAAAACACCAGAAGTTGTTTGAACTGTGTTGTTCTGCAAAGAGATGAATCAAAACACAACTTGAGAATAATTTTTCTTTTCCTCCAGGTTTTACACAGATTTTTAACCACTTTATGACTCCTCACAATCCGTACTTGGGTGAGTGCACTCACAGTCAGAACAGGCAATTGAGGTGTGCCACTAACCCATCACTAAATACAGGCATCATGCTCCCTATGGAAAGAGTAATTTTGGATCAGAGCTCACCAAAAATTCACCAAGTAAAAAAAAAACCCGCTGTCTTTGTTTCATAACAAAATATGTGTGTAGGCACTCCTTGTGAGATGTATCCAAAATACATCCAAACCTCCTGGTAGAATCCCTCGAGCTGCAGTCCACTTGTGCACTGACTGTGGCAGTGGTGCTACAGGGAAGTAATTATTTGTGGAGGCAGAACACATAAATAGCAGGTGCCAGAGAACCACCTGCTGCACAGAGCAACATCCTTGACGTAAAAGTTGTCTCAGATTTACTCTAAACTCTGTTTTGAAACCTCATCAGGCTGATTTTGGAGATTAGCAGGGAAGGAAATCCTAAAAATACAAAAGCAGGCTGATTGAGCTGGGGGAAAGGCAGTAAGATGTTTTTGTGACAAAGGCTTCAGGACATGAATTATGCATTACCAAAAACTGACTTCAGTCTGGATGGGAGGAGGGAGATTTCTGTGCATCCAAATCCCAGCACAACGGGCACAAGCTGCTCTGCAGGGAATTACATACATCCTGTACAAACATTATCCATTTGAGAATCTCACTCTCTTTTTTTTTTTGCCTGAGTATTATTTTGTGCTAATTGTGAGAATCTGAGGCAGAAAACCACAAATAACCTGCGAAATCCTTGGAATCAGTCTCCATCCAATACAGAAAGGGCTACTGAAACCATAAGGAAGCAGGAACAGTTTGGCTTCAGTCTCCCTCTATTTCTGTCCACATTCCCACCCTGTGCCCATCACCATAGCAGCTGACTGCTCCTTCTGCAAAACACCAACCTTTGGGGCAGGAGAAGCAGGAAAATAGTGTGGTTTTTTTTTCCCAAATGGATCACCATTTGGTGGATAAAAGCAGCTGATGTTGTATTTTAGAAATTGGACAGGACAGCCATAATAAAAAATACAATTCCCTGTTGACTGCTGAGGTATGTTAATGAGGGTATGATAATGAAACAGCCACCCACAACAAAACTCACTGTTGATTGTCCATGTCTTACATTATAAAAACACATATTTTCATTGCCACCGCTGCCTGACACATTTAAAACCATCTCAGTGGGGTCTGGGCGAAAAACAATGGCCATTAAGAATAAAAAACCCAAAATATTTCTTCAGCTTAAAATAGTTCTTCTGACTTACAGCTTTTGGGACGTAAGAGCGATGAGCATCATTTTTAGCAACCACCCTGGCACCGTGGCTGTTATATAAATTTCAATAGAAGCTCTAATCCCACCCCTGAGCAGAAATGCCCCTGTCATAAAGCACTCCAAAGCTACACCTGCTGTTTGTATCCTCATGCCATGAGCTGGATCACAGCCACTTCTGTCCCTACAAAGTGAGCTCTCAAAACCAGGCACTGCTGCCCCTCTGCTTATCTCCAGCACTGGATTAATTTGTGCTGCTGCACACATCATCGTGGCACTTTGTCTGTCAAAGCATGGAAAGTGACCTGGAAGGAACTGCTCTTCTGTATCTTTAAAAAATAACAGTAAACAGCACAAAAACTTTTATTAGTCTGTGGGTTTTTTTGTCTGATATAACACAAACTCACACTACTCCACGATTACCCAAGAGGAAGCGAAATTAAAATTATCACACAGAAAGAAGATAACAATTAAGAAAGATAGGAAGTTCAATCAGACCACTTCAAGTTTTAACCTCAGCTTAATTCCCACGCCTCAGGAACACACTGCAGAGGACCTTTCAGTGAAAGACAAATATGCTGTACTCCTCCCATTACATATGACACTGCAAAAAAACCCTGAAACCCAAGCCAGGAATATTTTCAGAGTGAAACAAAGCACTTTAGAACCTTTCCTTGTTATGCTGAAGAAGCAAAGAAGCCGGATGAGGCAATGAGCAACCTGAGACAGTGGAAGGTGCCCCTTCCTATGGCACGGGGTTGGAACTAGATGGTCTTGAAGGCCCCTTCCAACCCAAACCATTCTGTGATTCTAAAAAGCAGAAATCAGTGTTTTTTAAAGATATTCACTTCCTACATTCTGCTGCTGCACAGTGACAAATACATATGCCAGATACATTTATATACTACATACTTCATAGCAGGAAAAATAACCAGTGCAGAGATCTTACTCCATCAGTGTACTGGAAACAGAAATTTTTTACCTTTCAATTTGCACAGATTTATAAGCAGGTTTTCCCTCAAACAACATGTTCTTCCTCTGGCATATGCAATATGCTCTCTTGAGATCAGCACCTGGAATTTGTAAAATGGTTTATTTAAATGTGTGTTTGCATTTCCACTTCAGCTTCCTCTCATGAAATGCAGAGAAGACACACAGTTATGGTAAAAATAAAGATTTTAGGGATTGATCAGTGCCCTGTTAGCCATGCTAGGGACTGGAAGATCCAGGAGATGAGAGGGATCTTCACTGCATGCTGAGCAAGGATCATCTGGATCAGCTGGTGAGCATCTGGCAGTACTGCAATCAATTACATCTGCACAACCTGCACAGGTTAGAATATCTACTGATCCTTACTCCTGAACCCCTTTTACTACTCAGTTTGTGCATGTGACTTCGGTGACAGGACAGTCACATCATGAGGATGAAAGCAGACATTGTGCTTCAATAATAAACACTGATGCTGGCACACGCCATGGAAATTACAGAGCTAATTAGAGGACAACATAATGCTCCATGTATTGAACACAGCCAGGCAAGGGATGGGAAAAGGGGCTGTTGGACTCTGAAAAGAAATTTGTTTTTGCTTTGATCTACAACACCCATTAAACAACTTTAGTTGCATTAGAAAAATATGTCCCTGTCCATCAGAAAAGATAATGTACATCCAAATTACTCCTGGTCTTTTTAGTCTCCTCCCCACAACTGGCTCCACCTTTTGAAGCTGCAAACAAGGTCAGCATCTCATAATTGGAGCTTTAAAGGATGGATGAAGTCCTGATTTTCTTTGGGACCTGAGAAACTCAGTTTGTGCACTAGGTGTTTACTTTCCCAGTGATTTCCAAGGAAGAAAACTACTGTAGAAGGACAGAGATCAAGACACACTGATCTAGAAGTTTCATATAAACCAGAATAAAATGAGCTTGGTTTTCTAGTTTACAGCCTGAGGCAAGAAACAGAGACATAAAAAAAAAAAGAGAGGAAGTATAAGGAATAATAAGACAATAAAACCTGATATAAAGGCAGATACAGCCTTTCTACTGCAGGCATCATAGGAAGATAAAGTTTTAAAACAGAGGCTTAAATATGAAGGTGTTTTTGTGGCATTTACAGAGGATTGGCATGGGAGAAAGCTCCTTTCTGTTGACACAGAACTGAGCTGCAGCATATTGCTATCAATCCACGTGTACAAGCCACACAAACATCCTGGAAGGAAAACAAAATGATGCACACAGGTGCAGGTCTGGAACTTGACTACAGAGAGAGAGAGAGAGAGAGAATAGTAATATCATTGAATAATAATCAAATCCATTACTGCAATGGAAACCTGGGAAGAGAGAAGATGCAGAATGTGCACACAGAGAACACAACATCACTGTGCACACTAAAAATATGATTAAGAAAGACCACAAAACCCCCAGAATCACGGTCATCCAGTCAGGATGGAACCTCAAATGGAAACATGATTGATGCTGCTGAAAGTTTGACCAGTGTAAAAAACAAAGGGTGAAGAACTAGTGTTAATATTTGGTTAAGAAAAAGCAACTGGAAACATCAACATTTCCAAAGAATTCAAGAGGGAGATGTCAGTCTGGAAGAGGTGTAGGATGGAATCACAGAGGTGAACCCTAAATTGCAAATGACTGGTATAACTTCCTAATTCTAAAAATGTGGCAATTACTAAACCAAGGAAAAATAAACCTAAAAAAAACCCTAGTGATTCAGTCAATGAGAGATTTCACTGTTTATTCTGCCAGCATTCAAGTTCTCCTGTTTGTAGACATAAGTTAATTCATCAATTACTAAATGAGTTCAGTTAGTTCACAGCGTGTAATTAATTTATTCTCCTCTCTTTACAGGCACATCCTAATGTCACTTTATACTATTTTGCAAATTCAATTACAAGGCACAATGAGAAAAAGGGAATTTTGAAGGCAGAAAATAAAACTGCAGGAAAGACAGATGCAAAACCTATGGAGATAATGTACAACACAAATAGCATCTGGCAGCAAGGTCCTTTCCCTGCCCAGCAGGGCTGGCTGTTCTGAATTAACTTTTCTGTGGTTGGAACAGGTCTGGGATGTAGGGTGCAGGAATGTGGCAGCTGCCAGCCCATGGTGGTGTCCCCACAGCCATTTCCCTGCAGCTGGACTGACTTCTCATTTCTCTCACCCCTTCTAGTCCTTTGCAAACAGTTCCATCAAGAGATCCCTTTTTTCATGGAACTACTCTGGATTTCTTTGTGGTTTTAACAGTGGCCAAGGAAATTCACTCAAGAGGAAATTCACTCCCCATAATTCCTACTGTAGCCACTGTGAAGGTTAAAAGGATTAAACGGTTGAAGTGATGACTGGGATAATAAAGTATGTGCTGTGTAACGCCAGCTGCACAGGCCTTGACAGAGTAAAGCTTTAGAAAAAAATAGAAGAGGAAAGTCTTTCAATATAAAACCTGACAGTCCCTTGAACATATCTGCACTCCAAAGGCCACGTGTAAAGCAGGAGCTGGGAGGAGAGCTCTGGATGGCTGTTGGGATGGAGGTTTCAGGCAGCACCTGCAGCAGTGCCAAGGTGGGAGCAAGCCCAGTTAGGTCAGATCTGCCTCTCACACTCACCAACCCTTCCAGCATGGAGGGAAAACAGCACTGGATACACCCTCAGCCAAGGAGGGAAATCAGCTGAACCATGATCACAGTAATGGACTGCAATTACAGCTTCATTAACAGGAAAATTAAGTTAGGTTTCAGTAACAAGCCATAAAATTTTTCTTGTGTTAGTGCAACGCACCCAGGGCTGGAGCTCTGGGAAGGCCAGTCCTGTTTCATGGGTGATGCAGCACCAGGCAGGGACACATGGCTGTGTCCCCTGCCATGAGACTGGGAGTCTGCAGGCATCAGCCACGTGGCCTGTCTCAGTTCTGCCTGGATTTTGGCAGGATTTAGGTGCCTAGACTCTGGAGTGATAGAACTTTCTACTCACTAGCTGCTGGGGCATCAGCATGTGCAGTACCACAGCTGAAGGTGTCCCAGCTTGGTGTGAGGGAACCTGCTTCTCACTTGGACTTTACTGCAATAAAAAAGCAGCCTAAACACCACTAAGTGCCCTGGAAGAGCCTGAAATCCACCAAAATCCAGGCCAACACCAGAGCCCTTTCCAGAACAAGGCTGCACAGAGGCCCTGGTGGTCACCACCTTCCACTGGACACTGAAGCGCCACATTGAAGCGCCACCTGAGAAGCTGGAGAAGCCCTTTCTGTGCCTGTTCAGCCTTCAGCTTCACACCACTCTGGGGAACTGGAGCAGCACAGATGCAAAATGTGAGGCTGAGCACATCTCTGCATCATTTGTGTGGCTCCTGGTACCCAACAGGCTGTTCCACACCAAACGTGAGCTTCCCTGTGCTCCCTACCAGGCACACAAAACCCCAACACAGCAACTGATGCCCACATCCCTGTCTAATGTGTCACAAACAAAGTCCCTCTGGAGTGTCTCTCTCTACAGTGCTTATTCTGATTCCAAACTTACATGACATCCATACCCCTGCCACGTTCTCAACACCTCAAGGGTCCCCCCAGCCTTGTGAGTCTCATTCTGTCCCATTCTGGTGGAAACAGAGCTCTGCCCTGTGGTCCAGGACCTTTTTTTCACATCACACGTGTAGGAATGTAGGAATTATTTCCTAATTCTGGCCCAGGCAGATGAGTTCCACACCCAAGGGCAAAAATCCAGCATGGATACAATAAACTGGGCATCTATGTGCTTTAAAAGCTCAGTACTGGATATTTCTAAAGAGGGTGTAAGGTGCATGTACAGCAAGACACAGCTAAGCATAATTTTGATCTGAAGCTTGAAATACACAACCCTTCCTGAACTACTTCTGTATTTGCATGGAAAAACTGGTGATATTCTTGCTGAAAAATGAATAATTAAAAGAATTTTGGAAGTGCTTAAAAGGACAGTAACAGAGAAGACAAAACTGATTCCAACTACAGCACTGCAGTGAGACAAGGAATGACAATGATTATGTTTGAGGTGCTGTACTTTAAGACAAACTGTAGCAGAACTGCTACAGCAGCTTGCTAATTCTATTACTAATCCCTACATCACACTTTTCAGACTCCTTATGGATTTCCCTAACAGCCTCTGCTTTATCAGCACTTTTTTGGCAAAAGGAATTACAGTAACTTCTGCTATGAGGGAGTAATTGTGTCAGAGGGTTGGTGAGGAATATTCCCTTGCATTTCCAGATTGGAGCAGCACTCTGCTTACTGTGCTCTCTATAACACCTACACTGGAACAACCCTCATCCTGCCCCCAGGGCCATGGAAGTTGTATCAGGTTTCCAGTTAAGGTGAGGATAATGTATATCCCGTGTGGATGTGACAAGGTAGGCTAAACCAGCTAAAATAACTGAAGTAGAAGTGCAAACTGCACTGTACTGCACTGTAACATACCATACAGACCTATAAAACAATGCAGACACAAAGCAAGAAGTCAGAAGTCTGACAGACCATAGGAATACAGATTATGAAACCATGAAAAATCATTTAAAGCTGGATAATTAAGCCCACACCACAAATACTTCTTTTTCTTCTCCTTAAATACAACAGCCCTCACGTCATGTGTCAATATTATTAATACACTGCTTTGTATCATTGCCCATGGGTACAAAACCTCTTTCTTTAAATATCCCAGTCCTAGATATTTTCAGATGCAAAGGAATGGAGGAGAAGGATTTGCTACAATGCCCCAGTCGAACTTGTATTTTTTTTTCTGCTCAAATCCATAGTTCTGTATCCTAAAAGCCAGATGCTGAGCATATCTGCTGCATCACTTCCCTGAATCCCTGCCAGCTCTATCTGCTCTCTGAAATCCCCTGCGGAGATTTCCAACACACCGTGAGCCCTGCACAGCTCCGCCTCCGACCCTTCCTGTTAGGGACTCCTGAGCAATGGGTTTGATCTCATTAATTCAGTGTTTTTTAGGAAACTACTTTTCCCTGCCAGTTTTTAACCCCAGAGGAATTTTCTAGATGTGCAGTGACAGCGCATGAGTAATAGCTCCCTCATTAAACAACCAGGGAGTCATGAAACAAAACAAATTGTTCAGCTTCCCAGTGTTTTTCCGATTTGCTTTCCCTTTCCAAGTCCTGTAGTGCTCACAAACATCCAAACTATCTAAGTGACGTCATTTCTAGTCAGAATTCTTAAAGGAAACAACATGTCCTTTGCCTGTTGCTCAATTCTCTGGTATTCTTGCAGTCATTTATTTGTGCCCCTGAGTAGTTTGAAGTAATTTTGCCTTTTTAAATCAAGAGCTAGTTGTGCCCATGTGAAACGTGCACTTCCAAAACACACCATGAAAAGCTTCTCTGCCATGGGAGAGGAGCTGTGTTGTGTTTACTCCTGCTGGGAACAGGTTCTTTATCCCATTTTGAAACCTGGGAGCCACAACTATACAGAGCAGTGATTCAAGGAGTATTTTGAAAGGCCACAATTTCTGCATTGGTTTGTGAGAATGAGACAAGATCTCAGTCTCCTGTGTTTTTGTTCAGGACAGAACAAGATACCAAAACAACTCTGGGAGGTGAAAAGGCTTAAAAATATTTGCATTTAGTATGTATTTTGGCAGGCTTGCAGAAATGCTAACTACTATAGTTTTCAGAACAATTCTTTAAGGTGCTCTTGCAATCCTCACCTTAAGACAGCAAAGGAAGGACTGAATAGAGTCAGTCTGAGGTGACCTGAATTCAGTACTCAGTGTTTTTACTGAAAAATGTGGTTTGCTTCAGGAAAACTTCATCTCCTGTCGCCTGAACGGAATCTGGGAGCCGCAGAATGAAAACCATTTCAGACAGCCTGAACATCTCACACCACTCAGATTTTAATTCTTTTTAGATCTTTTAACGAGCAGCAGAAAGCAAAGGAATGAGATAAAACTGGGAGCTCCAGACCACAGTCCCCAACACGTTTGGCAGCTGTGAGGAGACCCATTACACACGCCAGGCTCACTGACCTTGCAGATTTCTCCAGGATTAGAAAACAAAGCAGCTGAAAGCTTCTTCCCTTTTACAGGGAACTGTGCTCTCTGTATCTACAAGTGAATGTTTTGATGCTGATGAATAACCAGCAGCTTTAAACACACATCTGAGTCAGGCAAAGAAGTGAGGAATGTCAGGGAAAGACTACTTGAGCAAAAGGTGAGCAGAGATCCCAGCCCAGAGCCTCAGGGATGCTCAAGAGCCTCACTGCTGATGATTTCACTACGAGTTCAGTATGCAAACACCTCTAAGGACACAGGCTGTCAGAATTTGCCTCTTTACACTGCTTTATAATTGGCAACAAAGGTGGGAACAACTTGCCAGCTTCGCTTGTCACATCATCCTTACGACAGTGTGCGGAGGTACCGCTGAGGAAGGGGGATTTCGTCAGGACTGAAATACATCGCAGACACCGTGGCAGATGGCACTGGGTGAACTGAAATGGAATTGAAAAGTTCAGGGTATTTTAGAGAAGGTTCATTTAAGATTAAACGAGGTAACAGCATAAGAAATACAGAACAGTGAAGGGAGACAAAAACATATCCTCTTCATCCTTCTCCCGACATACGGAGATGCTCAATGAACTGAAATGATTGTAAATATTTTGGCATTTACATCACGGCCAGAACTGAATGCTGACTTGTCCTGATACCCTGGAACCTCCCCAGACATACAACCCCCACTGCCCTGCACATTTTGCAGTCCAAAGGGTGAGGAAATCTCTCTTGTCATCTGTTTAAATGCAAAGCACAGGTGAAGTGGGGACCTCACAAGAATATGCTAAAGCCAAGACTAGAGAAGGGTTAAGAAATTAAACCTTTGGACAGATAAGAGAAACCCCCAAGATTAGTAGGAAAGAGCAGAAATAACCGTTTGAATCTTTAGTAATTGTCCTTGACAAGGACTCCATCACCTCCCTGAAGTCTTTTGTACTCTCTGCTGCCAGAGATGTTACTGAAATGGGCACATCACAGGTCTGAGACTCTGCTGATACCCTAAGACACAACTCAGTTTAACATTTCAGGAACAAGCCTGCTACAGAAGCAGAGTTTGGACAGCATTCCCAAAGCCACAGAGCCCATCAGGCCTCTGGACAGCTCCTCATTAAAAGAAGCAACAAGGAACAAAACCCCAACCTCTTTTCCAGGCGGTGAATGACACCAGCATGAGACTGACAACTTTCAGGATGAGGTCACCTCCGTTTCCCTTCAGAAATGAAGCTGGCAAGTACAATTAACAATAATTAAAAACTCCTTTCACAAAGGGACACTACACTTTTATTATCTCTGCTGAAGCCTAATCAAAAGCATCACAATGGGCTTGTTGATTTTTTTTTAAACCAAGACACGATAAAAGGCAGAAAGAAAACTGGCAATTAAGAACAGAAACCCTATTTTCTTAGGTGCCATAGTATTTTGGCTCAAAATACATATTGTCCCCCTGCTTCCCTAAAACTCAGTACTTACTAGATAGCCAAGAGAAAACATAACCAAAAATTTTAATTTACCAAAAAAAGAAGCTTAATGGATAAATAAAAGTGCTTGTGACACTGAAAGTTATATGGGAAGTGCAAGCAACAAGTGGTAGTCACAGTCATGAAAACTTCCTGGCATTGGATCCAATGATTTTCTTCAGCACAGAGTTCCAGCTCCAGTAAGCTCCTTTGCATCCCAATTTACTATTACAAAATATAATTATATGAGAGCCAAACCCCATACATGGATTCTGCTGCACATCTACAACACAATAACAACTTTATAAATCCTTTTAAATGTTTTTAGTTTTGCTGTGGACATTGAAGGTCCCACTGCTCTTTATCAGGGAAGATATTTTGCTATCGGTGTCTCCCCCCATATGCAGGCAGAACTGCCAGACCAGATTTACCAGCAGAACTTTAGGGTCCAGATTAAACCCTGGCAACTGGCTTTCACTCAGAAACTTGAGAGCTTACATCACTTCTAGAAGTGTGATTACTTTTGAAAGATTTAGCGTTACAACCCCAAAATGACCCTGCTGCTGTGCAGAACACGCTGCGCTCCTGAGCGATCTGAGCGGCATCAGGCACACGGGTCCCCCTCTCTGAGGAGCGTGGGTGGATGATTTTCCCAAGACTGAGCCAATTTTAGGACAGAAGGGTAAGCCCAGGGACTGAGGAATGAGACAGTTAAGTGGGAAGCAGGCAGAGTGGAGGGTGAGCCTGCAGCAGGAAGCCCACCTGCCCCCGGAGCGATGTCCACCCGGGCGAGGAGCAGTGCCAGCCCACAACCCAGAATAGCAGCAGGGCTTGCAAAAGGGAAGGAAATGTACAGTCTTAGGCAAGAGGTCACCCCAGTCTGAGCACATCAGCACTTGAAGGATGGTTTTGCAAGGGCCTGACTCTACAAATCCCCACTGGTACCAAGGGTCATGACCCGAGAGGCCAAGGACCAAGGATGTTGTGACATGATCTGGTCACTCTGTCACTTCATAGACATGGGCTGAGTGTAAACAGGGAAGTCACATGGCATCCGTAGTGTCACGTAGTGACTTCCTGAGTGCCACCCGGGCTCAGAACATCGCCTGCAACATCTCTTAGCCCACACAGTGTCTGCAAAAATGGGAGCCTTTAAGCACCTCCTATTACCAGCACCCATCCCCGCCATCCTCCGTGACTCAGGAATCCGTTTCTGGATGCCAGCGTGCATTTCCCGCTTCCTTTCCCTGCAGTGCACAGAAACGGAGCTGAGTGCTGACACAGTAAGTAGATTGACTGCAGTATTTTGCTTTTTGGACCCAGTCCCAATTTCAGTCTGATCTGGTTCTCAGATAGGAGGCTGTACATTGTCACAGCGTTTGTAAGGGCGGTTGCTACACTAATTCCACGAGACAGGCGAGGCTGTGCATCTGCATATCAGAAAACCAGCTCGTGCATGCTGCAGATGCATCGAATTTTCTCAGAATAATAAAGTGGAGAGACACTGAAAACAGCATGGAAATCATTTGATGGGCTTCTTCCAAACACGCTGGTATAAATACAGGTTAAATTCGCACGGGGTGTTCAAATTTGCATCGTTATGTTTTTAAAGCCTTTTGAAAAGCAAATATTTTATAACAGTTGAGACAACAAGCCTGGGCGACAGCAGATTTGGACTGGTTTGTCCTATTACTACAACACTGACTGTGGATCATGCCACGGAAAAACTCAACTTTCAATATCAACTACTCAAAGAACAGGTGAAATTTTCCCAGTGCTCAGCATCCAGAAGATGTCACCACAAGCTGGAATTAAGCACAGAGGTGCTTCCTGCTGCCTGGCACATTGAAAATCACGCCTTTCAAAGGATGGTTATACACTGAAAATGGAGATGTATTAACCAGTCCTTATCACTAAATATATCTGAAGTACATAAGCAGCTCAGAAGCTCCTTTCCTACTAATCCTAAAAGATCCCTGCACTTTTTCTTTGACACTATTTTATTAAGTTTACTCAGGAAAGAATGCAGCCTTGCTAATCCACATGGCACAACCATTGTCTTTTAACAGCTGTACCATTTTGAGACAATTTTGACAGGAATTCACACACTATGATACCACTAGGATTTGATATACACATATTTTAGATCAAAACCTTAAAGATTCCAGGCTCCATCTCCTCCATCTCCTGAAGGACTGGAGGAAGAAGGTCCTCAGACCCCTCACTTTGTGCTGGTTGCTCAGCATTTCTTCTGGCAAATGAACCGTAACATTTTAAGCAGACAAATTGCCTCTCACAAATATATTGGTTCTACCAGACTGACTAAGACAGAAAAATAGTGAAAACTTGTTTCTGGCAGTAAATAACAAGCTGCTTTGAACTATTTTTCAGCCCAGAACTGCAAATTAACAAGTCCATGCACAGTCTCCATCACAAAGCACTGTAATATGTAAAAAGGGTGCTATGAATTTTAATGCAAAAGTGTGTGACGTATCTTCCAGATGGGAAGCATTAGAAAAAATGTTATTACACACACATATTTTTAATATTAGGCAAATGAGACATCTTGCATGCAGCCACGTTCTTGGGCAGCTATCACAACTGAAATGCATGGTAGGTCGTAGGGAATTAAATAAAAAAATATTCAGACAAAACCACAAAATCACAAGGGATGGGTGACGTATTATTTTTTTACCACCCTCCTTGCCCTATTCCTGTGCAGCAATTTAAATGGTTTCAACATGTTAAAAAAACCAAAACAATTTAAAAAAATGTATCTTGTTTCTTGAAGCTGTCTGGTTGTTTTCCTACAGACACTATCTCAGCATTACACAGCCACTAAGGCCATGAACTGCTGCTTTCTGGTTTGCTGAGATCAAGTGAGTGGCTCCCCTCACTTTCCCTTGAGCAACAAACAGAAAAACCCTAGGTAATGAAAGCATTAGAAGATAGAACCTCCAGTCATAAAATCTATTTTACAACGGCAGGAAACAAATTTAAGATAACACGCAGGGCCTTCAGGGAGACATTGAAATAGCCTTCTCCCACCTAAAGGAGCTCCAAGAGAGATGGAGAAGGACTTTGGACAAGGACATGGAGTGACAGGACACAGGGAATGGCTTCCCACTGGCAGAGGGCAGGGTTAGATTTGATATCAGGGAGAAATTCTTCACTACAAGGGGAGTGAGGCACTGGAACATGTTGCCCAGAGAAGATGCCCCATCCCTGAAGTGTTCAAGGACAGGATGGATGGAGCTTGGAGCAACCTGGGATAGTGGAAGGTGTCCCTGCTCATGGCAGGGGATTGGAACAAGACAATCTATGATGTCCCTTCCAACCCAAGCCATCCTATGATCCTATAACTTGGTGGTGGTTAAAATATGACCTGAAAGGCCCAAAACTCTCCGGGGCAGAATGAAGTGAAACAAGCCAAGCCAAAAGGTCTCATTTCTCATCAATGCACCTTTCATGATGTTGTTCACAACTTTCACTGTAGCAGCTACAACATACTGACCCCTTATATAACCCAAGCCTTGGAGAAGTCAGTAACCTCTACCCCTGCAGCAGCTTCCTGCACCTGCCCCTACAGGTAATAAAGGATTACATGAATCAGAACTGCTGTGTTTATGAAACTTTGGTTTTTTTCTGCTCAGCAAGCAGCTCATTTATTCTTAAAATGAGTGGCTGTGTTGGGGAAGAAAAAAAAAAAAAGGAAAGAAAAACAACATAATGAAAAGGAAGAACACACCCATATGGAAAAAAATGGCCAAAGACAAAGCAGGCTTATTGCAAATGCTGCGCAACCCTGTCACTGACAAAACCAAACTATGAATTAGCCAGAAGGGAAACTTCAAGGTTCTTGTTCCTGTGTGCACTCAGAATCTGTCCACACTTCCACAGAGGTCTCACGCTGCTCTCACGATTGTTGTGGTAAGTTTTAATATCAAGCAGAACAATAAACAAACTTCCAGTTAGTCCTGCCACTGCAAATATTTTAACTGTCCCTGCAGAAACACAGGTGGCAATTGGGAGCAGAGTTTTTTGACAAAGCAGTTCAGTTCCTGCAGTTCCCAAAGCACGTGTAAACACCACCAGGATCTCTGCTTAGGTAAGGAATGCAAATTTGAGGGTTTGACAGATCTACAATGCAACAGGCTTGTATTAAACATACCCCACGTTCCTCTGGATTTTATTCTGCACAGTTACTACAGCATTTGAACATCAGCAAGCGATTTGGGCTGTTTTAATGGTAAGAAGCATCTGCTTAAGTACAGCAAATTGTTTCTGGATTTGTCTAGGATTAAAAAAATGAGTAAACACTGACTACTGTACAAGCTGTCTTGGCTGCAGTTCCAAGCTTTATAGGAAATTTACTTTGCAACAGGTGACCATGTTCAAGATGAGGAAGATTCCACTGAAATGGTCCAAGTCTGGAGCATGTCTGCCATAAGGAAAGGCCAGAGAGGTGGGGTTGATCAGCCTGGAGAAGGCTCCAGGGAGACCTTAGAGATCCTTCCAGTGACTAAAGGGGCTTCAAGAGAGCTGGAGAGGAACTTGGGACAAGAGGGAATGACTTCACACTGCCAGAGGGCAGGATTAGATTTGGTATTAGGGAGAAATTCTTTATTTTGAGGGTGGTGAGGCATCTTATCTGGCTACCAATGAAAACCTGCAGGGACTGGTGTTTTCAGAACACTGCATATGAAGTTATTCCTTAGTAAATATGTTTTTGGCAGCTAAGACAAGACCTGTCACTCCCTGAAGTCACTCACCTCTATTTGGGCTTCAAAAGGACTTGCTCTATTACAGTAAGTATTGAGGAATGTACTGTGTGCAACTTAATATGACTTAACAGGGCAGTGGAGACCTTAGCTTGGACAACAGCCTGACTGCACCTGACTACAGAGAGGTCACATCTGGGGCTGTAACTCTGCCATAGTAATTAATAAAAACAGGTATAGATTAGTCACAGGGGGCTACATCCAACCTTCCAGCACTTATACTTAAATATCCTAATAAGAACCTTGTCAGGCAGGGTCTGGTAATGATTTGAAGTTACTTTACTTTCCTATCTCCTTCCTTAAAATTAAAGGAATTTCAAGTTTGGGAACTGCCTTTATGCTGAGGCATTGCAGGTTTGTAATTCCCGCATATCCTTCATCTTCACACCTTTTATTATCAGGTAACTCCTTCCCCCTGCAGCTCTGAGGTCATTTCAGCTCCTGGGAATGCCCACTACAAGTTGCAATAAACCATATGGATTAAAAGTCTCTGTCTGTGACTTTGTTAGAGCCAAAAAACCCTGCAAATGCATGATTATGGTCTGACATCTTTCTGCAAGAGCAGCAGCAGCACGCAACCAGCTGACCAGGATGAGCATTACTGTTTTATGCCCAGACACAGTCAAGTTCAGGCAGAGTAAATCACGTGCCAAGGGAAGCAGCAGAGGTCAGCAGGGTCTGTGTGCTGCCCTGCACACCCCACAGCCCCTGTGGCAGCTCTCCATCCCCTCTGCCTGTCTCCAGGAGGGTGGCTGTTCCCAGTCTTCCAGGTATCCTCACACAGCCAGCCCATAACACTACTCCAACTTTTTGCTACCTCCCTCCCCATGCACTCACCCCCTCCCACCTCCTCTCTCACTTGCCAGTCTCGTTGCCCACCCACTCACACTTTCCCTTACTCACTCCTAACCCACCCATTTCCACATTCCTCATTCATCTCCCCATTCAGTCACACAACCTGAGCCTCAAACACCTCCAATACACCCAGGGAGAGAACTTTGCCTCCCAAGACCCACCTGCCCGTGCCTCTCTCATCAACATCCCCATGCCCTGCATCCTGCTTCCTGGAGTTTGAGGGGAGGCACCTTACTGCTTCATGCTCCCCATGTCCCTGAGGCTCCATAAAATCAATCTCCACCCACATCACTGCTGATCTTTGCTGCCATCCCTTCTGGATGAGCCAAATGCTTTCTTTGGACAGAGTGAGGATGGATGGATAAGGACTGGGCAGTGCTGGCCATGCCTCTGCCACATCCATGCATGCTCTGCCTCCAGCAGGCACCCAACACACTCCCACCCTGCCAAAACCCTGCTCCTGGAGGCTTCCAACCCAACCCTCTCAACCTCTGGGATAGTCTGGAAAGAAAAACAGAGGTAATGCTTCAGGAACATGCAGAGGACTGGGGTAAAGGTGCTGGATCATGACCAGAGAGCAGCTCTGAAGGGACTGGCTCAAGCCAGCGTGGCTGTGCGCCAGCTCACACCAACCACCCACCCTTCATTCTCTCATGGGGTGACTGTAAAAAAAAACAAAGTCCATCTGTCCTTTTTATAGTCACTGAAGTTTTTTTTTTTTTTAAGAGGGGGGATACAAATCTAGCTCTTAGTGATCAAGACAAAGGAAAACTTTCGAGACAACCCTCCCTGGGCACCCGAAGCTTCTGGTAGTGAAGAGCAAGCCCTGAGGAAGAAACAACAAACAGGCAAACCCCAAATCCCACAGAAACAAGCAGAACTATAAAAAGAACAATAGTTATGAAGAATTTGAATGGAAAGCTGGGATGGGGGGTTGGGGAAGACTCCAGTAACTAGACTGCAACTTCCACTAATTCTGTCACTAATAGAAAACTAGTTTTTTTGGTTTCCCTGCAATGCCCTCTGCAGACTTGTCTGCACACATAGCTTCCTCACAGTTTAAATGCCACAGTGGAGTTAAAAATCACTTGAATTTTATCTCCTCCATACAAAAACATTTTCATTTCCAATTCAAATTGGCCTTTTCAGGTAATTTTCAACAATTTCTCAAATGACACCAGAACAGACCACTCTTATACTAAAATAAAATATGCATCTGAGGAATTATACTATTAGCAGCTCCATTTAAAATCTATCTTCAATCAGTAGAATTTCCCCAAATCCTGAAAAACTGAACATGCAGCACTTAAGATAAGTGATACATTTAATATTCAAGAGCACATAATACTATTCCACTCATATTTACGGGCTGTTAACACCAGAGTGAATTACTGAAAGATGAGAACGTAGACTTGAAATAATATGAAATATTATGAAGTAAGGAAATGGAAAAATTTAGGGCACGTATTAGGCAAAGAAAAATCTTGCCATCAAACTTTGTGGGAAAGATTCCAGAGGATCAAAGTGGAAGGCCCAGTTCTTAAAGTATCTCTAACCATAAAGCGCAGGGAAAAAAAAAAACCAAACCCACAACCACCCAAAACCACGCAGCAGGAAACATGTACTGGCAAGACGATGGCCAGGATGATCTAATGCACTTTCCATCTCTAACATCTCTGATTCTGTAATTCCATAGGAGCTCTTAGCACAGGGCTGGCCAACTTCTGCAGCAACTCAGTCAACTGATTGGTGTGTGATAATCACAATGCTCAATTAAAAGAAGGCCCTTGGAACTGGGTGTTGTAACTACTTCCCATCAAAGCCGTGCCAGTAGGGATGTGACTGGCAGGGGCTTAGTAATGACAGGGTTGTGGGGAACTCTCCTAAACAGACACAACAGAATTCATGTCATTAAAGAGACAATCATCATCTTCCTTGCAAAACACCCGGGGTCAGCTTTTGACAGTGGATTTGATAACACAGAGCTCAACTGTGTCAACATTTACGTATGCAAATAACTTCGCTCCTACGTGCGAGCGAGCCTTAGAGCGGGCTGGATCTATATTATA
The DNA here is from genome assembly GCA_013399945.1 of Ploceus nigricollis. Classification (NCBI taxonomy): domain Eukaryota; kingdom Metazoa; phylum Chordata; class Aves; order Passeriformes; family Ploceidae; genus Ploceus; species Ploceus nigricollis. The sequence continues at coordinate 75,498 of VXBC01009464.1, read as the reverse complement.
CAGCATTTTTAACTATTTAACTCTTGATTTGTGCACTGAGAAAATCTTCCCTCAGGGTAAAATACCAGCTTGCTTCTCAGATCATGTGCTTTGTTTGCTATTTTCAAGTCGTTAGGTAAGCACACACGCGGGAAGAAGACGGCGCAGAAAAACGTACGGCATGAGCACACCTCTGGTGTTTTAAAGGAGGTTGTGTGAGAAGAATGGATTATTCCAACAGCAGTAAGAATCAATCAGGAAAACTGAGAGAAAGATGCAGAAGAAGAGAAAAAACTCCAAAGCAGTAGAGTAGAAAGCAGAGGCATGTAGAAAGATAATCCTTCCCAACTGTGCTGTGCCTGCTGGAAGCCAACTGCCCAAACTACTGCTGCCCCAAAACCTCCTGCAGAGAGAGGGGTTCAGGGGTATTTTGCCTTTTTTTTTTTTTTTTTTGTTTCCCCTGGCCAATGGAAATTCTATCCTGACTCAGATTACAACAGGATGTGATTTGTGGAATAACAGACAAAGGGAAGTTTTTTGAAAAATGCCATGAGCCTATCAGGCTCTATAAAGTTTATTTCTATATATTTATATAGAACAGTAAGATTTAAGGTTCAGACTGGATATTGGGAAGAAATTTCTGGCCGTGAGGGTGGGGAGGCCCTGGGGTGCCCAGAGAAGCTGTGGCTGCCCCTAGATCCCCGGAAGTGTCCAAGGCCAGGTTGGATGGGGCTTGGAGCAGCCTGGGATATTGGAAGGTGTCCCTGCCCAAGAAAGGAGGGTTGGAATTAGATATCTTTAAAGTTCCTCCCAATCCAAACCATCCTTTGATTCTATGATCAATAACCAGAAATTTTAGCAAGGGATGGACTCCTCTCTGGCACTACACAGTATCATCATAGGTACTTTTCTTTTTCTTAGGTACTTCTGCTCTGAACAGATGCTGAAGTTAAATGCAGACACATAAAATCCACATGCCAAAGAAAAAGTGTTTGGAAAACACAGGAAAGAGTGTTCAACAGACTGCTTGTTTTGGAGAAAAAGGTTAAATTAGCTCTTCCTTGAGCTCCACTGTGATGAACAGACAGGGAAGGTGAGGTTTCCTGTACATGCTGATGAACTTCATGCAGCTGTCACTGTAAGTGACAGTGTCACCTTCTCCTTTGCTTCTGGCCATGAATTCCTCCCACCTCCCCATCAGCACCAGCAGCCCTGTAGTCATGTCATGGGATGCAGCAGCTCTAATTTCCCAAGAGAAAAGAAATGGAGAAGAAGTCACTTTTTCAAACCAGCTCAGCAAATTGAGCTGTTCAGTTTGGATCACTCCCAAGGCCACTTGGTCATCAGGGATGGCCATGGAAGGAGCTGCCTTGAAACCACATGTGAAACCGGCAGAGCAGGTACCCTCTGCTCGCACTGAAACACCAAGGGCAAAACAACATCCAACAACCACTGCAACCCAAAGCCATGTCCACAGAAGACAATACTGTCACCTTGAAAGAAAATCCCACTGGTTAAGAGCTCACCTGGGAGGCTGGGCACTTCTCCCAGGGCTGGGCATTTTCCCCTCTGCAGATCCCACCTCCTGCAAAGTCCCTGAACCAGCAGGCTTCAAGCAGAGCTTGGGCTGAGGCTGCTTTCTGCCCTCCTGCTGGAGCTGGGCCAGCTCCAGAGGAATTCAAAACTCACAAAGCCATAAAGAGAAAGCCCTGGAGGGCAAGTATGACTCCATGAGAAAGAGACTCCCAGGAGTAGGGGCAGAGCCCTATATTCTGGTCTCTTCTCCAGGAATTGCTCATGCCTACTGCACAGAAGATTAGATAAAATGTATACATAGCTCCCTTTATACTAAAGCTTCAAAAATACATCCTATGAGCTATGTAAACACACCTAAGAGCCAGTGAGAGCTCTGCCCTAACAGGAGAACAGCATATTCCTACCTGTATTCTTGGAAATATTTTTATACTTGGTGGATAAAAGTAAATGAAAGAGCAAAGCTGAGATCTTCCCAGGTATGACTCACTTCTGCCAACCTCATGTTTTGGCAATAAAACTGCATGTACACTCTCACCTGAGCCTGTAATAACAGGTCATGTGGGGAATTTCTGTAGCCACTTGGGTTCTTAAAGGTACAATTCAGGTGCCCAAACTTTGGTGAGAAGTGAAAACTGCCTGTTAGTGTCCATTTGCTGCACCAGGAACATCTGCAGTCCCAGCAGGACATGGCAGCACTGCCTAGAGGTGTCCCAGTTTGGCAGCAGAAATAAATCCAATTCTGGATGACCCATCCCTGGAAATGTTCCAGGGCACACTGGACAGGGCTTGGAGCACACTGGTCCAGTGGAAAGTGTCCCTGCCCATGACAGGGTGATGGAATTGGATGTTCTTTAGGGTCCCTTCCCACCCAAGCCATTCTGTGATTTTATGATGTGAGAAGGAAGCAAGGGGATGGGATAGCAGAGACCACCACACACAACTCTACCCTGAAAATGCACTGATAGAAGTGGCTTCCATTCAAACCTCATGCTGCTGGAAAACATGTATTTTTATTTGCCTCAATTACCTCTTCTTTTTTAGATGTTGGTGTTATCATTCCAGTAGAGTGATGGAAGAGGAAGACTCCTCACTCCTCTTTTCCAGGTCCAATTTTGAGCTCACCATTTTCTATGCAAACTTTAGCTGCAAACTCTGGATAGCTATGGGCCATAAAAAAGCCTTGAAAGTTTACAAAGCAAACAACAGCCTGTGAACTTCCACATGGGAATCCCTCCGGTATCAGTAAAAATCAACACTATCAAAACACTCCCCAGACCTAAAACATCAAGCAGCTGGTACAAGACATTACACTACACTCCTGTGCATTCAGTTTTGGGCTGTGAAGTGTTTTCCTTACATGCAATTTATGGCTTGTGTTCCTGTGGCTACTATTTATGATAAAGGCAGTTTTTCTGGTTAATTTTTGTTAGTTTGCCTGTTTTTTTTTTTTTTTTTTAAATCCAGCTTTCATTAACTACTGCAATGAACTATGCTCCAGAGACAGAGTGCTGTTCCACCTGCCTCCATGTGCTGCCTTTTTTTTTTGGCTCAACATTAACAACCAAAGGCACAGAAAAACATCACCTTTGCAACATATAATTTAGATTATTTAAATCATATTAGGTGACATTTTCAAAGCTGCCACTAAAAGGAGATACTGCATGCATGACCAACTCAGCATATTCTATGATTCTGTGACTCTATGTGAAAAAAAAATCAGGTTTCAAAATATGTTTTATTCAATTTTTTTGGGTGAAAACCATCCCTGTGCACTGCAGCAATGGTAAAAGCATGTTTCCCAAACCAGATGATTTTCAAGAGCAGCACTCTCCCTGTCCCACAGGTGAATACACAGCAGTGAACTCAAGATCTAAGACTCCTTCTCCTCAAACAAGGCCTGCTTGGGATTTTTCAGTAAATGGAACTGCTCCACTGTGATCCTGAGGAAATTTGATCTGCTGCTTCAATACAAGTTTAACGGTTAACAATTTAGCGGCAATAAAAATCTGCAACTTCCTTTCTTTTCATCTGGAGTGATAAGAAAACAATGATTTTTTTTCTTCTTTTGGAAAAAAAAAAAATCCCTCCTGAGAACATTCTGATAAGGTTACGGTTAAATAAATGATTTTCAGGAGATAGGCAGTTAATTTACAAAAATACTTGGCAAAAAAAAATCTATCTTTGAATATCTAATTCATATAACGTTCTCCTTTATTTGTTTAATTCAAGTAAAATATTTTCCTCCACCCTTTCCTTTTCATAGGCTTTTCACACCCACATAACAATCAAGTGACTCTTCCCTGACCCAGCCTCCCACGCCTTTTGGTACAACTGCTCCCCGCTCTTGAGCTCTTCTCCCAAGATCCAAAGGAAGCACTTAAGGAAGGGAAAAGAAACCCAGTACAATGCTGAACCTTCCTTTTTGGTTTGTTTTTTTTTTTCATTAAACCACTGGGTTTATTTGCTGTTCCGCAGGGATGTGTGGTGCATGGAGAGCCTCCTGCACGGCTGTTTTGGAAAAAAGGTAAAAAATATCCCTGAGTGCTCTCTGTAAGTGCCAACACAAGTGGGTTTGGGATGGCAAGGTGTCCTGGTGTCACCATCCAGGGAAATAGCAGCAGCAGTGGATCCCTCCCTTCGTGGAGAACCTGCAATTCCTACAGCTGTTGTCTGGAGAAGACACGTCACAGAGCACGACCAAGTCAATAATCACTATTCTGCTTTTCCCATTTTCTAATCACGTCAGCATTCCAAACAATGCTCTGGAAATCCAAGAGCTACAGTATCCTGTATCAGCATCCTCTCTAAATGGAAAACACAGTCTTAATGCTGGTAAAGCACCAAAGGGAAGTTAAATATCACTGCCCTCATTTCATCGACAACTAAAAATAAACTACTTGCCCAAGAAGCTCCCCCCTCCAAAGAATTCCTCCCAAATACAGCGACAGAGTCGACAGCAGATTCAGGGAGCACAACTTCCAGACCCAGCTCTGTCAGCCAACGTGATTCCTTCCAGCCAATAGTATGTTAATGATTTGGGGTGTTTTTGAGAAACCACTAATTGCTATCTTTTTCTCCTTGGCATTTTACAGAGCCACTCAAAAATAACATAGTTTCTATTTTAGGCATATTTTAGGGAAAGTATCATTAGATTTAATTCCAGGGATGAACATCTGATTTTCATGTGAAATTCTAGAAGACCAGAGCCTTGTTCATTCAGTGTAACAGGGAAATTACAGCTTAGCCATGACTCTGGGATGATGTGATCCCAAAGCTGGAGCTCTGGCTGGAGCTCTGGCCCTTTGCTCAGTACCAATATCAGCAGAGGTTTGTAGGTGAAAGGTGGGACTGTTTCTGTCACCCTGATCAAGAAAGTTTCCCCTTCATTCACAGACTCCTAACCTGTGGCAGGGCAGCCAGTGCTTTCTGCAAAAGCTCCAGTGGAAAAAAAAAATGAAAGCACCTCTTTAAAGAGCTGCTGAAGGGCTTTCTCTCAATCCCATTTAGCAAGATACCATCTCAGCACTGAAAATAAGCACATAAACTTACCAATGCAATATCAGGAGAAGCATCAGAAATAAAGTTCAGGCGTTACTCAGCCGTCAGCACCTCAGCTCCTCCCTGGCACCAAGTAAATCCCACAGCAGCAGGTACCAGAACTGCCTCTCCTCTGCTGCTCACACCCGAATGCTCACAGCCGGGCTCTGAATCTGCCACCAACAAAAGAAACCACAGGAAGACTGCTTCCCTAATGCTTCAGAACTGAGTCAGTGGGTCAACAATTCCTTCGGTTTAGGAGCCAGACCAATTCCCTTAAACACCCCTTCTTTTCTTTTCTTTTTTTTTTTCTTTTTTTCTTTTTTTTTCTTTTCTGATGGAGAAGCCAACTGTCTCCTGCCAGTGGCAGCCCATCTGCTTCCAGAACAGAACCAAACCACTCCAAACCACCACCTCATTTTGGCACAGGCATCCGTCCTGACGCAACTCCATTTTGTCTCCCACGTCTGGGAAAAGCCATGAGAAAATACTTACAATTGAAAAGGCAGCCGGGAAAACTGCTCCGTGTGCACCTTGCGCAGGCTGTGCCGGCTCGCAGCCCACGCTCCCACCTCCCATGCCTGGGATGGAGTGGCACAAAGGAGAGCACTTCGTGTGACCCCACATGGTGTGCCTGGTTCCGTGCAGGCACAGAATATCCCGGGTGTGCATTTCAGGAGCACTGCCTGAACAAAGAGAAAGCTCTGGAGCTGCTATCCCTCTTCCCCATCCATGACTCAAAACCGTCTGGTTGAAAATTGGTTTCGTAATAACCCTTTAGTACCACCTACTCACATCACAGAGCGATTCTTGCAGCAAATGCACAGGAAATCACCAATGAGTGCCAATGGAGCTACTATTCCAAGAACCAGCTCTTTCGGTTATTCCTTCATCACTTGGAAACCAAGATGCTTTTACTTTCCCTATTGCACAGGGTGTAGGTTTTTTTTAAGATGAGCCTTTAACTACGGTCCTGTAAAATACTTTGTTGATAAATCACCAGCTGAAAACTTGCCCACTGTATTTAAAAAAAAAAAAAAAAAAGAGAGAGAAAGAATTTCACAATAGTCATTCCAGAAAATACAGTAACTCCTTTCTGGAAATAACTCACTGGACAAATCAAGCGGGGAGAATTAATTTTTGGAGACAGTCTGCATCCTGCAGAGCACACAAAGGTGGTGTCACTAGCCACGTGCCTTTGTGACCACCAACAGCAGACCCCTGACTCACCCAACCACGAGATGAGTCGCTATGAATGAGTTTCCTCTTCTTCCAGGCTCCCCAGGGGTGCTCTGTGCCACCGGCATATCCTGAGCCTAATCCCGACTTTGATGGAAATTCCAAAACTCATCTGGGAAGGCTGTGGCCACCAGCTAAACGACGTGGCCATCTGCTCCCTCCTGCTTTGAGTCACCTGTCAGCAATACAAAAGGAAATTACTCAGCAGCGAGCACGTGGAAGCCTCTGCTACAGCCTCTGGCGTACCCCTTACGGGAATGCAACATTCTGGAGCACTGGGATCACCCTGAAAGGAAAGTGTTACGTCCTGTAGCACTCCCATTCAAAAAAAGTGAAATCTGGTTTAAAATAAAGATAAAAATGAATGCCAGGAGTGCGGGGAGAGTGCAGTTCAGCTGGGTTCTCAGTGCCAGCATCACGGAGGCTGCCATGGAAGGGGGGACAAAAATAAAAGAAGACATTTCACAAACACGAGACCTTCACTGTGCGTGACAAGAAAAATAATTAAAACAACTGAGAGAACTAATCTGTGGCTGCTTAGGAAGTTAACTCTTCGAAGGAAGTGATTAAGAGAACAAAAGCAAAGTGTTATGTTTATCAAACATGTGAACTTAACCCATGGAGAGGGCTTACTCCTGTGAGTAAAGGTGGAGTATCGTCACAGCCCTCCCTGCAGGCATCAGTTCACACTGGGCTGGGATCTTAGTGAACATTAATTAATTATTATTTCAAAGAAATAAGTCTTATTAGAAATCCGAAGCACAGCTTTGCCAAAACACCAAATACTAGCAGAAACAGAAAGGCAGCTACAATGTCCCGTGCCTCTTTACAAAATCCCCTTGATCTAATGCCTATTCAGCACAAAATTCACAAGTATTTTCCTGAGAAGACCTGATTAACCACTTACAACATTCACAAATTCAGTCCCAGCAACAGACATTTTTTGTTTCATCACACATTACACAGCACACAAATTCAGCCCTGTGAAACAAGGCTCCCAACTTCTCCCCAGAAAAGCAACTGACAAATACGAGACAGTTACTACAAATGCTGCTTTGAATCTTCAGGAATTTCACAAAAATTAATTAATACTAAAGGTCTAATTGTCTAACCTGCTTCTGCATGCAGAAAGAGCCAGACCTGGTGCCTCTACAAGGGGGGGAGGGAAGCGTTTCTTGTTCCTGTTTCGTACTTGACTTTCTTCCTGCGCAGGAGATGATCTAATTATCCAACGTGTCAGTATATTGCTTCACCCTTCCTCGTGTGTCTCTTTACATTAACATATTTTAACAATTCAGCTCATTAGGAAGGAGGCGAGGAACAAAATGGCAAATTATCCTTAAAAATCAATCACAAAGGCAGAAGTCTTTCCATGTTTTGTCCTGTACCTCTCCAAAACTCTACCGGAGCACACAACCAACGATGCTGAAATGCAAGCGGGTCACAAATCTCCCCAAATCTCACATCCTCACGCTGCTCAGATGGAAGTGTACCTGTTGAAGACAGGAGCCTGATGGGCGAGCTGTGCAAGGGAGTAATTTTGGGTCCTGCCCAATTAGAAGGGAAAGAAACTCCCAAATGCCAGCCCCTTATTGTTCCCAACCGTGCTGATGCTCAGCTGCAGGCACTGTGGCTTCGAGGGGGCTGGTGGATCTCATGTATAATAATTGAGGATGAGTGATGAAAGCGAGCCATCAAACCACATAAGGCTGCTACCCATCGCCTTGAAATGGATCTGAAAAACCCTGAAATCCAAATATAACATGGACAGCACCTACATTTGCATATGTAGGATGCCAGTCGAAGTTTCCGAGCCTTTTTATCAAATGCCTTTTTTTACAGCCATTCAACAGCCAGCCCTGCCAGCAGACACGAATTTGAGAGATGATGTTGTGTTTTAAACCTTCCCCCAAATTCCTACAACAGGTTTAGCCTGAGCAGAGTCCCCATGGCACACAGTAAAACCACGGGATCTCGGGAAACGTTTCTTCAGCAAGTTTTGTGTATAATAGCACTGCCTATATATAAATGTGTTTACGGCTATTCCCAAAGAAGAGCCTGTTCTGAAGCAGCTCCTTTATTGTGATCGAACATGCTGGATTCATTCCCAGTTTTAAGCCTTATATAAGGCCTTCAAGGAAACAGAAACTTATTTTGTACAAAATCATGCCAGTATAGTAGTAGGTGCAACGGAATTATTCTGTTACACATTAAGTTTTACTAATAAAAGACCTGCATTGCCGTCATAAAGTCAAATGCTGCTTCCCACTAGAACAAACAAATAATTCCTGCCAGGTATGTCCACTCTGACTAATAAATAACACAGCTTTCTGAACTGTGGGCTGCAGCATAAACATGGTTAGGTTATCCCTGTGGCCTGTTAGGAGGGAGCACAGCCCAGCATGCTTGCAGGGATGGCTAAATCCAAAAACCCTCGAGGATGCAGCACAGGTCAGGGCATCTCACAGGGTTGGTTCCCATATCCCCATGTGTCGGAACCTGTGGTATTTAGATGATTCTGAGATTATAGGAAGTCTCTGTCTTTCAGCCCTGCAGCCNNNAGCCAGAGGGATGCCCTGGATTCCAACACCCATGCAGGCCTCTGGCACTGCTCCAGCAGAATCTACACATCCCAGGATGACCAGGGAGTCAAATCACTCCAAATTCAAATTGACAACAAGACCAAAGAGATGGGTATCTGACTAGGTCTTAAAACTCAAGCTCTTGTACTCATAGTAAAACCACTAAATTGGTAATAAGCATCAGGAGCTTTAAAATGAAAAATACCACCAAAACCCAACAAACCAACAAAAAAACCCCACTTGACAGAAATGACAGGTTGTGATTAAAATCTTATGGTGGTCTCCACGCTGTGTTGCTGCAGAGAATCTGCTTGGGCAGAACACATCTATGCCTGACATGGGCTGGGAGGACAGTGCAGCTCCCTGAGTGGTGCAGGCAGCACAGACACAGCCAGGGAGACAGAAACACCACTCTGGTGCCATTTAGGTGTCTACATTTAGGTGTCTACAAATAAATAAATAAATCAGTCTCCACTGGATTAGCACACATACTTTGCACAGCACTTCATTGATAGCACCAAGGCTTTTTCCCTGCGGCCATGTCCCATTTTGTGTTACCACGCAGAGGCAGATCAAGGACTAAACCAGATCAAAACTAAACCTTCTCTTGCTTAAGATTAAATTATTACAGCACTGACCTTGCAGATACCTTGGCCCAGCTTTTCAGAGGGGTTCATGACCCAGCACTGAGGTTCAGCACAAAGCACAGCACTAACATTCTCTTTGGGAAAGAGATGCTACTCACCCTTCTGCATCCTCCCATTGCAAAGTCTCTTCCCTGGGAAGTGGGAGACTTGTATTCTCTTTTCTCCTCCTATGCCCACAGCCTGGCACTGGCACTGATGCTAATTTTGATACTACACATTTATGAGCAGAGTAGTGACCTCTTACCCCTCCTTCTGAAACATGCTGCTGCTCCCCAATCACATAAAAGATTCAAAATGGGATGATTGACCCTTACCCTACAGAGAAAAGTACTTCTCAGGACATTTGGAAGTCTATGTTTTCATTTACTTTCTTAATTCCCTTTCTGTGTTTTATCCAAGCTGTTTAAGCAGACCCCAAGTCAGGACACCATTTAATATTGCCATACCTTTTTCTTCCCACTTCACTTGTAGCAATTTGGAGATTCTTAACTCTTCTTATTCATTTTACAGATGTCTGCTGTATTACTTTTGGTCTGCCGTTCCAGGGTTGGCAGATTTTTAGATTGCATTTCATGGGCCTGCACACAAGCCATGTTCACAAATACATTCTGGAGCTGTAGAAGCTGACAGGAATGGCTGAATTCTGACCCTGGTATGGAAAGGATGATGTGAGGGGCAGGCGAGGCAGGATGGAATTGCTCTCCTGACTTACTCTGGTAGCTACAACAGATGGATCACATAATCCAATGCAAACAGCAAGCAAGTTTCTTGGTAATGAGAAAAAAGGACACGATGACCTCTAGGTAAAAATCCTGGGAACAGCAAGCACACATAAACATCAACCTGAGCAACTTTAATTCTGTGCCAGAGCCTGAACTGAAGATAACAGCAAAGACAAACACCCAAGACAGATATAATTCAGGCTGTAATTTACTGCATGAACATGCCAAAATTGTGGTACAAACCTCATGCCTTTTAACACTCCTCATTGTAAGCCTATTCTTATCTTGGTGATGAATGTAGGACTTCATAAAGTTTTTTGTTTGCTTTTTTCCAAGCCTCTTGCAACTCTGGTGCTCTCTTCTTTAGCGGAGAGGAAGCTGGAAGTACTTCAGGTTATGAGGTGGGGTGGCATATGTCCTAGTACTGATCCACAAACACAGGGCACCTCATGACAGGGCGCTGATAATGAATTGTTGCATGGACACAGACAGGCACATTACTGTTACTTCCCTCTCCCCTCCTCCCCAGTAAAGGGTATCTTAATTTAAGATTTATTTTGTTTGCAAAGTTGATTCAGCTCCTCCAGTGGGAAGCAACAGCAGCATGAACTGTGTTTTCTTGGTATGAAGGTACAGATCTCTTAGCATATGCTTTAAATAACAGACTAAAAAACTCCCTGTTCCTTCTTCTGATTAAGAAATCCTTGAACAGCTCAGTTCCCCAGCACTCAGAAACCCCGACAGGGTAGCAGGGGCCATAAACACTCATTTTCTGCCCCAAACACAGGAACACTTCAGAAATAATGAGTATTTGGAGGAGGGTGGATTTTTGGGGGGATTTCCTTTATTTTGAGTGCTCCAAACTCATACCACTAGATGGCACGTTTGAAACTCTTGGCACATCAGTGAAATCACAAGTCTCTGCTCGGCATCACACTGTGCTTATCCCCTCCTGGGATGGAAAAGTACAGGTAAAATGATATCTCAGGAGCCAAAGAACCGGGACAGGCAGACAATGGCATGGAAAAATGCGCCCGCTTGGGAAGGCAGCGTCTGCCAGGCAGCTGAGGGAGGGACTGCCATGGAGCGCTGAGCTCCAGCACTTCCAGCTCTCATCTTGGTGTGGCCTTGGTAAATCTCTTCATGTCTTGGGAGAGTATCTGAATGCCAGAGGGAGCTGAAGAGGAAAATGGCAAAGGAGGGTGAGAGTTGATCTTTTGGATGCACAACACCACGTTCCACCGTGAGCCGAGCAATGCTCTGCTCTCTGCACATTCCTGAGAGCTCAACAGACCAAAAACCATCCACAGCCTCTCGAACACATCACTGGCTCAAACTTATGGCAGGGAGACATTCAGGGCATCACCAAACAACAGGGGAAAAAGCAGCCAACCCACAGCATCCCATGCAAGATGTGACTTTTCCAGAAATGTCAAGCACTTCCCGCCCCACAGACCTCCACGACAGGTAAGTAAACACACAGCAGCCCATGACACTGAGTCACAGCCTCATGAGCAAGTCATCTCTTGTGCAGGACACGTTTTGGAGTGTACCTAGATGTGCCCCAGTGTACTGGCCTTGGCAGGGATGCCAGAGCCTGGCAGCACCACTTCCTTAAGGCTTCTGGCTCGCTCTTGCTGCCAGTTCCTTAATTTAACTCAACCCACTTAGAAAGTGCATTAGCACAAGCATGTACCAACATTCCAACCAAGCAAGTAACATTCCCTCAAAGAAGAACAAGTCGGTTCAGCACCACTGCAACGATCGCGGGCGCTCGGAGCTGGTACTTGTCATGGCATTGCACCCCACATTCCCTCCGTGGGCAACTTCAATAGACAGGGATTAACAATTTACTATGAGCACTTCAACATCTGACTCAGTCCTTGGAATGGGCACTCGTGTCAATGGAAAAAAAAAAAAAACAAACCACCCTGTCAATTTGAGCTGGAGAAAGAGAGAGATGTTGATAGACTCCACAAGGGCAATGGCAGAAGAGTGCTTCTTGTCTGGGTGGAAGAAAAAATACCACCTTCCTGCTTCCAAACAAGAACAGCTCAGCCCCAGAACTGCAGGAAAAAAAAACCAAAAAAAAAAAGTTTTCCTTACGTAGTATTTAGCACTTAAGTGCCCAAAGTGCCCTCACCATAGGCACTCCTGAGGCAGCACAAGAAAGCTTTGCCATAGCACCATCCATGCTACACTCTTCAGGAATTCTGCTCTTCCCTGACCCATCAGTTTGGCACTACTTGTGTATTTACATGCTCCTATATACACAGTATGGACCTGCTGGGCATATACTCCTCAAAACACACCAGAGTACATTTGTGGTCAATGCCTGCAGGCTCAGCCAGCAAGTCTGTAGACATCAACACATGGCTGTAGCATCTTGCTGAAATATTCCAGCAAGACCTCTAATTTCAATGGACAAACAACTCAAGAGGATTCAATTTCAAATAAAATGATGCAATAATCTCACCTGAATCTTTCCAGTTCCCTTTGGATGCAGCTCTGTCCCTCTAATCATCCCTCTCTCTAGTGGTGGATGATGCTGAACCTCTCACAAGTAGGAATATACCATGGTGCCTGGACTGCTTTTATATGAAGACCACAGGTACTCCAACAGACAGACAAATTCCTCCGTGTAACTACAAACTCCACTGCAAAATTCCATGGGGGGGGAAATGGTGGATCATCTATAAATGAAAATCCTTGGAATTCTGGTTCAGATTTTCCTCCTAATGAACCACTCAATAAACTGCATCCCAACTGAAAGCAAGGAAAATACTTCATGAGTGGGATTATTCTCACTTCTATTTAAATACCTGCAGCACAGATGTTGATATCTGGGTTAGTCACAGGGAACTCCTTTAAAGTCAGTGCAAAGAAACTGTCACTTGCATGACATGATTCATCTGACTTATTCCAGGCAGTTATTTGGGATGTTTTCCCTCTCAGAAGGGAAGCCAGAAACGTCACAGCCCTGTCAGATGAATTAGAGTGATACCAAATTCTCAAATGCTGCTTTAAGCTACTGTTAAAAAAAAANNNNAAAAAAAAAAAAAAGAAGGGAACTTTTAGATAATGATTTGTGGCACAAACTTTTATATACTTATTTAAATGGAAAACCATAAGTAAGAATGTTGCTCCTTAAGAGTTTTTGTTCCAAGAATTTTCATCCTAAAATTTGCAAACTAAATTTTGCAGCAGTGGCCCAGAACACAGAGATGGACAAAGAACTTTGGGCAATGTGAAGGTTAACTGATCCATTCCCCTCTTATAAGAATTCATTTGAAAGCAAACACAGTAACCTAAAGAGCAGACAGTGGATTTCATCACAGAGTACCCTTTTATGTTAATAGAAGGATTTTTATGAGAACGGAGGAATAAACTTGTGGTTAAGGGCAAGATGTTCAAAGTGCACTGCTAGCTCTAGACTGTATTTTTCACTACTGTCTCCACCTCAATGTCACACACATTATGTTTATTGCCTCGGATTTACATTTTTGGAGAGGACACAGCCAGGGAAGGAAGTATTAGGAGGAAGATGAGGCTGTTTTTCTCTAGCACATCATCAAAAGCTGAGTCCCCCCTTGTATGGAAAAGCTGACTGCAAAGAGGACGGATTTCATGGACAGTCACAAGGATGTGGCTATTAATGAGTAGAGCTGAAACTCATGACATTGCTCTGGCCTCTGCAGCACGGCTGCATTTGATGCATCTTATCTGGAAACTCCCTAGCCACTCAGCCCTGTTCTCAGCATAAGGAGAATGAGCACCAGCATTTCCTTAACCTCGCTGACTTTGCTGCTCTCCTCCTCAGCAGACAACCACAAGCATATAAACAGCTTTCTGAAGAACTAGAGAGACCACAGGGATCACCTTCTGTGGAAGTTGACTGCGTGTCCCAGGGCGTCACTGGCCTGGCCATGCCCTCTGCAGTCTGTCTGAGCTCCCCATGCCAGGACTGGCCTCTGAGGCACCACGCTCACTGGGAACACAGCAGACAGTTTTGTCATTTCTGAGCTCACTCCTACTGATGCAGAAGCAGAAATGAAAAAGTAATTCAGACAGTCACACAATGGTTTGGGTTGGAAGAAACCTTAAAGCTCACCTCATTCCAACCCCCTGCCGTGGGCAGGGACACCTTCCACTATCCCACATTGCTCCAAGCCCTGTCCAACCTTACTTGGAACACTCCCAGGGATGGGGAAGCCACAGCTTCTCTAGACAACCTATGCCAGGGCCTCACCAGCCTCACAATAAAGAATTTCTTATTAATAGCTAATCTAACCCTGCCCTCTGTCAGTTTAAAGCCATTCCCCCTTTCAATACATGCCCTTGTCAAAAGTCCCTCTCCAGCTTTTCAGTTCTCTTTTTATTTATCTCCCATCTACAAAAACAGACCCACTCCACTCTCACCAAAGCTCATAACTGAATTACTGTACTATGGTAGATTAGCAGCTTCTTCTGAAAAACCTGCCTGGCTGCCAGGGAAAGTCAACATCCTCGGTCAAAGAGCATCCAACAATTAACAAACTTCATTTAGCTGCCACCAGATGATGTCACCAAGAGCAAAGTACAACAACAGAAGTGACAGCCAGGCGGGACACGAGCTTTTCCCAAGTATTGTTTGGGCAACAGCCGAACAAACCCCTTGTTGTTGGTGTGCCCGGGGAAGCGGATGGCGCACACACAGCTACCTACGTGTCTCCCAACACATACTGGGAGATGCTCGGGCAAATTTATCACTGGGAGAGAACATCACCTCCAACAGACTGCAAGCTGAATCATGTAAATTTGGGTAAAGAGAATCCCATTAAAGAAGCAAAATTAAGGCTAAGTGTATCAGATGAAAGACTTCATTTCTAAAGCCAGCGCCTGAGCGCAAATTCAAGCTACTTCGAAGATATTCAGGTCATTCAGACAATTATTTTAAAATGGCAGAGAAAGACAGCCTGATGATCCATGTATGGAAACAGGAGCCAGAAGCTCTGAATCATTCATAACAACACTTAGCAGCTCTATCATCTGCAGATCTCAAAGCCACTCCACAAAATGGATATGAATCGCTGGCACCCAGCTGTGGCTCCTCTGCAGTGGGTTGGCATCACAGGGCTGCACTGGGAGGCTTGGAGAGCACCAGGGTGCTTTCCAAACAGCAGGCAGTAATTATAGCTTCTGTCCCTGTTTATCCACCTACCTACCTGCAATTCTCATTTAGCATTCCCATGGCTGTACCCAATCTCCCCCCACAGGAACCCCTTCACTTAATTCTGTGAATTCTCTGGCAAATCTCACTTTTCAGAATTTAAGAAAAAAAAAAAAAAAATTGTGTTTTATCCCACCCCAAACAGCCACATGGATTCAGTGGATTCCTCAGCACCTGTTGTACCTGAGAGAGAGCCTTCATGCTATCCTTGTATTGATGAACAAGAGCTGAGCCAAACACACCTTTCCCGTCCCTACATCCCCATGTTTTTCCTCACTCAGACTGTTAAGATTGAAACCTTTAGATTTAGCTTGCAAAATTCAGGAGGCTAATGCACAGAGAAAGTAAGTGGCGTGCTGAAATTACAGGATGACTCTCCAAGATAAAACCAGGCTCCACATTGCCTGAGTCCTGGCCTCCCACCTGATCCAGTCAGGGCTGCTACACCCAGTTTGAACATTTACCTGGAGGTTGCATAAGATTCCTATAAACTGTCTGTGCCCCAACACTCCTCTGTTAATGCCAACAGCTGTTTCCCAGGGCAGAAGTGGAGATCTGAAGGGGTATTTGCCTTTTAACTGAAGAACATTTTGTTAACACTGCACTGCTATTACCCATCACTGTTTCTGTGGCTCTGTTACAGGTTAGAAACAGGTTCCTGCTTCCACACTGCCTTTATCCACCCCATTCCTGCTGTGTCTGTGTGCCAAATAACAGGGCTATCAGCTGCTGCAAGCTCCTGTCCATGGAAGATCTGAAGTACAGCATGCTGGAACCTTAAGTAGATGTAAAGCACACTGTCCTGCAGATAAAACTCCATGATTGAACACACTTCCCAGAACAACAGATGCAACTAAATGGAAAAAAGGAAGAAAAAAGCTGCTACTAAAACCCTGTCAATTTCTGCTGGGTACGAAAAACTCAAGACACTTGAAGTCTCTTCTGCCCTGTTCATCCCTCAGTCAGCTTTCCTACACATTAGAGGCCCAACTTAAGCCAACACCTAAGAATATTATTTAATAAAGCCTTTACTCTGCAGTCCTTTTTACTCACTACCACTACAATTAGTGCAGGATTAAAACCTTACATTCTCTCAGATGCTCCCTTTTAACTCTATCTGCCCTGACAGCTAAGTCATAATTCAGTTTTCAATATTCTCTTTCCTTCCCCTCCCATGATGGGTTGATGGAAAGAGAAGTAAAACTTTTCTGCAGGTTGAGCCTGAATTAGGAGGGACAAATATTTTACTAAAATTGGAAAATGACAGGTTGTACATATAGGAAAACTTGGACTAAATGCACTGGAATAAATGAGATTTTTATCTTGTAAATCCGCTTTGGGGAGTAGGGTCCTCATTTTTCTATAAAGATTTTTCGCTCACCTTCTGGGAGTTCTCTGTAACATAGAGTTGCCTTGTAAATGTGTTTGAGATACTTCTCCCAGCACTGCAAACATCATATAATGGAACTACAGGAACTTCAAAGGAAGTGGCTGCTTAGGGCAAAGCTGAAAACATTTATTGTCACCCAGACACGCTTTTATCAACTTGCTCGGGCAGAGTCATTTGTGATACACTTTCCCCTGACATGCCTTCAAAGAGAAGCGAAGCTGCTTCCCCTCAACACTGAGCTCCAGAAAAAAACATTTCCTGGTCAAGCCCAGCTCGTGCCAAGGTATTTCTTGGACGAGCCACAGTGCCAAGCAGTGCCGAGACCTGCAGCTCACCGATTTTAAGGACTCATTTTAACAAGCACAACTTCCTGCTTTACAAAGGGGCTTATCTGAATGCCTCTTCTTCCAAACGTGCTGGATATTTCTAAGATTTGTCATATAATTTTTTCCCCCAGTACATGTACCCACGTCCCTCCACTGGCCTCAGTCGGTACCCAGGAATTAACTCTCTCCTTAGCTCCATTAGCTACACAAAAAAAGCCTTCCACTTCTTTCCAGGCCCAACATTTGTGTCACATTATTTTCACCTCAAATATCATTTAAATTCAGCAATAATGGTCCCCAGTCTTAACTGGGATTACTCAGACTCCAAAGCCAGTTCACTACATCTAATTATGAAGTCAGGAAATCCCATTTTTAGAAGACATATAATATTTTGGTAATTATTTTATTGTTGTTCTTTCTGTTCACAGAGGAATTTCAAAAGTAACTGCTAATAAAAATTAAGGTCTCAGTGCACAAGATCCTAATTTCACGTGGATTACTGACATGCATAAAACACTTTGCTACATAAGGACCTATAAGGAGATCTTCAATTCCTCCAGCAATTCCAGTGCAGTCCAGTTGAGTCCAGTACAAAACACAGCTCTACTGAAACAGGGGAACTCACAAATGTCCTCCTGCCATTCACACTCTCCCAATTCTGCAGGAACTCTGCCTCTGCTTGCAGCCATCCCACTGCCCTAATCCTTCCCCAGAGTAGGGTCCAAGCCTGGATTAAGGATAAAGATGGGGAAAAGGGCCCCAATACTGGTACCACTCAATGGGTTAGTTAAACCCATTTCTGGTAATTGATGAAAATCAGTACAGAGATGATCAGATAAAATAAGTTCATTATTTCTGCGTCTGATCTTCCCTTTATCCTCTTTGCTGCCATCTCCCAAAAACACCTGCTTTTTGGAAATTAATTATTTTCTTTCCACAGCATTTGGTGGCCTTTATTCTGACAGGTATTTTTTCACTACAGTGATTAAATAATCACTACTACTTCTAAAATTTCATTTGCAGCAACATTACCAGGTAAATGCCAGAGAAGCTTATCCTGCTCTGAGTAGGAGGTTGGACTGGAGACCTCATGAAGTCCCTTCCAACTTAAATTATTCTGTGATCCCATGATGTGAGTATCATGTTATAAAAATCCATGCAGGCTTGTTCACGTTTTTTGAGTCTCATGGAGAAAAAAAACAAAACAAAACAAAACCTTTGTCTGCTGCCAAAAGGTAGGGAATTGGGTGGCAGCAAAACAAAAAAAAAAAAAAGCCCTACCAACTTTCACTTCTACTGGTAATGCTTCAAACTTGTCTATACTTCTCCGAAAGTATTTTCATCTTGGGATCCGAAAATTCCCTACACCCAACTTGCTCCATTTCATAACACCATTCATGCTCACACGTCTATAAGCAAATTCACTCTGGCACAGTCAGTGATACCTTATTTATTTCCCTGTGAGTTCCTCTTTGGAAAAGAGCAAGGATATGGAGCAACCAGATGAGTACGACTGAAGAAAGGTCACCAAAAGAGACAGTATGTTCTTATTTACTATCCGTATCTGAGGGTTTGAGGGAAAATCTGACCATGCACTTCCACCCAACCGTGCTGCTCTCAGTACATCATTCTATTCCCCAGAGTTTGAGTGCAGACTTTAGGTCAGCCCTAAATCTGTTTTCACCCCACTTCAGCTCAGCCTCTCCTTGAGCCTCCCCCAGCCCACGCACGTACACGTAACGTGTTAAAGGTCACAGCACCGCGCACGTGAACGAATCTGCTTTATGTCTTCTAAAACCTTGAGAACTTAATCCTTTGAGAACCAGTCCCCTTTCATGTCCTCCTCCACAAGAAGCGACACGGATCTGGAGCTCTTGGGTTAAATTTTTCCAGCCAAGCCCAGGGATTTCACTCCCAGTACAGCGAGCGCGCGTTGGCCATCGCATCCCCAACTCTCCACCAGTGCTTTGCTATGTGCTGGCTGCTCTCCATGGCAAGTAAAGGTTAAGGCTACAGAAGGTCTCTCCCAGGTTTCAACATGCAAGCAGTCAAGAATCAAGATTTAGGACTTGGTGTGCAAGTGAAAAGGAAAGGATCGTTAGCAGAATGTTGGGGACAAAGGTAGTGCAAGAAGGATGAAATTTCACTCTGGAAAGACTGACAATAAAATGCATTTTGTGTAATCTCTTTCCTTTGCAGAGTCAGTGTAATCCAGATTATTCTGCAGTTCTAAGAGGAGATTTGAGAAGTATTCCACACAAGAAACTTCCAGCCGGGCTCATGTAGGAACTTCAGATTTAAAATTTGTCAATAGGTTTGTCAGCCAAACCATGAAAGTCAAATGCGTAAGTAACTACAAGATTATACAAATTCCCCATACTAAACTCCCCTGAATGCTCTTTTCACTGTAAAAAAGCATTAGCAGCATATAAACAATTTATGTAAGGAGACTTGAACAATTTTATTGTGATGTGCTATTTAGCATTTGCACAGGCTCCAATTATAAAACTTTTACTTTTTTAATTTTCCACAAGACATCCAGTGAAATAGCATGTTTTGATTTATTTAAGAGCAAGAATCCTTTGGTAGGAGACTGTTTTACTAAATGTGGTTGTGCAGTCCTATCACCACACTGCTTGTGTATGCAAGTTCTGTACAAAAAAAGGAAATTTTGCTCACTGAAAATTAACCAATTGTTCAATCTCACCCAGCTTTGAGGAAGCTCATACAGTGACCACAGTGATACTGAAGATCTGTGTCTCCAAACAACATGGCCATGTTTGGATCACAAGGAATACTGAATAAACAGCTTAATGCTATTTCAAAAGAGAAGCCGAACTTCTGGACCATGAAGCAGGAGAAAGGAACTCTGATACAATACAGCACAGTCAACTCTCAAATATGTCTGATAACAGGAAGCTGGAGTAACCTAGTTAATGAAAAACCATCAATAACAATGCTATTCTTTGCAAAGCCAGCTCCTGGCATCTTTAGGTGGTTTTATTGCCTTGGCCATGGTATTTCCGAGAGGCACGGATCCAGCCTGGAACCCAGAGCAACGTGGCCCTGGTTCCACTAAAGCAGCACCTGAGCCTCGAGGGCTTGTTCACAGCAGTTCGTGTCTTTGCACAAAGCCTCCACCACCAGAGTCAACACGGCTGCTCTGCTGTTTGGCCACCACGGTGTCACCACCCCAAGCTCTGCACATGGACGTCACCAGCCTGGCCATGTACACCAGAGAGCTCCAGCTCCAATACCAGAGGACTCCTGGCATCCTGGCGTTGTACTTGCAGTGCGCCAGCTTTAAATCTTCTTCAGAGAGACAAGCAAGAAGCCACTTTCATCCTCAGCGGAGTGATGCCCTCCTGGGAATGCTGGTCCCAGCACACAGAGGTCCACCAGGCAAAATACGTAACCACACGTGCCCCAGGCAAACTGCAGCCCCAAAACAACCAAAGCAATTGTGCCCGTTCCCCTGAAGGCACAATACAGGTGAAATTTACACCTATTTCCATTTTTTCCACGACCAACAACTTGCATAACACCAGCAGCAAATCTCAGGCTGCTGACAAAGGTGGACTATACAACAACACAGTAATACTCTGGAGGGTGGAAAGTCAGTAAACAAAACAAAAATAAAATGCAGATGGTATTTAGCTAAAGCAAACTGTATGGTTCACTGCATACCTAGCAGGCCAAGAAGGAAGGGAAATTCCTTCTCAGGGTTTACGTGAACAATGAGTTTCCCTGAAAACTCCAGGAGGCCGTTCCCAGCTCCTCCACTGGCACCATTACTAGGAAAAGCAAATGCTGGAAAGGTTGTTTCAGTTCATTACTGACCTCAGCTGAAGTCTGAGGCCCAGTGAACTCCAGTGTGGATCAATGTGACCTCTTGCTTCAGAGTATTATTGTTGCTACAGCGTGTACAGCACAGAGTGTTGCTTTTGAAAGAAAATACAGCTGTGGATGTGCCATCACGCTCAAATCCACGTTCCAGCAGTCACATAGGTCTGACCGAACCCTGTTCCACGTGCTGCTGCTCAGTCCCATGCTCAGGATACAGCAAAATTCTCCCCCATTTTAAGTCAAAGCATGAGAACAACGTAATGGGTGACTATAGGTGAGCAGCAACCCAGATATTCCACATAAAAATCAGCAAGAGCTGCAGGCATCCTTATCAGGATTGTGCAAAAAATCCACATTTTGGGATATGTCTGTCACTCTGTTAGCAAGCTTTGGACAATTGGGCATGGAAATACAAATGAATGGGCCTCTAAAAATCTTCATTAAAATATGCTCAAAAATCCATCAAGATACTCTTTAAGTCTTTTCAAAGCAGTGAGATGGCACCAATGTATCTAATGGCTATTTCCAAAAGAACAGTGGCTCCTCTGCCGCATTGTTTCTATCACATGAAAATGTCAGAAATGGTTGAAATGTGAAAAATAGGAAAGTCTCACCAATTCAGACCAAACCGCAAACCACTTTGTAAGATCATGGAATTCTACAAGTGAAGAGACAAATGAACAAACACGCACACCAATAAAACGGCACAAGAAGAAACATGCCAGCTTCTATTCATTTTCATTTGCTCCTTTCTGCAGATTAGGAAAAAAAAGGGCTATAGCAGTAAAGTGTTGCTGGAGCTGGACGTAAACTTTGGAAGTTTCGTTAGAGAATGCAAAATCATTTTCAACATGGCTTCAGTTCAAGGCAGGGATGTGAATGGAAAAAGTTACAAAAGCATTTCAGAACCTCAAAATAAGGAATACTGGAATAAACATGAAGTCATCTATGGATAATGCTCTTCAAATATGAATTCCTAAGCTCCTATTTTTTGGTAATACTTTGATGTGTGCTGTGGTTAAGCAGAGGGTTGAAAGAAAGGACAAAAAATAGGCAGGTTCTACAGCTGCCATGTAGGTGCAAATTCACTGCAAAGTTTTGGTTCTAAAAGCTGGTTAAAAACACTAGCACTCATTATTACAGAAGTTTCCATCTCTTGTTTTCATAGGGGCTTAGAATCAGTGAAGAATTTCTGAACCTGTGAACAACTTCATGTATTACCCTCATTCTACTGACAACAGGGACACCAAGTCTATCCTAGGCATGACCCAGCAAGCCAGGGAGTGGAAAACTCTGCTCCTCTCATGTCCATTTTTCAGCAAAAATGAGAACAACCTTTCCTCCCTTAAAAACCTGAAAATAGGTGGCAAAACTACAAATATTTTAAAAACAATTCAGGGATTTATCAACTTTAAATCCCAGCTTAAACAGAGCAAGAAGAGACAGCACCACCTTGCTTACCTACTGTACACTGCATTTCTACTTAGTCAGCTTCTTACACCCAGTAAATGTATGTTAGCACATTCACAGCTTTTGAGCAAAGAGGCTGAAATCCAAATTTCAAAGAGCTGAGTTATTTTTTAAGTCTGGAGAAATACACATTAAAAAGAATTTTAAAAAACCCACATGCAGTTAATAATTGGATACAATTGCCATGCCAGCAAATCTATTTGTGAGAATTTTGTCATCTTGGGTTGGTCACTGAAGGTGTCAGGTTGGGCAGGGACTTCAAGATCACCTAGTTCCAACCCCCTACCATGTATACTGCACAATTTTAATTCAAATAAAGTCTTATTTAGCTGATGGTAATGACTACCCTTCACGTAAACTCTTCTTGCTCTTCAACAAACCTAATTTTAGGCTCTAATCAGCTTGCAACTCAACAGAAGCAATCAGAGTACTGGCATGAGCTGCTATAGGAACAGAGTTTAACCATTAATTGTAATGCATCGTGTCTTGTTTGTCAAACCTTTATGGTCACTTGGAAGAATTCCTGACTGTAACAATTCTTGGTTCTTACAGATTATGTTGAGACAACAACAGTAAAGAATTAATTCCATTTCCTCCACATAAGGAAATAAAAGCAGAATCATTCAGGTTGGAAAAGCCCTTTAAGATCACTGAGCCAACCATTAACCCATCACTGCCAGGTCCACCATTACACCATGTCCATAAACACCACATCTACCAAGAGGTAATATTAATCCCGATTTTCCAGATAGGAAACTGCAGCATGGAAGAATGCAATCATATGCCCAAGATCAGAGGCAGAGAACTCTAATTTTAACCTTTAACTTTAGGGTTCTGATGTACATTTTCCCTGCTGAATACAGTTGTCTGCTGCTCTTCCAAGTCCTTGCACTGACAAACACAGAGTTCACCGAGCACTTCAGAAAATCTACATTTTCAGAGACAAACTGACCTGTACTGCAGCCATGAAAATTAATGCAAACATCAGAAGCCACACTTACACATGTCATTAAGCACTTCACAATATTCTTTTAAAACCAGGGCATGTAAGCAGAGGGTCCTTCTTTCTTTAAACTTGTCATCTTGCCATTTCCCATAGAGCCACCACTTCCCCTTGCACACACACACACACATTCACAGAGTCACCACATCTGTTGGTGCTACACAAGCCAGAAGAACCAAGACCTTCCAGGATTAACGCTCCGGGAAGTGCTTCATGTGAAGAACACAGAAATACACCCAGTAAGATTTCTGGAATAGCTCCAGAAGGGGCTATCTAAGGTAGCATTAGCAAAAATCTGAAGGATTTCCGTTTGTCCTTCCTTCCTTCCCTCACGCAAAAACCTTGCAAAGGCGTTACAAAGAGCACGAAATTACCCAGCGATATTTAAGAGGCTTTTTTTTGCTTCAGCCACCAGCCAAACCAAACTTTTCTTTGGTCGTTAACATACCTCTGGTCTCATAACTCTAACAACCTGCACTTGCAGCCAGGGACCAGGAACACTTCCCATGCCTTGGGAGAGCGATCCTCTCGGAACTTAAACACTGCCAGTCCGGCGTTTTCAGTTCAAAGCGAATTAACAAAAAAGTATCAGGAAGTTCTACACTTCTGAAGCAACTTTCTAAAAATATCCTACCCCGCCAGAGCAAACAGCAGCAAGAACTTGCTCATCAGTTTACAGAAATGTACTTTCCCTGACACGAAAGTGCTGGCAACACCAACAGCACAGAGAGATGTTCATCGTGGTAGACGTGGACGATTAAAACAAAAACCCATTATAGACTAAATTCTGGCTGCTGATGTCTGCTGGAAGCTGCTTTGCAACCTCCAGTGAAGACAGCTGGGATTTCCACCTGTAAAACATGGTTCTGAATCTAATCCCCTCCCTTTCTTTACTCAAAAAAACCATAAAAGTTACTGGAAAAGGAGGCAACTCTAAGCACGTATTTACAGTAGTTAAAATAGCAGATAATCATAAAGATATAAATAGCTTTTCTGGCAAAATTAAAGCACTATTAAAAGGAAAGAGACACGTGAAGAATTACCTCTGCTCTTGCTGACAGACACGTAGTCAGAACAAGACAGGCTGCATGCTTGGAGCCGTTAATAAAAAGAGGAGCAAGCGAATGAACAGCTTTCGGGTGAATCCAAATAGTTTTTGTTTCTCTGCTGCAGTTTCACCACTCCCACAGGGTCATTTCTACATTCGCTTTATAGCGAAAGCAAAGTACAGGTCAGACTAAGAAAGGGAGGAGACCAAAAAAACTCCGCTTTATCAGTCAAAGTTTGTCATTCTTGCTGTCTTCTTTTTAAGGAGGGGAAAACAGGGCTGGTGTGACCAAAGGGGATTTGGAGGGGGTGCTCTGCTGATGTTTAATAAACCAGAAGCTGGGCTCATCTGCATTTTACATGATCTGATTGGTAAAAGCAGGAAGTAAGAAAACCTTTCAAGTACATGATTTATGGAAAGATTATCACATGGCTAAAAAGCACAGAACAAGAAGGACCAAATTCAGTTTTCACTTCCAGCAATGGGGGTCTGTTCTAACTGTTGCCTTTGGCAGATTTATGATGTTCAAAATAAGATAAAATACTTGGTCTTCGTGAGGACATAAAGCCACAGAATTTAGCCTCTGCTTTTCAAACACAATCATTGCTTCAGGTCTGCTGGGTGAAGAATTTCTGTACTGCACAAGAACCACATGAACTATTTGGAGGGTATTTTCAAATATATTTCTGCCATCTCTACCACACTGCCTCCAAATAATCCAGCTACTCACTGCTGTGCTACGCACTCTTGTACACTTGCACACCCCTATGAATGTTTTAAAATGTATTTTAAAATATTAAAAGACTGGGCAGCCCACAAGTGCACTGGAAATTCTCTCCTGCATTTCACAAAGGAAGTTAAAGTTTTTACTCACTTTATTATTTGGGGAACAAAATATGAGGATGATTTTATGATGCAACATCCAGCAAGGTACGGAGATTTTTGTCCAAATGACAGTAAGAAACAGTAATGGTCTGTTTTTTTGCTCTGTTGCCAGCAATTAAGTCTACATTTCTATGAAGAGCTGGTAAATTATATGCGCTACAACCCCTTTTTTTCCCTCTATCTCACACATGGATTTCTACACTAGAAGGGGAAAGTCTTAGAGATCAAAGAATAAGATGAATGTTTACCAGGATGCCACTTGAATGCTGAGGAAAAATAGAGAGTAACAAAGGGCTAGGAACTGAAAGCAAACATTGTGAGACAGTGAAACAGAGCTCTCCCAGCAGAGGCATTTTTTTTCAGTGATGCCCTCACAGCTCTGCTGTCCCCTGAGCAGCTCAGTCAGATGGCAAAAGGTTAAAAGCACCGAGGAAAACCTGAATCATCTGACCCAAAAATGGAAAAGAGGAGAGAGAAAAAATACACTGTGGTACAAGCTCAGTTTTAATGTGATGCCCTCTTTTAAATACTGAAGGACTCTACTCCCTTTTGACAAACACTTGGTGAAACACAGACTTTATGTGTGCAGACAACAAAACCATAATAGCAATTCATTTTCTTAGGGGTCAGAAACCTCAATTCTATTTCACACACTGTAGCAATAAAACATGAATCAACTGGGTGAATTTTATAGGTGGGGTTTGTGATACAGTGTTTCAGAGCAATGTGATTTTATTCCCGTGTTTAAAAATGACACACAGATTCAATGAAGACTGATTTCTCCGCACTGTCTGAGGAGACATGGCACATGGCTCATGTAAAGAGCTGAGCAATAATGTATGTGGTTGAAAATACAACTGGTACTCCCTAAAGTGGTTTTTCATAGCCTTTAAACACCAGATCCTCAAGCATTTTCCTGTACATCAAAACAGCCAGATCTGTCTTTAGCATGTGGGGCAGCAACCCCAAGAAAGATTCCAAACAAGATAAAGTTTTCTTTTTCAAGTAACTGTTTGTCATACTGTCCAGGAAGTGGTGCAAAATCCTGAATAAAAGTGAGTTCTGATTATAAATCTGTCTTCTCTGGAATCACTCCAGCATCCCTAACCATCTGCAGGGAATAGGATAAAGCACTCATCTACACAAAACACCTTCTGGGAGACTAGCCACAGATACAACAGGGACTAGATCATTGGTGTGGATCAGGACTGGGTTTATCTTACTCAGGTACAGGTGCTAAAAAATTACAGGCTTACTTTAAACTACATCCTTGAGCAGCTGCAGAGAGAGGCAACTGACAATGGTGAATCTTAAATTCCGTAGAAATAAAAATTTACAGGAACATCAGAGAGAGAAACAGCTTTGCAGGTCAGCATGACAGGGAAGCAGACTTCTGAATTCCCTCAGGCAAAAGATCCTTTCTCCAACTGGAACAGAGAGTTTCCCAAAACGAAATCTTAGCACAAAAAAATCTCAAACCTGTTGCTGTCAGCTTCTTGCTAATTAACTCAGAAATTACTGGCAGATTGGAGATGAAGGAAGGCAATAGAGTCACAAACTCACATAGATGGAACAAGTCAGGAATCAGACAGAAAAGGAGTAAAAAAAGTACAGAACACCTTTTAAACATGGTGTGTTTCACAAAACTTTGCCAGAATTAAACTAGAGAAAAAAAAAAAAAAAGTGACAGGATTGCTGCTAGAATCCTGAATTCCACTCTTCTACAATCATCATCTTATAAACCAAAACCCTTTAGAAAAGATAATGAAGACCTGAATGATCTAAGCCAAATAAATTTCAAAAACATGACCTTCTTCACTGAGACTGAAGACAACTCAGTGCTGGTTTGAGTTATAGAAGAATTAAAACCATCCAGGGATCTGCAAGGGATTGCGCATATCACGTATCTGATGCTGCCAACCCATCTTTGTACCACGAGTAACTAATGGCAGAAATCCTTCAACTGCTACATTTGAATTCCATCACTCACTTCCTCTGGGTCCCCACCAAAAAAACTGCGGAAAAAAAGCAAATTTCAAAAATTCCTTCTAGTTTGATTACACACAGGAACAGGGAAAATAAATGCATGCCTGTCTACCAGTTCATTCAACACAGGAGGGATTAGTCACTTTTCTGAGCACAATATTAGGATGTTTGTTGATTGTGGCCAGTCAAAGAGCGACGACTGAGAATGGAGCCATCAAATTCACTTCCCGGTCAAAAAGTCACAATCCAAAGAGAGATTTCTCAGAGGGAGGGTTAAACATGGGAACAGAGAAGAAACTGAGACTTGGAAGGTGCCTGTGGCTCAAGGTTTAATGGTCATGTAGTTCCTTCCGAGGAAAGGGAGTGTTCCTGCATGACACAGCCAGCAAACCATGCGAGAGTCACATCCTGGTGAAGGGTGGCAGCTCCAGACTCTTGACCTGGGAGGACAGCTTTATGCACAGGAATGTTGGCATAAGGAATGGAAAGCATGGGGAAAGGCATTTATTTCCAGGAAGGCATTAGGAGAATATTTCTCTTGCTGTGAGAGTGGTGTCTGGAAGCCCAACATGCCTCCCAAGGGATGAGCCGAGTAGGGTTTTGCCAGAGTTCTCAATCCCTGGGACAATGCCCATCCTCGTGTCTGTGGGGCTGTCAGGAGAAGGCACAGCTGAGCAGCATCACCTGGGATGAGCACACTCACATTAACACCTCTCAGGCCCTGGATGACTCCCAGGGCAGCAATGAGCTAAAGGGAACCTGCGTGCACCCTCCGTGCTGCAGGAGGATTCCCAGCCCTTCCTGGGCTCCAAATTGTTGCATTTCTTCATCACCTCTGCCCATCCTGTCCCCTCTGGCACTCATGGGGACACTGCAAACCACATCAGCTTCAGAAGCCATTCCTGTGCACAGTAATAATACTGGTCTAATTTACACATCCATTAGAGTGTCTTAAACGAATCTGAGGACAGGTTTGACTCATTTAGCAAAATCTGACTCACGCTTCTTGGGTATGGAAAAAACTGTTTTGCAGACTTACTCCTGCAGGCTCTGTAGTTTCATGTAAAACTGGCCACGTTATGGCATCTCAGCTTCCCTGTGCACCTTGAGCACTGGAGCAGAGCACAGAGAAAACAGAAAGCACAAAAGGAGTTAAAAGAGTCACCTTTTGCTAAAGCAGGAGCTCATGGCACACACACTTTTTTGGGGAAGAAGATAAATATATTTTTTTAAAACGAGGCATGTTTCATTTTGGTAGAGATACTTTTCACACCCAAAGCCAGACTAAGAAATAAGTCAATATTAGATGTTTGCTTAACCAGCTTAGCCTCTGGATAAAAAGGCCACATTTTCCTATTATGAAAGTTGTACTAGATTAAACTTCCTTTGATTTCTGAGGAACTACTTATCTGTTGTGTACCTGGATGGGATCCTGTGAAGTTACATTCCATGTACACAAGAACCACTGAACTTATTCAAACTAATTATACAGTATTCAAATTTTCCTATTTATTTTTTCACTGGTGCTCTCAGTTATCACCTGAGTTCTCCTCCAGTGGGATTTATACACTCAGCTTTCACACAGCGACTGTGCAAATATTGGAGCTCCAACAGCCAACAGCAAAACCCAAACATATAAAGTCTTTTGTACTTTCAAAAATATCCTTCCCTGGTGGATGGCACTCCATTGAAGAGTGACTCAGCAAAATTACCCAGATGATTATTTATGTCTGTGTAAACATCAGATCCATTCTAAGGAATACTCAAAGGCCATGACAACATGAGCTGCTTCTGAGAATCCAGGTCACATTCACATTTCCTCTGAAAATAACAACTGCTTCAGCAAAAGAAGTCTGATTTTACTTGATATTATTTTTTAGGAACTGCTAATTTGTCATTCATTGTAAACTCAGAGCCTCAAAATGCTTCATAATCTAAAGAACTTTCCAAGGAGGCAGATTCATTTATTGAAGAGAACTATGAGGGAAAATACACTCAAGATCAGCCTGATCTGTCTCAAGTCCTGGATAGATGGTTCTGCTGTGCCAGTTTGAGGGGTTTTACATCAGATGCTGAGGAAGTCCAGAAAATGCCAACATCATTCAGCCTTCAGCCTTGGAATGCAAGTTGGCTTCCTCCCAGCAATTCCATGACCCAAAGGCCAGAGTCCCATGACTCCTGATGGTGCAGCAGGCATGGCTGTGTGGATGGAGTGCAGCTACACGCTGCCCTCCAGACCCAAAGGCTTCTGCTGCTCCTTCACGCTGTGTTTCCCCACTGACTGCTCTTACTCTGCCCTACCAAAAGAGGTGGGAGGGAGATCCAGGCCCACATGGTTTTGATTTCCCCTAGATAAGCCATTCAAATTAAAAACACTGTGCAGCAATTTGAACAGAAACAGCTACTGTGCAAGAGCTGTGCATGGGGACTGTGAGGTTGCTGCCAGCCAACTCACCTACCCCAACAGTGTCATGCATCAGGCAATCCCTCTGAGGGAGAGACCAGCTGAGGAACATTATTCCAAAAAAGATCTTCTTCCATAGAAACACCTCCTCTCTTCTCACAAAATCATCTCTAGTAATTATTAAAATTAGTCAACCATCTCCCAAAGTCACAAGCTACAGACTAAAACCAGAGCCAGCCAAAAACCTCCCAAATACAACAATTCTGCACTGCAAAAGCACCAATTGCGTGGAAATGTGCTGATTTCACCAAAAGGCTCTATAAAAGGCAACAAGATTGGCCGGCAGGCCAGTCTGTCCAGCTTCCTGCCAGGCTGCCTGCCAGCCCCAGGGTGGGTACTCCCAGCTCCCTAACTCAAAAAATAAAAATCAGCCATGAGAAGGCTTCCAAAGGATGGGGATTTTGCTTCCTGTAGCTCTCTGATTAAAATAAATGTTGCACAGGTGTGTGTGTGTGTGTGAGGGACAGCTCTGCTATACACAGCAAGAATGGCTTCTTAACAACACAAAAATTTAAGAAAAATTGTATTTTGAAAGACAGATGCCATTGCTAACAGCACAGGAGGGAGAGGATGAGACATCCCTGCATAAATCTGTGAGTGGGAAGACAATGGCAAAGAAATCCAAACAGCAAGACGATAAATCAGAGGTGGGGAATCCCTGTCTTATCCCTTCTGCAGCATGCATGCAGCTATTGTATTTAATTAAAATAAATTACAGCTTGCTTGTGTACAGCCTGCAGGGCTTTTAACACCCCTGAACGGAAGCACAGGGATGAGCAGCCATCCTTCAGGAGTTCACTCTCCGTGTCTCCAGACGCGGAATGCAGATGCTCTGTCACAGCACAGTCACAGCAAGGCTGAGGGATCGAGGCAGAACAAAAAGCCCAAACAGTTCTGCTTTTACACCATCCACTTCCTCAGCCCCGTCCCTGGGATCCTTGCCAGGATGCTGGTAACGTTTTAAATGGAGCAGGCAGAGCTGCCCAGCAGTGTGGCAGCTGCTTCTGAGCAGGGATGTTTCACTGGAGACGGGCTGCTTCTAATGGCAATGATTTAACACTCTACAAACTAAACTTCTGAAACACTTGGCTGAGCAGGATCGATGCACTTTCCTGGTTAACCACTGCACCCACACCCTCTAATTCCTGCTTAAATTCACTCCACGTATTTGCAGCAGCAGCAGCAGCACCTGAGGACAAGAACGCCTCTCTGCAGTGAGTTCACACTCGCTGTGCCACAATTTGGCACAGGAACATCAGTCCTGCACTTCTGAGCACCAGGAGGTCAGGAGGTGCACAGGTGCTGAAGCACTGTGCCACACACCCAAAGATGCTGCAGAGAACATTGCTACCCTGGCAGTGTTTTTGGGGGATACAAACTGAGTTTCTACCATCACCCAGCTCAGCCACCCACACACAGGCTCCAGGCTCTGGCTGATTTCTGTGGAAGCTCAGCCTGTGAAGGTCTGTTACACCAGGGGGTTTGGAAACTCCAGGCTGCTGAACACAATGAAGAAGGAAACACCTCTTGACAGACCATGTCCCTAAGAGAATTAGGGACACAATGTACCCAACAGGACTCTGGATTTGGAGCTGCTCAGTGGATGCTCAGACAGCAGAAAGGACCAGTTAAATCTGACCTTGAGCAGCTGCAGAATATCAGCCAATCCATAGCATTTGGGAAAAAAAAAATTCTATTTATTCTTGTCCTTAGGAAAGCATAAGTGAGGAAGAAATGGATTTTAAGTAAGCTTAGAGAAGCTCATGATAATACTAATTCAAGATTTTGAAGTGCTTTACCAACAGCAAGTAAAACACACAGATCTCTGACAGGAGAAATGAAGCAGGAAAATGCAAAGCAGCCTGTCCAAGCTTATGCAACAGATGAGAAGCACAAACAACACACAGATCTCCAGGCTCCATCTCTGTGTCCTACCATTCTTTCATTTTAAAAACCTAAATCCATTTTGCACTCCAACAAGGTTTTCCACATAGATTTAAGTGTTAATTCTGGCTGCTTAGACTTTCTTTTTTCCTGATGTGGTATCTCACCCATTATCTCCTCCTCTGTACACATACAGTAAAAAAGAAATTAGTATTTCGGAGCCAAGAAAACAGGAAAAAAAGAAGAAAGTCCTAAATTTTTATCTAAAGCCAAATTTCTTTTCATATGAGCACAGTGAATACAGATTTGATGCAGCACTCCATCCTATGAAGAGAGAAAACATTGCTTGGAAACTATGAAAATTGAAATTCCTAAGATGCTACTAAATATATATATTTATGATGCTTCTATTTCCTGCACTAATATAATGTATAACACATTTCATGCATTTTCTGTTCAGATGCAGATACGCTTCACTGCAGGCAGAGATGAGGCAATTATCCAAAACACTGACAAACCACCCTTCAGCCCCTGCATGAAATGCAGTGAGTAACACAGATCACATAAAAGGTTCTCAGTGTCCATGCTAGTGCCAGGTTTTCTCTGTGGAGCCACCTCACCACAGAGAAAAAGCACAAAAAGGAAATCTAAGAACTCATCTTAGCAAGCTCCTCTTTTTTTTGCAGAGCACACATTAAACTTACAGGTACTTTCACATCTGACAAATTAAAAGCCCTCTTTTAAAACCAACTTGTGTTTTTATGTTTCTAAGTCATCTAGAACACAGCACTGTCAAATGGAGAGTTTCTCTCTGAATATCCCCTGCCTGTGTGAATGGCTACTCCCCTCACCTCCAACACTGACCTCTTCAGGGTTTGTCTCCTTTCATGCCATCCAAGCCTGTGGACCTTCTCAGAAGAAAAGGGACCCCTAAAGAGGAAAATGGCTTTCTTCACCCTTGCTGTCTGTAATTTTCTTTTTAAACCCTCCTTCTCATTCAGAGTAAAGGGGAATATACTCTAAGAAAAACCTACTTGCTCAGAGATGAGGCAGGAGTGAGCTCCTCCTGAGGTCAAATATTGGGCTTTTACTGATGAAGAGCTAAAATATTAATATTTATTGTTTTGCCTGAGATCTGAAGCAGCCCTGGTGCCCTCACTTCACAGGCACAAGTGACAAACATGACTGACAAAACCACTTTGTGGAAGGTGCATGAGTTAGCAGAATGCTTCCTCAGCCAGTAAAGAGCTTCTGATCATCTGGTCCCTTTTAAGACCAGTCTCACAACCAACCAACCATTTGAACAGGGCTGTGACAGAAAATACTTCTACCAACCCTAAATATGTCTGTGTGCATGCTACAACTGTTTTTTTCTGTAAGACATGAACTGGAATCAATACAGTGCCATGACACAGCCTACTCTTGCCAAGATCCTCCAGGGCAGATGGAATTTTGGAGTCCCTCTTTTAAGTGCAGAGGTTGTTCTCTATCGTGACTGCAACAAAAGTTACTTTGGAGCATTTTAAAGGACATCATTGAAAAAATAAAGGCTTGTGCCTGGCAGTAAAAGCACCTGATGAAATGTACAATTAAAATGGAATTATCTCGTGTCTGGCAGGTGAGGCCTGTAGGAATTCAAGGCTTCCTTTTCCAAAACAAATGCAAGAGATTTAATCTAATTTTATACAATAATCTGCTCTAAACCTTGTGGAAGCTGCAAAGCTTGACTTCCTTTTCTGAGGCAGGAAAGAGAATCAAGAATTCCAGATCCCAAATCCTGATTATTTTAAGGAAATGTTTATGTGAAGAACTAACACCAGAACTTACTGCTGTCCTCAGCACAAAACCTAAAGGACGATTCAAGTGTCATAAAAAGGCTTGGATTTGAAAGGACTTTAAAGATCATCTTGTTCCAACCCCCTCTTATGGGCAGGGAGACTTTCCACTATCCCAGGTTTCTTCAAGCCCCATCCAGCCCAGACTTGGACATTCCCAGGGATGGAGCAGACACAGCTTCTCTGGGCAACCATAGAGGTTGCAGCCATAGAGGTTGCAGCCATATCTGATGTCCAACTTGGAAAATATCACACAAAGAAACCAGTGGTAATTCAGGGAGATACACACTTCAGGTCAAGGGATCCCATCTCTCCTTGAATCCCTCTCTAAACCTGCTGGTTATTTCCCTGAACTCCAGATGTCCAGAATTTTGACCAAAACCACATCTCCTTTTTCTTTGCACGCGAGATGTTCTAGATGAGCTATTTAATACACAGAACTCCCCATGTACTCTTGGCTGAATTACCTCCTTGCCTGCTTCCAGTAAGCAATAACCAATTTAAACAGTCTTTTTTCAAGGTGTCAGAAAGCCAGAAGGGGTTACATAATGCATGACTACCCTGCAGAGACTGACAGACCAGGTATCACAACCACACTCACATACAATTTATTAAATCAACCTCTACCCCAAGGACTGCAGCACCACCACCCTAAGGCGCAAATGAAAGAGGAAATTAAGGAAGTCTTGGGTAATTTCATTGGTATTTTTATATGAATTTTGAGACAGACCTTTTTTTAAACGGAAAGTTCCACCACACCACGACAAGTCTCTTATTCTGTATCTGGTTCAGCATTTCTCAATGCAATTTAGTACCTTTAACAGAAAACTCACTGTAAATTAGCAAGAAATGAACAGGGAACACTGGACAACTGCAGTTCACCAGAACAAATGCTGGCAACTTCATTATCACTTCCAGCACTGACCACATGTATTGCAGGGAAAAAGCTGACCTGGTTAAGGACTTTTCCATTTCTATCTATGATCTCTCAGGGAATGTGCTAAGGAAACGATTGTCCTACTGAATCATTTCAAGAATTTAACAGCCAAGATGATTTATTACCATAAAATAGGTCTTGGAAACAAAGATGCTTGAGGAGACTCAATAGCTATTAAATCATTGTGGAAAACATGATGCTGAAGGAATTGCAGATGCCTGACACATGTTCTACCACTTTTTTTTTTAAATATTGAGTGTCTATAAAAAGCAACTCTGCAGAATTACTTAAAAACTTTTCTGACAGAAAAAATTAAAAAATAAAGATATAGGTATAAATTAAAATGGCATCCAGAAAAGTAAAAAACAATTTTAAGTGAAACACCCCACAAAGGCTGTTGGAAAAACTGGAGTCACCAATAATTTCAAAACCTATGCATTAAAAATACACTTCTCGCTTAGTAAACAAGCTGAGACACATTTTGCAGAGTTATAGATATTTTAGAGTTGAGTCAATACATAGAAAATCTCACATCATCTTAATAATAAGTCCACTTGTTAGCTGGTGTGAAACCAGATGCAGTAAAAGCACCCTGGGTTTTGTTATTACAATTGCAGCGTAGATGTTGTTATCACATAGAACACGCTCTGTTCAAGGCAGTTGGAAGCAGCTCTCTTTAAAATGTGCCATTGAATACTGCAAGTGAATCAGAAAGATGGTCTGCAAGGCTTGCTGTGCAAAATACCACTGAAGAACACGCTGCTCTCTTGACCAAAATGGAAAAACTCTTGTGCTAAACCTTCCACTAGACCAGGCTGCTCTAAGTCTCATCAAACCAAGAACTCTTACAGTACCCAAGTAAATGTTTTAAAGGTATTCCAAAATACTCAGCCAAAATACAGCAGCCTCCAAGTAAGGTCCAAACTTTTCTTACACCAGCTGATATTACAGACAATACTAACAACTTTTGGAGGCCAAAATCCCTTTCCAGCCCTTCTTGCCTTCAAATTTCTCCTCTTCACATCCCTGGATCACCACAGCTACAGCAGAAATTAAGACACAACCCAGCCTTGACCTCCTTTGTGCCGTGACACAGTGATGACAAAGGGAGAGAAAAGATCAACCTTGTGCCATTCACACCGAGCCACGTGGCTCAAAACCAGGGAGCCTAGACAGTTCTACAAACTGCGCTCACAAATCAGGAAATGAGGAAAACTAATGGCCTTTATAATTAAATGTATGCCTTATAAAAAAGCTGACCAATAGACTTACAAAATAGGAAAATGAGCATCCCTCTTTGACTTAATTTTGCGTCGTCCTGGTTCACTTGTGCAACTCAGCCACCGTTCATTTTTCTGCAACACAACAAAGAAAACAAGTTCTGTTAAAAAAAAAGGATTTGCTTGAACTGACATTTCTCATTACA
Source organism: Ploceus nigricollis (assembly GCA_013399945.1). Taxonomy (NCBI): domain Eukaryota; kingdom Metazoa; phylum Chordata; class Aves; order Passeriformes; family Ploceidae; genus Ploceus; species Ploceus nigricollis. The sequence continues at coordinate 39,547 of VXBC01009464.1, read as the reverse complement.
TTGTTAAGTAATGCTTCAAGCTTACTGCTTGCTTTTAGTCAACACTGGAAAATATTTCCATCCTTCTTGACTGCTTCTCTGATTTTGACTGCCAGAGTATTCCTGAAACTGCTCTATCAAGATGAACCTTGGAGATTGCTTGGTGATTTGAGCATAACACTGACAAACTAGAAATAAATTCCAAAACCTACTGCAGAGTTGACCAAAGAAACTCCTTGTAGCCACAGATAAAGTGAATAAACTTTTTTTTTTAAGGATTTTATTGCTCAAAGATATCTTTGTGGTGTCTTCTTAGATCTGTGAGTGTTCCTTGTTGGCCTCCAGTACCTAATTCAGAGAGGTGATGACTTGCTCTTGGTTTGGAGTCATACTTGGTACTCCTGTGTTCCAGGCACCCTAAGACACTTCAGTGGGAGTTGAATATTGGAAGGGTTGTTCCTTATGTCCTGCTCTGTGCTTTGGATTCAAATCTATAGAAATAGAAAAATTATATCCATACCTTACTGGGAATTGAAGCAAAAGAAGAGCAAGCAACCAGAAAAAAAACCAGAAAAATCTAAGTAGAGTTATGAGAGTATTGTCCTGAAAAAGAATGCTCTGATGCTACATTCTCTATTTAACCACATAATTAGTAAACTTCCAGCAGAAGTAGCAAAAAAGAATTCCTCATTCCCTTACTAGGCTAAGTAGAGACCTGGAAGAACTACTCAAACCTCCATGAAGAAGAACTGGATTGCTCCAGATAATGGAATAACTAAATAACTGGGGACAGAGTGGAAAATGAAGCACAAAACATCTCATTGCTCAAGGTCAGAGCAGTTCTTGTTCTGCTGAAAATGGTAATATGCAGGGGGAAAAAAAAAAAAGTATTTACAAAAAAAAGATGGAAAGAGGAGGACACCAGTCAGAAAGAATCCTGACTCTGGCTACAGTTTGCTGCCAGGAAGGGATAACAAAGCAACAAGTAAATGCCAGCGTGGATTTGTCAAACTGCTTCCCTGCCCTTTCCAAGAAGTTAGAAAGCCCCAGGATACAGAAATAATTCAGTGATCACCAGGATCACCTGAGCATGGCCGCTTTTATGCCATGTCATTCTCCCAAAACAATAAAGGATGATGAATTTGGAGAATAAAACTTAATTTTTGTCAAATGATCACCAGGTCTTAGCACATGGCACCCAACCTTCAGCACCAGCAGAACCACAACGCATGCAGAAAGAAGCTGAGTATCTCATTAATGCATCAGACAACTATGCATAGTAAGTGTTTTCTCAATCCTAAATCCTAAAATCTCAATATGAAAGAAATACATGTATCATTAGGGGGTATGAAATCATCAACTCATTTATAAGGGGCACAGTTAAACTTCAAGCTATTTAATTTAGCAGAACAATAGAGCTTTACGAAGTGTGCTTTTCACTAATGACCTGGACACTATTTTTGTTATTTCTGCCTCTAAAATGCATAGTCAATATTTGTGGTTTTTAAAAAAAGACATTTCTCTCTGAAAATGTTGTTGTGCAGGAAAAAAAAACCAATCAAAAAAAAAATTAAACTCAGAGTACAATCAAATATACAAAGGAAAACCACACAAGTACAGATTTCATCATACTCCTCCAGATTTTAAATAGATCAACATATTTTGGAGATGGGTGTGATTTTATGCGAGCTGTGCCCCTTTAAAATTGGCAACTACATTTAATTCAGTGCTGCCTTATTCCAAGTTCCAAACTCCAGTTGAAAATAGATCTCACAATGCAATCCTACAGCTGAATATACTCTGGGAGAAAATTAATACTTTAATTTATTCCAAATTCATTTGCATGACAGTATATCATTAGTATATACAAAAAAAAATGTATTATACCAACAGAGGAAAAATTCTGTGCAAACAGTGAAAGAAACTCACATCCCACCAGTGAGATGAGCTTGAAACTTGAAGCAACAAAGCTGTTTTATTTCTCTGAGAAACAAACACATTAAAAAAAATACCAAAAAGAGCTGTTAATAGTCTAGATTGTCATTTTAAAAAATACTGTATGACCTTAAAAAAAAACATGAAGCAAATATGATTTCTTTTATGCCAGGTATCTCCTAAATAGCTGAAAAGAGCCACACGGACAATCAAGTGCAGACTAAAAATAACTGATGTAACACAGCTCACCTACAAAGCAAGTTTTCCTACCTCACTGATTAACCAGTTGAAGAGGAAAGAAAACACACACTCACTTTGTAACTCCATCAACCTTGTTGTCCTGGAAACAATTCTACAAGAGAAGTACTTAACTGCCAAAACATCTTCTGCTACTACTTTTTGGGTTTTTTTCTTCCCCTACTTTCCTCTCTGCAGTGCTCTCAATGTTTCATAAGCAGCCAGCACCAAACCTAACCCATCAAATGGCACAGAAATTGGATCTCCTGCTCTTGAAAGGAAATATGCAATTCCATTTGAGTATGCAGCACCTAGGGAACACCAGGTTTGCACAAAGGCTATGGAACCGACTGCATCATTTTGTTGTTGCTGTTGTTGTTAAAATGTCCTATTAACTGAACCTTTCATTTTAGGAAATGGCCTCAAGTTGTGCCAGGGAAGGTTAACATTAGATATTAGAAAGAATTTGTCCATGGGAAGAGTGGTCAAGCACTGGAACAGGACGTCCAAGGCAGTGGTGGAGGCACTATCCCTATAAGTGTTCAAAAAAAAAAAAAAAAAAGTATATTGCAACTGAGGACATAATGTGGTGGTGAACATGATGGTGCTGGTAAGCTGATGGCTGGATTTAAGTGGCCTTAAAGGTCTTTTCCAACCCAAAAACCTCCGTGATTCCGTATAAACCAGCAAACCGACAGGGTGAACTCAGCCTTCCTTAATCACATGCCCAAGTACCTGGGGTGAGAGTCCTTTCTCTCCCACTCTGTGAAAATGCAACAAGGTCATGAACCAGAAAAAAATTATTTTTTTTTAGGTTTTGTGGTTACTGTCTGTGTTTAGAAGGGAACAGTACTTTCAAACCCAGGTCTTGGCAATTTCTGCCACATTGCTGGCCACAAATTCAAAAAACACTTCCATGTCCCAGTACTGGAAACATTTGTGCCCTCCCTTTCTTAGTTTAAAATCCTTTTTTGAAACAGGTCTATGCTTTTACTAGAAGAGAAAATTTAATTTTAACCTCTGTATGAAATAAAAACTAGGTTTAGAAACCAGATTTATCTAGGAAACAGCAGATTTCAACAACTTTACTCTCCACATCTCTCCATATATTGCTCTTTTTGCTATGCAGCCTGTTTAGGTCAGAGGCATCAATTTGGCCTTACCTAAATTGTCCAATCCACTGCAACAAATATACTTACTTAAACACTTGTAAATTCCTAATTTCTAAACTACACCAGTGTTTTAAAAAATTTGGCATCAAAGCTTCTCAGTCAGCCTGCCCACACACACTGCCCACACCTGTTTTTCCAGTAAAATGCCAGAGTCTGCAGCGGTCTCAGATGGGAAAAATCACAATTCACTGTTTTCAAATGAAACCTGTTAATTACCAAAATTATTCCCACAGCAAGTCCAAAGGGATTTTGGTTCCTTCAGAAGATGCATGATTAAACATAGTTACACTCAGCAGTTTTATTCAGTGTGGTATCTCTGATTTATTATCTTCACTCTGCTAAGGAGACCTGTGTTTTCCCTTGACTTCCTCCAATTTCCAATGTATTCACAAGGTTTTTTTCACGTTCCTTAGCAATGCTGGTTATCCATCTTTCTGTACCTTAGATTTTCACATAAACCCTACCCACCTGTTACCCAGAGAAGCTGTGGCTGCCCCAGCTCTGGAAGTGCTCAAGGCCAGGTTGGATGGGGCTTGGAACAACCTGGGATAGTGGAAGGTGTCCCTGCTCATGGAAGAGAGGTGGATCAAGATGGTCTTTTCCAACCCAAATTCTGTGCTTCTAATATGCTTTTACATTGATTTTAAATTGTATCCTTGTATCTGCTTTTCCAATGATTTATCTTTAATATATCATAGTGAGTCACAGCTTTGTTTTCCCTTTTCTCTTGTGATTTTATTTTAAACATTGCAAACCTTCAAGTCTCTGTGTATCCTCTGTATTTCTTTTAAGCATCTTCTGGAGAGATCACAGAATCATAAATGGATTGGGTTGGAAGGGACCTCTAAGATCCTCTATTTCTTACACCCCTGCCATGTGGAGTGACACTTCCCCCTAGACCAGGACCTTCCCCTAGACTAGGTCATGTGTTTAGCTGGCAAAATTAGCTGAAATCCAAATTAATCAGGATCTGGAGTCGCTACCAATAAACAACTACCACTAAGAGATCCAAAATCTCAGCCTCACAGTCTTGAGCTGCCTCTGCAAAATGCCACAGTTAGGGATTAAAATTTCTCATCTCCTCCACTACGGACCCAGTTGCCTCGGCAGCATTTTACTGCACAGGCTCAATAAACATTCCATGTGCCACCAAGCAGGCAGTGAACATCCACAGAAGTCTGTCTTAACACGTCAAAGATCCAGGGATTTTCAGCATCCCATCCCTCATACCATGCACGAGAAAATTCAACAGCAGAGACAGAGAGGAGGAAGGTATTGGGAAACTTGGTACATACGAGCAAATTTAAGATTATGAAAATTGTGGTGCCTTACAGTAGCAGCGCTGTTACACGCGTTACAAACACTGAATTTTGTCAAACTATTTCCAGTAAATGCATTTTTTTCCCCATCTCAGCACTAGAAATTCCCAATGCATAGTATAAATCATTATGTTCTGCACTTTCTAGCTCAAACGAGGACCAGGTTTTACCAGCCAGCTCTTAGGAGTGTTTAGACCCTCCCTCTCTGGTACAGAAGCACACTGATCTCAGGCTGGAAAAACATATACTGATTTTTTCCTTCTTATTTCAGGAAAAAATTCCAAACCATAGCAAAGCTTTTGCCTTCTGCTGCCACTGAATACCAGTTGCTGCACAAGTAAAACAGAAAAAGGCTGAAGTTATTTTAAACCAGCTACTTTTTTCTACTTAAGTGTTTAGTTTTCAGTAGTTGAGATGTTATGGGTGGGAAATTAATGCCCCAAGTGATGCAAACACCAATACTCCTCAGTAGGGCAGTGGCAAAAACTGAACAAAAAAAAACTTGCAGGGTAATGTAAAAACACAGTATGGAGGGTTAAACAGCACTATTAACTGGGGAGAAAAACCCATAAAGCAAACACAACAAAACATCACCCTCTGATGATTCTTTTTAGTCTCAGGCAGTATTGCTACAAAATACCTAATCAAGGTGACACAAAGAACTTCTAAACCATTTATTAATTACTTGAGGCTATTTTTCATTTTACTGCTTCACTGCAATTTCCATTAGCATGGGAAATTGTACCATTTTTTTCCAAAGAGATATTTCCAGTGAAGTCAGTGTGGATTCAACAAGACCAGGACCATCATATAAATAGAAATCAGAAAAGAGTATTTCCATAAGAAATCACTCAGATTTATTGGATTAACAGGCACTTACAAGTGACTCACGCTGACACAGCCTATAGTAATCCAATCTATTTGAGATAAGAATAAATTCAAAGGAAACCTTAAATTTAGAAAAATCACCTCTGTGGCTGCACACATAGTTGGCTTTATTACACGAAATCACATTAAGTGTTCTCTCCAAATGGGAGGACAAATAAATTAAAAGTTAAATTCTAGCAATTTTTTTTCCATGAGTGCAGCATGTCCTTAACAGCAGTAGATGCCACACTGAGCATAATTAGAGAGGGATGAGAGAGCCCTGTGTGGAAGTGCCTTGTGGAACACAGCAGTTTTTCTGTCCTACAATCCCACATGAATATGCTGTGCTACAAGAGTGGGAAGAAGAAGAGCCACCAAACCACCTCAGCCTTGTCTCAGGAGAATTAAGGCAGGTTGTTAAATCTGCAGTGGCAACCACTATTTCTCCTGCATGTACACTGGTTTTCCTTTCCGTCTGGGATTTCTTTGGGAACTCTGACTTATCTCTAGGGGATGTTATTAAATCCTAACAAACACTGAGGTGTTCTGGCTCAGCACACTGAAGCATCAATGCTTTCCTGAAGCCCTGAAGGATGCATTCACAGCTCTCACACCTCCTTTAAAACATGGCAGCAAGCAGGGAGCTGGGATGGAGCTTATTTCTATAAATACTCCTCCGCAGCAATAAAGGAATTTTTACCTCTTGATATTGCCATGAATAGCAACAGTCTGAAAAAAAAAAAGTATTATTAAATATTACAGAGTCATAGAATGGCTTGGGTTGGAAAGGACTTTCAAGAGTATCTAGTTCAGACTCCCTGCCATGGACAAGGACACCTTCCACTATCCCAGGCTGCTCCAAGCCCCGTCCAACCTGGCCTTGGGTTCTTCCAGGGATGGAGTAGCCACAGCTTCTTTGGGTAACCTGTGCCAGGGCCTCAGGACCCTCAGAGGGAAGAATTTCTTCCTAATATCCCATCTAAACCTGCTTTCATTTCATATGAAAAGAAAAAAGCCAATATCAGGAAAGGTGACATTGGCCAGCGCAAGGGGTCATGCACTGAGGACTGGACTTTTATCTTTATCACCAATTACTGTAAGATATAATTAAATACCACCGGTGTGTCAGGATATTTGAAAGCCACAGGATATTTGAAAGCCATATATGTTCTGCCATCCATAAAGCAAAGACACTTCTCTGTGTGCAGGGATGTAAATCACTGAGTACACAGATGAAAACTCATTTGTAAGAACCAGCTGCACACTACTGGGGCCAACAAAATCTTATCAAACGCAGATTTCAAGGCTGAAGTGACTTATTTAGAGAACTGCTGTGCTGCTCTCACCTGCAGTACCCAGTTAAGTTAGATCAAGGACAACAGCACATACCAACTACCATCATAAGCAGGAGGCTTTAATTTTTTCATGCACACTTTCCTTCAGGCATACACACCCACTCTCAGCAAATTCCCATTAATGACCATTCTAGAATCCTGAAAAGCAGTATGTTATAGCCTTGGGCTAACTAAATTAGAGTGAGCTATGCTGAAGCTGCAATCACAGTGAAAACCTGCTGTATGACTTTTACCACAATAAAGATACTCCCTCAGAGAGCCTCTTCACAACGTAATGCTTTCAAAAAAACCTCACCATAGCCTGCACCTCCTGTGAATTTGGTCATGATAGCCTGGGGCCTTGCCCAAGGACACTCAGAATAAAGATCAAAAATTAACCAGTAGTCAAAAAACGTTGATTTTACCCAAGATTTTTTATGTGTTTCAAGTGGGGATGCAGATCTTGGCTTGAAGGAGTGCAGAACAGATGAGAACTCAAATGGCAAAGTGCAAGGGGACATGGCACAATTTGTTCTGATTGAAAGACAAGGTTAAAAATCCTATTTTCTGTCACAATGAACTGGCTCTTCAAAGTGAGACCTCCCTGCCCTTGTGCTTTTTTCAGATTTGATTTCTGGAGAAATTCTAGCCTTTACATTACAGTAAAATGCTGTAAAAATTTTCAAATAGCTAGATTTTGTGCTAACCCTAATTCATAATCATTCTGGCCTTGCAACCGTGGTGTGAAATTCACTGAGCTAGACAGCTGGGAAGGGGGGGGTGTGAAGAGTGGGGGTGGTGTTGTGTTTTTTTATTATTATTGCACTTCTGGTGTTCAACCCTTCTACTCTATACGAAATCCATATTCAGAAGTCTGTAAGCATGAAGATGCTTTTACGTACAAGGATTTGGTCAGGCTCTAAAAGCATCTGCAGCTTCATTTGCAATGAATGAATCTCTCTTCAAATTTACTTTGGTGACCAAAATATGTGTTTCTAGCCTGTAGTCCTGACTTATGTAAAAAGTGGTGCTGCTCAGAAAATTGTTTTGTCCATGTAATGCTCTCCAAAATAATTTTTATCCCTTCAAAATCCTCTAAAGGACACCTACTGAGAAATGCTTTCCAAAGAAACCTGAAGAAAGCTGCCTAAGCTCACAGTGCTGGTACAAAACTAAACCTTTAATGAAGTTCTAGGAAAGAACCACCAGCTTTTCACGTAAACTTGTGGTGAGTTTTCACTGAAGCCCTCAACCCTGCCAACCCATGGCTAAATGTCATACTTCATTTCCTATCCTAAATCAGCCATAACAGGAAGATGGTTTTGCTCTGTCATTTTCAGACCTCATTAAAACCCAGCACTAAGCATAATTCTGGATAGTGGAACTTGGCTGTGGACTGAAAAAAAAATCCCCAACATTTAGACAATCTAAGAAATTTAGCCTTTTTTTTTTTTTTTCCTACCAAAATGGTCCTTGGGCACAGCTTTTCACCAAAGACATGGTTTTATTTTTTCACATGCTCTTGATACATACTGGATCAACATCATGAGGTGTGCAAATTTAAACAGAATTACTTAGGTTGGAAAACCCCTCTAAGATCACAGAATCCAGCCATTTACCCAGCACTGTCATAGTCACCATTAAACCATGTCCCCAAGTGCCACATCTTTTAAATCCCTCCAGGGACAGCAACTCCACCACTGCCATAGGCAGCCTGTGACAGGGCCTGACAACCCCTTTGGTGAAGAAATTTTTACTAAAATTCAAACTGAGCCTCTCCTGGTACAACTTGAGGCCATTTCCTCCTGTCCTATCACCAGGAAAAGACAAGCACAACCTACCTACACCTGCTTTGTAACACAAGCACATCAGAAAGTCAAACTCTCACTCAATTTCTTACACAACTATCAGTCAACTTTTAATTATTTCCCCCTGCTAAAAATCTTCTATTCTTAACAATTCTTTAAAGGCCACTTAAGGCACACCAAGAACTATGAAAAGCAATGCTGGGCTGTTTCATGGATCATTTCCCAAGGTACCACGCTCCAAAGCACACAACATCACTGTATTTCTGCCTCTGTAATACTGTCTTTAGGCAGCTACAAGTTGTCTCAGTGAGAAAACATTATTTTGTGCATGTCCTATTAAAAAAGATTAATCTGTTCAACACCTGATGATTCACTCATCACCCACATGTTAGAAGTCCAAACAAAAATGACTCATTCTGTCCGTAAGAATATTCACCTGGGATACCCAAGTCCTCTCATCTTTTCCAGAGCTGGTAACTGCTTTTTCTTGCAAAGGTGGTGGATGGCAGCTTCCCTATGAGAGCAATGGGTGACATGAAGGAGAAACAGACATGGGACTGGGCCCTGGAAATTTTATAAATCATCTACATAATAATAATAAAAATACTTGAGAGTTAAGTTTGTGGATAACTGAAGAATTGGCATCCTAAACAGTAACACTCCACAGTGAGAGAGTGGTTGAGGGCAACAACTGATTTAATCCTGACAACTGATTTTAATCCTAACAAATCAACATCACCCAGATTTGAAGGAGTCCAGGCTACTCCTCCGTGACCTGGACACTTTCTCCCAGGAAAGGGCTTGGGAGCAGCTGTACTGAATCACCCTGGTAGGGACAGCCAGTGCAGGGCAAATCCACATCAAGGGCTTGGCTGATGACATCAGATTTGTTGTGCTCGTGCAACAAATCAAGCTGAGTTCTAGGCTAGAACTTCATGTCCAGTTCTGATACCCGCGCTGCGGAGACGCCAAGGGACTGGCAAGCGTTCAGGGAAGAGTTTGGAAAATTGTGGGTCTGGCTGGGATACAGACTCTGTGACGCCAGGCCAAACGTCTCCTGCATTAGGGAGATGAGTCCCTGACCTTGTTTTCATAGGTACTTTGTGAATATGACAAGTAACAAACAGCTCTTCGATCCTTGGAGAGAAAGGCACAGCCAGATATTACAGCTGGAAGGCAAACAAGCTTGAATTTGAAGTAACTTCTTGCTTTTCAGCAACAGCAGTGCTAAATATTTAGCATTACTTGGTGTTTTATGATGGCAGAGTTTCTAACAGCACACCAAGATGCACTTCTGAGGAAAAATTCTTATCTTCTTTCACAGAGAACCACACAGGCTTGATACAGAGACATGAATCTAAAAATTCCATGGAATCACAGAATAATTTGGGATATAAGGGATCCTGAAGACCACCCAATTTCAACCCCCTGCCATGGGCAGGGACACCTTCCACTATATCAGGTTGCTCCAAGCCCCATCCAATGTGGTCTTAAAAAATTCCAGGGGTGAGGCAGCCACAGTTTTTCTGGGCAACCTGTACCAGGGCCTCCCTATCCTCACAGCCAAGAATTTCTGCCTAATATCCAATCTAAACCTACTCTGCTTCAGCTTAATCCATTCCCTTGTCCTAAACTGCTTGTCTTTTAATAAAAAATAAAAATTCTGAAGTTAGTATTGAAGCTAATTTTCATGTTTAATTTTATTGTTACTGCTATGTTATGCCTACTGCTTTATGTGCTCCCTTGCCTTGAAAGAAGCATTTCGTAGATGGTTTTCCTCCTTGGTAAACTTATCTGCAAAAATACAGGCATGGAAAATACCTGATTTGCTATTTTTGTTGAACCTCATTTCCTCAAGAAGTAACATGGAAAATAAAGACAGGAAAAAAAAAGAGAATGTGTGACCTTAATTTAGGGGAAAGTAAATGGTAACTCTGATTGTGTATTATTAGAATGTGATGAGAATTTATGCAAGAGGACACTAGTTTAGCCAGAAAAGCACTTAACAGAAGTGACTAAAGACATGCTTGCTGCTTGCATGACACAGCTCTCTCTTTCCAGCCCTTCTATCATCCAAACACATTTTACTGCCACCCCTTCTGCAACTCCTGAACTTTTGTCTGAAGTTTAGACAGTACTTGGAGGCACCAAAGTGCACAGCACACCCAGTTCAGTAATCCAGGAAAAGATAAGACTTTCAGATGTACTTGTTCTACCAACACCTTGCATTCAGCGAGGAAAGGGGAACAAAGAGAACAAACTGGCCACCACAAATGAGCCCTGAGTAATGAAAAACACAAAAAAGAAATAATCTAATGAAGGAAGATCGTTTCCTGACAAAAGAAATAAAGTATATAGATTCTGAACTCCTGCTTACTTCTAATTCTGTAAGTAAAAAAAAAAATAAAATTAAACCAAGTAAGGCACAACTGACTCATTTTTAATTCTGAGTCATCCCAAATCAGTGGATTCCTGTGTCAGACTATCTGTGCCCTCAAGAAAGTAATGGAATATGGCAATTTCTAATCCACTTAAGAATCAGGAAATTCACACAGCAGGTGTGAACATTAACAAACCACTATTTTCACTTTATACTGAAAAAAAAAATTCAATCAAGCCCTCTCTATGGAATATAACAAGAGTTCTGAAGAGAGTGGATAAGATAAGCCAGGCTGTTTTACACAAAAAAAAAAAGTAGGGCAAGTCCTTTCCTGGCTTGTCCCGCTAGAATTACAGACCTTGAACTTGGAGAAAACAAATAAAAAACCTCTTGACAGCAGTAAGAGATCAGGGCAACCTTCTTCACACTGCCTTGTGCTGGGGGCTGCACACACAAACCACATCCTGAACAGCACCAGCTCTGCTCCTGATGCCACGAGGCAGCAGCTCCTCACCTCCCATTGTATCCCAATTTAATATTCTGCAAAAGCAAACACACTGGGTTTATTGAACAACTGCCAGGGTGTCATTCACTCCATGGGATTTAGAGTTTTAACTCCTTAAAGACGCAATCCTAGAAAAATTAATGTGTTCCAGGAGCTTGGAATACTCGTATTTCTGGGGAATTTATCACAGAAGTATTTAGCACAGTGGTTTTAAATCTTCTAATTTTACGAGGAGATTCGAACTGCTCAGCATTTTTCTGAAAATTCTTGTTACCAGAATTACCAAGTTACATAAGGATCTCATATGCCAATAATGAAACATTTTCTAGTCTCCAAGGTAGCACAGAAACACCAGAAATTTGTCTGACATTCCTCCCCCTTCCAAAAAAAACCCATCAGGCACGTAGAAGAACTCAAAATGTTATTATGAAGTCTCATTAATTATCAATTATTGAAATACTAGTAGCCCAATTGTTCCTGAATACTTGGTGAGGAATGTTGTTAATAATTTCCATGCGTTCCTGTCAGGTCTTCTTTATCCAGGGAAAGAAAGAAAAGAAAGGGAAAAAAAAAAAAGATAAGAAGGAGGAAGAGGAAGAGGAAGAGGAAGACGAAGAGGAAGAGGAAGAGGAAGAGGAGCAACTGGTTTGCATCACAGTTTTCCAGCCCTTTTAAGATTACAAGTACCTGATGTTTTTATTAAAATAAGTATTTATGGCTTTAATAAAACACATGAATTAAATGAAGATGTTTCCTCCCAATATCACAGCATCAACCACTATGGGATCAGCATTTGGAATAAAATCAGCAGGAGCACTTCCCCATCAATGACAGCAATATACAGCTCTGTTAATTTATTGCTCATTATTATTCATCATTACTCTGGCTCAAAACAACTTTCAGGAGAGGAGTAGCTGGGAAACTTTGCATTTTTCCTTAGCAAGTATCTGCGTAAAACATAAAAATGAGGTATCTAAACTATCTGTTCCCAATTACAAAGGCTGTTTATATGGTCCACAAATTCTCCTACAGTACAAAAGTAGATTTTAAAAGATTAACACACGCATTAAGAAGTCCAAATTCTAGCTAACACTTAAATATTGGTGTCTAAAAGCTATTTTAAGTAAAGAGCAGCAGTAGAGATGAGTGTGGAACTACGTCTACAGTTCTGGAAGCTACCAAGTATCTGATTAATCTCATGGAAAAGGATAGCTGATGTCCAGTGAAGTATCCAAGCTTTTTGAGCTGCTTACAAATTCCCCTTATCTCTTTATTTGCTATAGGTTGTACAGTGGCATCACATCACCTGTGCCTGCCCCTAGATTAGGACAGAAAAATTGGAAAATTTCTTTTTGCTCCCTCTCAACCTCTTCATCCTCATTTCAAACCCAAAGCCTCCAAAATGTTTTGCACAGGCATGTTGTAAAACTAACTTTAGGTGTTTAGTAGAGTGACAAAGGGAACCATTTTGGATCCCTCTGCAGAACTAACGCCTCAAACTGCAGTTCTGCTCATTTGTATTTTAATCCAGCTCGTGTGCTGGTATTCCAGCAGCATATGGCAGTGTGTATTTCAGTTGGAAGAGCTTCAAGGAGGAGCAGCAGCATCATTCTAAAAAACTGCTTATATACCAAATCAAGTTGGCTTTTTTTCCAAGTGAGTTTCACTTAAATCTTTAGGATGCTCACCCTCTTCTACCAGCAAAAAAACCCCTCCACATCCAGAACCAAGTTTCCTTTGCCCAACTGTCTTTAGACCTGTTACCTGCTTTTTATGGCAGAACACCAAGAAATAACAATTATGAAGGAAGTTCAAGTTCCCTCTTCAGAACCACAATGATAAAAAGAAGAAAAGATCTTACTACTTGTTGTTTGGAATTATTCCAGCAATTAGGAGACTCTGGATAAATCTCATCTCACTTTAAAAATCAGATACCCAGGTGAGATTAATCTTAATCCAGTGGGATTACATGGATACCACTTTTCACAAAGCTAGTTAGGTGAAACCCTCAGTTGCAGGGGAAGCAGAGCTCTGAAAACCTGCAGAAGAGATGGTATTTGCACCACAAATCTGAGCAGGAGTTACCATAAACCAGCCACATGTTGTACCACTGCCAACACCTCAGCAGAGCCTGAAATCCCACGTCAAGTGTCTAAAATAGACAACACCAGAAACATAATTCCTGAAATAACCATAGAACCTTACAGAAGGTGAAAATAGACAACTTGAAGGAAACAAACTCCCTGAATAAACACCAAGCTGATTATTCACTGATTGCAGAGGCTTTTTCAGGCCTTGATACCAACAAAATTCTACCACTGATTTCAGTAAGATTTCTGCCTGAGCATGGACTGTGGGGTCTTTCCCTTGAGAAGTGCTCAACAACTAACTACAAATTGCTACACCTAAAGAAAGTGAACCATCCCCCTGCAAATTGTACACAAACTTTGCTTCAAACCAGTTATCCCAAGTACTCTGTACAGCCCCATCTGTGGAGCAGACAACTCCTCCAGTGAGTATTGTCCCAAACCACAACAATTTTGTGTCAATTTTCCTTAATTCTTGGCAGACATTAACTGAAAACACCCCTCTCTGTCCTGACACCATCCCTGAACATTTGCATTCAATCCACACTTATATGATGGGAACACTGAGCTCTAAGCATCCTTCAGACCTCCAGAAAATACTGTCTTTCCCCAAATTAACATAACAACGAGATCAGCAAATGCCACTGCTGAAGCAAACACCTGCTCTAAGGTTTGGTGGGCAGAAGAGCTTTTCAAACCTGCTAGAAACTGAGATCAGCTAGCACTCAGCTGGAAGAAACCCCAGCCCTACATTATGTAATCTACATAGTTTTTAGACCAGTCTGCATTCTTGCAGAGCCCAAAACTGAGGAAGCTACAGACAGGAACAAAAGAGAACAGAAAAAGTTCATCAACCTCAGCCCAGAGGCTGCTGAGGAGTCTGTATTTGCACACTGAGGCAGGACTGCCCGCTCACCCACACAAACCTGAGCACTGCAATCTCATAAAATCAAGGGTAAAGCACCAGAAAATTTCCAGCCAGTCAGATCAGTCCTTTATTTGGATGAACAACCACTAACAACTAATAAATCAAAAGATCCGCTTCAGGGTTGGGTTTGGGTTTTGCTTTTCTTGGTAGTGTGTGAATAAGTCCAGACACAAACTCATCATAAAAACTCAAGAAACAGCTCAACTGATGCTGCCACTGACCATACGGAACGAACAGAAAGTGGTAATACACAAATTCAGTCTGACCTTTAAAGACAGATTCATCTCACCCAGTTTCTTCTGTTGAGTATGCTGGGGTTTTTCCTCACTTCACAGAATTGCAGAATGGTTGCAGTAAGAAAGAGACCTTAAAGCCCATCCAGTCCCACCTCCTGCCATGGGCAGAGACACCTTCCACTATCCCAGGCTGGACACTTCCAGGGATCCAGGGGCAGCCACGCCTTCTCTGTGTAACCTCTGCCAGGGCCTCATCACCCTCACAGTAAAGAATTTATTCCCACTATCTCATCTAAAACTGCTATCTTTCAGTTTGAAGCCATTCCCCCTTTTCCTGTCACCTCATGCTTTTGTAAATAATCTCTGAAATGGAATATATACTGCTAGAAATGCAGTCCCTGAGTACATCTCCAAGTCGCAAACTTTTCACTTACTTATATAAGAATGAGGAAAACCAGGTGAAACTATCAAGCACCCAAGTCAAACCAAGCTGTTCCTTGCAATCAACATTATTTTATAACATCTTTATACGTGATTTAAAATTCCACTCTCATTTTATCCTTTTAGGTCATCCACAGAACTGTAACTTCTTTTAACCCAAAGAGATTTTGCAAGCCTTCCCCTTGCTTTTAATCAAGTATCAAATTGCTCTTTCTTAACCATCATGACTGAAAAAACTCTCTAGAAGTGAAAACACTGGCCACTTCAAAATACTGAAATACCAGGGTGAGATTTAATTCACTCCATTTCAAATACCTGCACTGGGTCTATGAGGATTTTGGGTGTCTAAATCCCTCAATACAGCTCAGGAAATGCAGACAGCAGCTCATCTGACCACAAAGAGATGATGACAGAAGGATGAACCAAACTGCTCATTCCACTTCACTGGCTGGGGCAGCATCCTCCAATTATTCCAGCAGGATGAGAGCCACAAGGAGGAGAATTTTCTGGTAAAAACTTTCTCGTGTCATTTTATCTGACAAGAGCACCTCAAAGTGCATGGAAGCCCATGAAGCTCAAAACTTCTTTCTTCCAACAAAAGCACAATAAGAAAGAAAAGACATAAAGCCAAGTTCAGCAGCACAGAGAGACTTCCCAGTTGCAGACAATGCTCCATGCCTGGAAGTGTCCAAAGCCAGGTTGAACAGGGATTGGAGCAACCTGGGATAGTGGAAAGTGTCCCTGCCTATGTCAGGAGGTGGAACTGGAAGGTCTTTAATGTCTCTTCCAACTCAAACCATTCTGTGGTTCTGAAACTTCCCAGCCCCATGAAGATACCTGACAGTTATCAGTACCAAACGTCATCTCTTGAAATTAAAGTGGCCAAACTGCAGGATTTTGGAGGTGGATAAATTCTCAGTGTAGTCACTCTAACGCAAACACTGCATTTTTAGACACCATTAATTAGCACTCCTTCACACAACTCCAAAAACCCACAGCAGAGGCAAAACTTGACCCAGTCCTGATCTGTGCTCAGGATCTTCACTGCTGAAGAGTGGCTGCATTACTGATTACAAAGCACTCAAGTTCAGTACTTGAAACAGTAGTTTTCTCTATTTTTAGCTGTGCAACTAAAAAAAAAAATCCCTGCTTGACCATGAGGGTTGGACCAGGTGACCTTAGGTCCTCAATAAGCTCAGGCATTCTGTGATGAAAAAACAAGGAAACTGCTATAAAGAAAACTAAAATGAACAGGCAAAAAAAGGGGAGGGTATTAAGGGGGTGACAGCTTGCTGAAGACCCCATATTGCATATGGAAGAATAGAGTAAGTGCAACTTCCCTGCTTGACAAGAACAATATTTAAAAAGCATTCAAAAGCACGTCCTTCAAAAAGAGAAGTCATACTGTGATTCCAGGAAAAAATAAAGACTTTAACAAACTAAATGCAAAATTTTAAGCTGAAAAAAAAATACTGAG
Organism: Ploceus nigricollis; assembly: GCA_013399945.1. Lineage (NCBI taxonomy): Eukaryota > Metazoa > Chordata > Aves > Passeriformes > Ploceidae > Ploceus > Ploceus nigricollis. Next base: position 22,842 of record VXBC01009464.1, on the reverse strand, counting down.
AGCTGATGTGTTAGGAGGAAATTTTATCAAATGCACCAGAAGGGTGAAGCTTATGAGAAAGCCTGCTGGGCCAGTAGGTGACAGAAGATAAAAGGCTCGACAGGACAAAGCTGTGGGGAGGGGGAAAAAACCTCGGAAATGCTTCTTTGCCACATGAAAACCCAAATGAACTCAGTGTTCAGGACAGAACAGTTCAGGGAACTTCCAGCTCTGGCGCCTGCCTGCAGAGAGGAGCAGGAAAGAGGATCCTCTCCGGGAAGTTGAGCATTGCTCACTGCCAAAGCCTACCAGGAATTACACAGCCAGGAGCACGTGGACACAGCCCGATTTCTAAAGAAACCAAATTATTAAAAATACCAACTGATGGACTGCAATCTGCAGGCCACAGACAGGAGGGCTCTGTGGATATTGGGAGTCCCTAAAAATTACCAACTTCTCCACAAGATCTTGAAGAAAACTCAGCTGTAGAGCAGAATGGAGGAAGGGTCTTATTAATCAACAGTTAATTTACATGCAGAGAACATAAACCCTTATACACACACATAAAACCAGACTCCTGTACAGGCCTGGAGTTAGACCTCTCTCATTTAACTGAACAATAAATTATGCTGAAAAGGACACACTGTGAGGTCACAGGTCTATTACAGATAAACCAGTAAATGCATCAAAGCAGTTATCCTCAGTCTTTTCTTCCAGCTAGTTATTATACAGCATGACTGGGAGAGAAAACAGAACATGAAATTCAAGTAGATTAATTCTAAGGCTCTGTATATAGAAAAAAGCAGCCAAGTATGCACTGAAAATGAGGGGTTCTAAATTAGTTTTTTTCCTGATTAGGAGAGACCTTGAAGTCACTGCAGAGAGCTTTGTGAAAATACAGTTTTCACAGTTGTTGACAACAGGAGCAGTGAAAAAGCAAACAGAATTTCAGGAGTAATTAAGAATGAAGAGAGGTGGTAAGAGGAAGCAGCAGTGGGACATTGGGACACTGCACTCATGTGCAGCACTTTAGTGTCCTCAACTCTCTACTTCCCTAAGCTGCAGCTGCAGGACATGATTGGAAAAGTTTTTCCATGCTACAGATCCTTTAAATCTGGCCCAGTTTTACAAACATTAGATGTTTGCTACGTTAATGTTGGAGAACAAGAACAAGTAGCAGTTCTACTGCTCAGGCAATTTCCTACACCTAATCATCTAAAACAAGTGTGTATTTACGATTGTGGAGATTGATTCTGTTGCCTAATTTCCTTTATTCAATACAATTTTCCATTTATTGGCAATGCAGAGAGTGACAAACCAGCAGGTTCCAGCCAAGTTGGTTTTGAGACTAAAAACTCAGAAGATTAAAAATGCTGTGAACAAAGCAGGCGTGGACCTTTTAAACATTAAACATCATCCTCAGTCATCCAAAAAGGTGAATCCTTTGCCCACCCTATCTTTCAAAGGTGAAATTAGAAATAGGCAGCACTGGAACAGTCTGCCCAGGGAAGTGGTGGAGTCAAAAAATGCATGGATATGGCACTTGAGGATATGGTTTAGTGGTGAATATGGTGGTGCTCCAGGGCAGAACTTGGTGATCTTAGAGGTCTTTTCCAACCTTAATGATTCTGTGATGAAGAATGACATTATATCTTACATATTATTATCCATTCCTACAAAGTATTTTACAGTGAAGTATTTTACAGTATTTTACTCCACATTTACAAGTGTACCAAAACAGCACTGGGATTTTACCACAAATTCAGCTGTGCCACGCGGAGAAGTGGGCAAACCCACTCTGCTTTTGGCAGACTTGGTGCCATTTCAGCTCTTCTTTCCACAGGGATCTGAGCTGGGATCTGTTCCCAACACTGTTCAATGAATTCATAAATGACATGAAAAGGGCTCAACAGTGAGATGACAACATCTGCTGATGATAGTAAAGTTATTCACAGTAGCAAAGGCAGTAAATAAGTAGGAAAAAACAAAAATAAATGCGTGCAGATTACTCACTGGACATTAAAATACATAAATGAAATTCAGGAGTGAAATTAATGAGGACTCTCAATGAAATTAAGTGTGAAGTAGGATGAATGGAGGTGGGGCAAGTGGCCCTATTTCATGTATATAGGTCAGCAGGCTTCGAACTGACTCAACACTTGCAGCAGGCTGAGCTCTAGAAAATTACGGTTGGAATGGCAATAGTTATGTATGAATTACTTAAGTCTTTTTCAGTGCTAGAAGTGGATTTTAAATGGAGTTCAGGCTCAAAAGTTAACAAAAGAAGATGGTTCCTCACTGAGCAGGCTGATGTGTTAGTTAAGCTGGAGAACCAGAGCTTTACACCTCCCAGTACTTCTCACTAATGAATTCCAAAAGACAAGTCCAGTAAACACTGCAAAAAACACCCAAAAAACATCCAGCTCAGTCAATCCTACAGATGTCTGGACAATGAAGGGTGTGCAGAAGCAGGATCCTATTCCCATTCTGGTGCTGTGCTCCTCAATAACCCACCTGTGGCCACTGCTGGAGACAAATCACTGCTCTAGGTCAGTAAATGACAAGAGCTGCTTTTCTCCTCCTACCTTCAGTACCGCTCTGCAAGTTGTCAGACCTTTTTAGTCTATTCTAGACCTTCTGTGCTGTCTGTCAGGGAAAATCATCTGAACTATGCTGGAAAAGCATATCCAAAATGCCCAGCGGGAGCAACTGGAGGGGTGAAAGGGACCGGGTGCCTAAGCATAAAGTCTGTCACCTTGCAGATAATTCTGTTTGCATCGAAGTTGCAATGCAGCTTTGCTCCCCATAAAACACTCATCCACCAAAGTGCAGCAAAACAGCTCCCTCCTTCTCAAAGGAAAATCAAGCCTAGGCAAAAGGGTCCATTCATTATTTGAGTTCCCTTTTCCACAAAGGTGACTTGAGCTTATTGCTCTTTCCCTGAATTTCCCCTACATTTCCACTCTTGCTAGAAGGAAAAAAAAAAAACCCTTTGAAAAATCACCTGGATTTCCAAGCAACAAGATGAAAAGTCCTACCTATTCCAGGAAACAGTCCTAATTCATTTAGCAAAATTATTGGGTATTTTAATGACACTTTTAGACTACTACACTGTAACTGACTCTTGATACAGCTGATCTGATGGTTTAAAAATAGGAAAATATTAACCACTGTATCAAAATAATCTTTGAAAGAATTACCCATTTTTTTCTTCTCAAAAAGACACCAAGTTACTCCAACATGGAGCAAAACAAATCTTCTTCCACAGAAAGAGAATTCAAAAGAAAATTTTACTTTTCTAAGTGCATATAGCACTAATTCTTAATAGCCAAAGCTACAGGAACAACTTCTATGTCAACAGGTACTGAATCACTTTAAGAGATTAAAATTATTGAACAAATCACTACCTCTTAACCACCTACTCCTTCCCTTCAGTCTTGTAAAACTACCCAGGGATAAAGATTGTTAGAACGTAGCCTATATAAAAAACATCAGAAATCAATTTTTCCTGTTACTGTATTTTCTTTCACACAGCACAGCTGCCTAAATTTAGCATGGCTGTTTTTATTTCTCTTACAAACTATGTTAACAAACTCTGTGGGGCTCTTCACTACCCTTGACACTGAACCACAGGCTTGCAGATGAAGGCTGGGAAAACTGACAGGGTCAAATGTCCGAGTTGGGAAGAGAAGGATGAGTAAGGGGGTTGTACCAGTGATCAAGTGCAACTCCACTCAGCTCTGAAAAGTCTGGAATAGGAATGGAATATGGAGAAACAAGCACAGATGAATTAATTTTATATATAAATATATCTAATTGCACACTTGAAGTTCCTGGAAGATTTGCCACCTGGGCTAAATCATCTATATCCAAGCTGCACTCTCCATGGAAAAGATGGATTCATTTCTACAGGCACCTTTTTAGAGACAAGTCATCCCCTTCAAGGGGGCCTGGAATAGGAACTGTCAGGAAGCTGTTCATCCTACCTGCTGCTCCCTATGGCTTCAGCAGCACCTGGACATTTAAGCTCCATGAGAAAAACCTCACCCACAGCATGTGAGGCAAAACAGAAAAACTGAAGTATTTGTATGTGTTTGGGATGTTTTGTAGAAGCACCCAAGCTGAAACTCCTCTGTGTACACTCCTGGGAATCCTCAATTACTGTGCCTGATTGCTACTACATCAGGCTTCCACAAATACACTCATGTGCTCTTTCATGAGTACCCAATTCCATCTTTGAGAGTTATTGATGCTGCTTGGAAATATCAAGGATCTGGATCCACACACACCAACTACCTTCATTCTACCCTACAGAGTGTCTCAATTCTGTATCCTCCTCACTGTGCTTGGTGCACACACTTTGCCAGCACACTCCTTCCACATGTGAAAACAGCATTTGCCTGAAAAAACCACTTTCCTCAGCTCCATAATGAAAGGAATTAACAGGCTGAAAAATTACTGCAGGAAGAAAACCATTTTGGCATTTAAGATGTGGTGACAACCAACCAATGGACAGGAAATCAAGTATTAGGGTGGAAAACTGCAGCTGTACTCAGTTGGTACCTGCAAATATTTGCTGTTGAAATTAGATAACATCTGTAAAAGGTGAGAGTTGTTACTGAATATATTCTATTTTTATTCCCTCAGATCACAGAGCTGCCACCACACAATTCTTATTTCTTCTTGGACCCACCATATCTAAAAAACAATGATCTTCTTGTGCTGTGGAAAGGGATGGAATGTGAAATCCCATCCACATCCCAACAGAATCCCACAAACATTTTGGCAGGAAAAATTTATTATGTAAAGCCCAGATGGCATCCCAAATATTTCTACTTCAAAATTTAGGACTCTTTTTTTTTTTCCTTAAAATAAATTACACAAAAGCATCACGCCTAAAATTAACTGTACAAGAGCATCAGGCAAGGTAACCAGACTTAACTGAGCAGTTATTTGGACTATGGGAAGAATGGGAATGTGGTTTTTCTCCATTTAACTCCATTGTCAGAAATAAATAATATTTTTCTATTCAACTATATTTGAATGACTGGCAGAGAAGGAAGATATAAGGAGCTAATACATCCAGTAACATATAATGCTTGGAGAAGAACTTCTCCAGTTATCTGAAGTCTAACACCTTTGCCATCAACTTCTGAAGCAACATTTCAAACTTTCAGAACCGAATTTGCCGTTTTTTATTATTCTAACAGGCTTCTTTTGCTTAATATTTTTTTTCCATTGTGCAATTTCAGCTCTGAATCTGGGAATATATGACTTCAAAATGGTTTTAGCTGCTGCTTCACTGAAGCAGCTAAACCTGATTATCAGTTTGGTTCAGCATGGACTTAGTCACTGCCCACCCTTTAAGCTCTGGGATAAAGATCAACCCTTGATTCCGACTGTCATTTTGCAGTGAGCCCACTCCTAGATTCCTTTTATATCTATCACTGCACTGAATGCCAAAGAAATCTCAGTGTACTTGGCATGAAGGCTGCACTTCCTATATTTATGCTCCAACTAATTTATGCTCCATTTTAGTCCTTCCCAGCTTAAAATCATCCAAGGGAAGACGGCATGAAGTGCAAAACAGTCCATGCAACTGTTTTACTAATACAAAATACTGATCACTGCCTTTCCATCACCACCTTTCTCGTGCATTTTCCGTTTAAATCTACCCAAAATATTAACCCAGAAGGAACCACGGTCATTTCTGTATAGCATACAATCAGATCAGGCTTGTTGCTCCACCTCAAAACTTCCAGAAAATAAACCATTACTTTTTAATTGTACTACCTTAACTTTGCTGGCAGAAGCACGTTTTGATTCTTCAAGGCGGAAGAAAGTGAAACGCTTTCTCCAGGCAAGAATTCCTTATATGTGGCACGCTAACTCTTCATCCTTTTTAATTATTCCACAGGTGGTTGCCTTGGAAACTGTCAAGTAGCTCTTGGATTTGAGGGACCCAGCATGAGACAGTGACAAGCCTTTGTAGCCACGGCATTCGGATCCACGTTGGCTGCAGCAGCAGCAGGAGGATGTGGAACAGTCACAGAAAACCTGGAAGAGACGGTTAAAATTAACAGGCATTAATTACATTGCTCAGTCCTTCAAACAGAAAACACAAGGAATGCTGATAGCCCCTGAACAGTGGATAAAAACCACATTTTAGAGGCATCTGCTCCTGCAGCTCCCCAGCACAGCCCTGGATTTCACCTTCGGAGGACAGCACTGAAATGGAGATGCCGGTGGAGCTCACGAGCTCAGCCCTCAAAATCCAGCAAGATGAGATTATTTTCCCCTCAGCTTCCAGGGAGACCTTCCTGAGTGTCTGGTCCAACTGCCTGAAATTCAGTTCTATTGTTTTGCTTTGAATAAAAATAGAGTAACTATAAATAGCTGCCATCATGAATGCTGATTCACTGTATTCCGTATCATACAGCAAACTGCTCCCAACTTCACTCAGCCTGAAAAACTAGGAAAATTCTCTTTACTTAAAACATAGCTAGAAGCCCAGCAAAGCATCCAGTTCTGCATTCGTGTCACTGGTCTAAAAGTACAAAATATTTTCCTTTTCCCTCTGTCATTTCTCATCATTTCAAAAGCTGTTAATTTGCACATAAATATATAAATAAAACCACCAAAAACCAAACCAAAGCAAAACCTTATTACGCTTTCTGCTACTGATCAAAACTATAAATTTCAATTTTTCAAAAAATCTTTTTTGTTTCCCCATTTTTACTTTTTAAACAAAAAATAGGTTAACCTACGCCTTAAAAAATAATTTTCATTAAAACTATCCATCATGATGGAAATGGTCACTCCTGCACTCAGAGGCCTCCCTGTCTTTACTGATATGATTAGTATGTCCAAGTCAGTAATTTCTCAAGCTCTTACTCATATGTAAGTGCTTGGATTTGTGGTATCACAAATTGCCTGGCAGCACCCCAAGAGTAAGAGGTGGATTTGTTTCCACCCATCCATGATGAGACACCCAAAAGACACAAGAGCATGTTTTTTAATTCCAGAGCAGAGTTTTACTAGAACTAACTAGATTAAATATACATTTATTGAACAGAAAAAAATCCTACAGAGAAGTAAGAGAAATGAAATGGTTTCTGAGTGATCTCCTCAGTGCTCTTTGCCCTTCCAGGGCAGGTCTTTCTCTCTTTCTTGCCTTCTTCAATCACTTGCTTGATTCTGAATCTGAAACCATTTTCTTTCTCTCTGTCACTGAATCCCACCAAGGACAAAGCAAATCCTGGTGGGTACCACAGTTTTCCCTTTCTTGCTTCCCTCTCCACATCTCTTTCAGTCACCTCATTTTCCCATTTATGAACAAGGTTTCTGAAAAATGATGTGACAAAACCAAGCGCTTTCTTTCCCTCATTCCCAGAAATTCCAGAAGTTTAATCCTGTCTGAATTCAATTTAGGATGAACACGAGTTTCCCCAATTCCCTCATCCCACCAGCTCAGGGCACACTTGCCATGCAGCCATCCACCTCCATACTTCGGGAGGGGAAATATGCCTCCTTTTCAGCCCATCAGGTTTGGTTTGTTAAGCATCTTTTGGGGCTTTTTCCCTGCAGAAGTGGCATTCTAAAACACTGTGGAAAATCCATAGCATTTTCTCTGTTCTCCTCTTCCTAGTCACAGCTATAACCTCCTGCATGTCCTGCTAATGCAGGAGAAAACCTCTCCTCTGCCCCAGTTCCCTCAAGTGTCTCTGACAAACCAAGTCTCCAAAGCCTCAAAATGACCCTTTTATCACAGATGGTTTTTTCCTCCGAGGAAAGGTGGATTTTTCATCCCTGCCTCAGGCATCTTAACAGTACTCTCAAGCACATCCTCACTCTGCACTCATGATCCCATTTTGTTTTTTCTCACAGGGCAGACAGGTGAACTTTATCTCAGATCAAATCTGGTGCTTGACCAATTTCCCAGTGTTAGTCCTTTCAACCCACTGAGATGCTCTGAAAACCAGAGCATCCAGTTCTCAACAGGCACCAATACCTGTCATTTTCATTTGCCTTATTCTCAGAGCAGTATTACCCCAAGATCAAGTCAAAAGTTGTGTTGCAAGTCTTCTTCTAACTTGATTTAAATCCTACACTTTTCTACAGGAATGCCTCAACAAGCTGATTTCTGAAGCCTTCACCTATAGGAGGTGATGAAACCACTGCACCTCTTCCCCATCCTATCATCTCAGACTAAGTAACTTCAGAGACTGCAAGAGAGTTCTTGCCAGGTTTTTTTCTTCTTTTTAATATGTATTTTGGAAACCTCTATACAATGTATTTATGTTAAATATGGTCATTTTAACACATACTCTTCAGACATTCTGGTTCTGTGAGTGACCCCACCTGTGCAGTGGTTTATCTCTGCCATGTTCCTCCTGCTCAAACTCCTTAATCCAAATTTAACCTCTGCCATTCTGGTGATCTGTCTGGATTCTTAGGCTGTTAGACTTCCTCTCTTCTTCATGTAAAGGTTATGCATGGGAGCCATGGGATGAACTCAAGGAAAGACTTGGATTTCTTTTATTTTCTGTAAAATTCATCCACCTCAGGTGCTACAAACACACCTAGATCAACATGGAGCTCCACCAGCTGAGCTTCTGACCAACCCCTGGAAGAAAGGGATGTCACACTCTGCAATTCCTTTCCAGACCTGTGTGGAAGAGTGCTGCTGACACTTCAAAATACAAATAAAACCTTCTGTCTCAGCCCTCAGAGGACACAGGTTTTTGCTTATTGCCAGCCTCCTGGCCCAGGGCTGCCTTAAGGTTCACATTTTGCCTGTACCAGCCCTGCTCTGGGACCCTGAGTCACTGAGTGATGGAGGAGCTCTGCTCCCTCCTTCAGAATGAGCATCATTAAACACTAAAAGCACTGTAAACTCCAGAGCTCCATGTTATTAGTAAAATACATAAAACATGGGACTTGTGAATAGCAAAATTAAAAGCAAGATGAATAAAAGACTTTTAAGTAACTCCCGTGGTCCATTGTGGTTTCTTTTTTTTTTTTTTAACTTGTTATCAATCCATTAACAACCTAATTTCACAAATCCCTATGCATCCCTGAAATAAGTCTTTCTTTCCCTGTTTGAACATTTCCAGAGACTGCTGGTTTTCCCCTCCTCAGTTTCCATTCCTATCCAAGGCTCCTTTCTGACCAGTCTCTATCCCATCCTCCAAAAAGCTGCTTCCCAAAAATACCCTCAGATACTCTCAGGGAATGCCCCATCTCCCTCCTACCAGAGGCTTGCACCTGGTGGCAAACACAGCACAATAAAGAACTTTTCCCCCCACCATGGTCAGAAGAGATACGAGAAATTCCAACATCAGTCATGACACATCCCACACTGGAGTTTTCAAAAAGGCCCTAAAGGTCAGCTTGCCAAAACTTTAATTAACAAGATCCAAGTTCTTATTTCCCCTATTTCTCTGCAGAATTTCCTGTTTGGTTCATGTCAGGTACATTTTAGCCACGACTTCTTACTGCAAAGCTCTTTGCCCTGTTCTTGGTTTCAGTCACAATTCAATGAATAGATAGATGACCATTAGTTTAAGTTTTTGGTTTCTCTAGTTGTGATTTTTTTTTAAAATTCTTCAGAACTGATGCACAGAAGTGATACACAACCACAACCACCTTTTTTAGCCAACTAGAAAATTGATGTTTCCTTGATAACTGTACTTTTATATCCCCAGAAGCCACCCAGACAGCTTGAACCAGGTACAAAACTTCATTTTTATTCAATGTTTCAAATACT